>JARHVA010005378.1:2500-460000 GCA_037957365.1 Torreya grandis | reverse complement strand
TATAATAGTATATAAAAAGGGGAACCTTTTGGAGTTATATCAAATTTACACACATGGATAGAAGTAGACCACGTTTTGTTTTACCAAATACTTAGCTTCTTCAAGGTGACAACTATGGAGTGTGGAAAACCAAGGTTAAAACCCACTTGCAATTTAAGAACATGGACAATTGTTGATTGAACATGGACCTGACATGTTACTTAGAGTGATTAGTAATAAAAATGTGACAAACCTAATAAAAAGGCTAAGCTTATAATCATGTTTGGAGTCTTAGATGAGGTTCAAACTCATATCTATAATGCCACTATTTTTTAGGATGCTTGGGATAATATTGAAATATTCTTCAAGGTAAAGAATAAAAACTAGATCCTTCATCTACAAAGCTAACTCCATAGTCTAAAGTTTAAATTTGTGGAAAAAATGGAGGCCTTTATTCATAGATTTACAACATTGTGAGCTTCACTTGAAGCATTGGGTGAACTAGTGAAAGATATTTCTTTGGATCCTATAGTCCTAAGAGTTCTTCCCCCTACATATTATATTGTGACCACATTAAATGTCATGGATCATAAACCAAACTTTTCATCATTGGTTAACATGTTGAAATAGGAAGAATCCATGTAAAATGTAGAGGAACCTGATGAAGATCATGCACTTACCTCCTCTTAGAAAGGGAAGAAGCCCATAAGGTATTCTAAATAAAACCCTAAGTAGAACAATCAACAACACCATTATGGGAACAAATACCATTCATATAAGGTTTGTCTTATTTGTGGAAAGATAAGACATGACCTCAAACATTATTAGTAAAATGGATTCACACAAGGCTCATCCAATAAGAAGCCCAATTAATAGAATATACCTCAATCACCAAAGCCTAATCACATTCTAAAAAGAATTGGAAGAAGAAATAAAAACATGGGAATTATTTTGAGGATGATTGTTATTCAGAAGATGATCAAATCTTTACTAGATAGACACATAAAGAACCTTATTCTTTAAAATCTATTTGGTATGTTGGTTTTAGTGTCACAAGGAACATGAAAAAAATAATAATAATGGTTTTACACTTTACACCAATTATGATCTTAGGCTAATGTTTCTCTTGGTGATGACTCATCATACACTATTCAGGGTAAAGGTGATATTTCTTTACAACTTGGTAACCGCACTACCATGATCATAGATATCATGTATGTTTTAGGACTCACTAAGGAATTATCTATAAATCAACTTATTCATCACAATAATGAAAGTTGAGTTTGATCACAACCATGGTGAGAAGTTTTTCCTTATCAAGAACAAGTCTTTAGGATCTAAAACTATTGCATGAGATTCAAATATAGGCAAGATGTTTTAACTTGATCTTGTATATGATGAACATCCAACACTTGTTGTCAAGGGTACAAATAAATATCAACTATGGCATAAAAGATATGGTAATTTGAGTTATGGTTATTTAATTACATTAAGCAAACATCATATAGTCATAGGTCTTTCCACATTCAAACAGTCTTTTGATATTTATTCTAGTTACTTAGTTGGTAAATAACAAAGATATACTTTTGGAAAAATTGAATATCAGTCTCCTTACCTACTAGATCTAGTACACATTGATCACTATGGACCTATGACTTCTAGCCTAAAAGTTTATAATTATTTCCAACTCTTTGTTGATTATAATTCTTGCAAGATGTGGGTTTCCTTGTTGAAGACTAAGGATCAAGAATTTTAAGCCTTCAAAGAGTTTAAGGCCTCTGTTGAAAATGATGTTGGTTACAAAATCAAAGCCCTCTAATTATATCATGGGGGGGAATACACCAATAAAAATTTCACTGCATACCTTGAACATCATGAAATACATCATCAATACACTTCTCCTTATACACCACAATAGAATGGTATTGTAGAAAGGCATAATCATGTCATTATAGAGATATTTCAAACCATGGTTGAGGATGCACAACTACCTCATTCATATTGGGGAGAATCATGTCTCACAATTATGTTAGGCAATATTAGTATGAACATATGTTTTTATGAGAATAATATTAATAAATGTGTGTTTTGTGAATAAAATTCTTGTAATATATCTCTTGTGAGAGAGTCTTAAAGAGAAGTTGAGATATTCTTGGAAGGATTTGAGAGATATGAGGGGTGTGGATCAATGTTGAATCCTTTCTTTGAGGATCACTCTCTCCTATATATTTTAATATCATATGAATAATAAATCATCCTAAATGAATTACAAAAAAGATAAATTATATTGAGTGTATCTATGTCTTAATCTTGATCAAATATGGGATAAACTCTTTATTTGGTATCAGAGTAGTATGAACCTAGTTTGATAATCTATATAGGAATTTATATGTTATTATGATTAAAAAAAAATTCATAAATTGAAGTATTTTAATAATTTAAGGTTTCATATGAATCCATACAACTCTCACTATGTTCGTTGCTTGATTCGGTCGTATCTGAAAAGTATGATTTGATTGATTACAACATTACCATGTGGTGATTCAAATAACTTAGTTGTATTGGAGATCCACCATGGGTACACATAGCCTAATCATATTATGTCTATATAATGTATTAATATGGATCAAACACCATTATTTGTGGCTCTATATTCTGAATTTACCCATAACTAGATGGAATTCTTTTTGGTGGTTTGTATTATTTGAGTTTATATTTGAATGACATGTTTAATACTTTAGTGCCAATCTTTGTTTCTAATTTATCTATATGATTTTAACTTTTGTTGTTTTCTATTTTAAATGGAAAAAAAAATCATATTGTACAAACTATTATAAAAAATTTATGCCACGTAATAGTTGTAGAACATGCATCGACATACAACTACATTCGTCTCAATCTCAAGTATTTTATTTTTAATAAGTCTCTTAGGAATTAATAAGTCTTGGTTTCATAGTATTTTGATAAAAATTAAGTCAATTTATCAAATCATTTTAATTTTATTTTGTTAAAATTTGAATTTTAATACTTGTATAAGTCAAAAATTAATTTAGGGTTATTATTAAATTTATTTTAGCTATCAAATTTATATTCTAGTTATTAGAGTCAAAAAATTTGTAAATCAAATGCATTGTTTATTGAAGTAGACATCCTCAATTTTTAATTCAAACCTTGAAAAATGGATAAAATAATGTTTGTGGAGAAATTTGAAGGTAAATACTTCCACACTTTTCAAGTTAGAACACAATTACATTTGATTTAAAAAGACTCATGGGAGATTATGAATGGTAAAATACAAAAACTAACTAATGTAGCTAAAGTTTTCAAGTGGGAAATCAAAGACCAAAGAGAAATGAAAATTATTAGTCTAGGGTTATCTGATGTGTACTTTCATCATATAGAACTATCAAAGACCTCAAATGTAATTTGCAAAACATTGAACAAGCTATTTGGATCATAAATAGGAACTACAATAGTAACCCTAAAATAGAAACTATTTCAAATCAAAATGGATGAAGGTGACAACATGGTTCAACACATCAGTAATTTTCATTCCATTTTAAATAAGCTAGTAGGAATAAAATTATATGTGCCTAATGATGATTCAAAAGTTATTTTATTATATAACATACCAGTTAGTTATTCCAACATGTTTTTTACAATAAAAAATAAATCTTAGATTAGAATATATAATTTATTCATCGATAGATGAAGAAAATAAGAATAGTGATCCAAATAAAAGTGTTATGTATGTTAAAAACAAAATAAAATCCACTTCTAACCTATAAAACCAATATATAAAAGATAAATATCAAGGTTTAAGGAAAAGGTTTCTTTGTCATTATTGTAAAAAATGAGGACATGGTGTTAAATATTGTAGACAAAGAGCACAAGATCTCCTTGAGGAAAACTAAAAGAAAAGGATCTAATTTATAAAAAGATAGATGAAGAAAGTGATTGAGAAGTGAATACTACTCATTCAAATAATAAAGAATCAGATGGTCAAAACATTGATGAAGACTTTTTGTACTAGATAAATACAATGGAGGATTGAGGGAAAGGAGGATGGAGGATAATTTTACCTCTCATTATCCACTAACAACCGGGTAGTTTTCTATAATAATGGTATTTTACTTTCTATTTCTAGTTTGTTTTGAAATAAGAATACAAGTGTATTCCTATTCACATATTTAATAAGTGATTTATTTTCCAAGTGTAATTAACTAAAGTTTGATAGTACATGAGATCCTGACCACAAGTACTATAGTAGGAAATGTTATTGATAAAATTAGTTGGTATTTATGTTCCCACTACTTTTGAATTGATTTAGTTGATGTTACCATATTTGGCTAATATAGGCCCCTTTGCATGGTTGGTATATTTCTAAGTGGTTGATTGATTTTCCTACCTTAGATGAGGTTCCCATTTATTGGTTGATATTTTTCCATAATCAAAGTGAAATGAAGTAGCAAAAAGGAAGTTCAAGACATATATATGTTGGTTAGACAAAGGATGGTGTTTCTCCCCATGTTTACACTAAGGGTGATGTTAGGAAATATTACTATGAACATTGGTTATTATGAGAATAATATTAATATATGTGTGTTTTGTGAATAAAACTATAGTAAGATATATCTTTTGGGAGAGTCTTAAGGAGAAGTTGAGATATTCTTGGAAGTAGTTGAGAGATATGAGGGATGTGGATCAATGCTGACTCCTTATCTTGAGGATCACTCTCTCTCTTATATATTGTAATCTTATATGAATAATAGATCATCCTGAATGAATTATAGAAAATAAAAATTATATTGAGTGTATCTATGTCTTAATCTTAATAAAATATGGGATAAACTCATTAATTTTTAATCTACTACATAGGTCACCCACCAAAGCTCTTGATGGATTTACACCATAGGAAGTATGGACCAGGATGAAGCTAAAAGTCTCTCATCTTATATTTTTCAATTGTAAGGCTTACATGCATGTCCCAATGAAGAAAAGGATGGATAAAAAAACCCATGAATTTATTTTTATGGGATATAGTAACAAGTTGAAAGCATATCAACTCATTGATCTAAAGACTATGAAGACACTTATCAACATGGATGTAATGGTTGATGAGAAAGGTGAAATCAGTTCATCTTCCACATCAAAATATGATACATGCATTATAAATGTAAAATTTCTAGATGAAAATAGTGGTGATGCTCTTTCATAAGCTCTAGCACCCCCAATTAATACTCAATATATCACTAAATGGTATATAAGTACAATTCAAGATTCAAAACTAGATAGACCTCCAAACACTTCATCCACAAGACCAAGGAATTATAGTATGGATCATACAAAGGTAAAATTGGAATTAATGATCATGATTGTAGAAATATTTGATTCCTATACATTCCATGAAGCTATAAGTCCAAACCTTGGAAAGATGCCATGGATGTAGAATGTCAATCTCTCATAAAAATGACACATGGCAACTTGTTGATCTTCCACTAGGGAAGAAATTTATTAGATGAAAATGGGTCTTTAAGATCAAATACAAAATAAATGGTAGTATATGTATACACATAATATTTTTTAGTTTTATCAAATACTTACGCTTTACATCTTGCAAAAACCCATCATAACTCAATCTCTCTAAGTACATGCCTTAAGGGGTACATCAAGAAAGGGGTGGGTAGAAATTTGGTGCTTTGTATGATTATCCCTTATTGCCACATTATTCCCAATCCATCTAGCCCCTAAAACCTTTCCCTAAGCTATTTCTCCTCACTTGCACATTCATCTAGTATTTTCCTCTTTGTATCCTTATTCTCCTTTATTTACACCCTTTTTACCTATTTAGTACACTTGGTCAACCTAGGAAACATAATATATTTTGGGGTCACTTTAGCTCTTTTGACTTGTTTTCCATTTGATTGACCTAGCATAGAATTTAGGCATTAGCCCGAGAATGTACTAGGTCGACCCAGTTGACCTAGCATAATTGACATGTTCGAATGATTTTTGAGTGAGATACTCCTATATATACAAGGTAATTTTATTTATTTATAAGAATATGCAAGAAAAGAGTTATTATTCAATTATGCTTCTTCACAATCTGATCTTCCACCATTCTACTTTAGGAGTCTTAGTTTAGGTTTCTTATTTGGAAAATCTAGTCTTATGGATAGGTCTTGGATGCTTTGGCCTAACAAAGTGATCCTTACAAACCACAACAACCTCTTATGAAGTACCATTGGCCAAGGGAGAGATTGAATTACAATGGGTTCACATTCAGGTAAGTATATTCTAACTTTGTTCTCCTCTCTTTTAGTAGATAAAAGTAGCATAAGTGTTGGATTGAATAATATTAATCTTCATACTCTATGTATTAGGGTGTTACTCATACTTACTTTATTTAAATTTCCTTATACATATTTCATTTCTTTTCACCTAACCCTCACATTGTGCCATAAGCTTTGGTGTGCACTAGATTAGTTTAGTTTTCTTGTTATTAGAATAGTTTACTTTCTTATTTATTACATAAGTGAACATCAAATCATAGGACTCTTTTATAGGGTTATTGTGTGATTGTGATAGAATATAAGATTTGGAACCCTTACTATCATGATGTGTTGTGAAAAATGATACAAGTGATCCCCTAATTAGGTCTAATGAATCCCCATATTGGTCATGTTCCTGCTTAACAAGTGTATCCCCAATCAGAAGTGCAGGTGTGCTCTATCTTATCTGATGTAGGATTAATTCACACATATCATGTAATTCTAATTTCATACATTCTAGTGAACCCAATGTGAATTGAATCTTTGTTATATTTTTTCACTTTTATTTCATTTATTTCATTACTTTGTCATCATTTCTATCATATATTTTGACATATTAGTTTGATTCTATCAACCTAGTTTTATTTGTCTTTGTGCATAGGAACATCTAACTAGATCAAGTAGCTCAACCTAGTATAAGTTTTCAACACTTTTTTAGGATACCATTTTAGCCTAACAGGTCAACCTGATTGACCTAGTGTATTTATAGTCACTTTACAGTAGTTTCTATATACCCTAATTGATTAGATCAACCCAATATAGATTCTAGTTTCTAGACTTTCAAATCATCTTACTAGGTCAAATAGCTCAACCTAGTACATTTCTAAACTTCCATTCCAGCCAACTAGGTCAACCAGGTCAACCTAATGCATTTTTAATAGATTTCTATATTGCTTGGTTGACTAGCTTGACCTAGTTTGTAGGTTTTTGATCAATAATTTATGTCTCTAAACCATCAAGGTGAGTTTGTATTATTTTTTATCTCTCTATTTATGTACTTTTTTTTTGAATTTTGTATCCTTAAAAATTGCCTCTATATAGCCAACTAGATTGACATGGTGAACCTAGTTCTATGTCCTATTTGTTGTCTGAAACAACTAGGTCAACCTAGTCAACCTAGTAGGTTTTCTAAACCCTATTTTCAATAGTGATAGCTCGACACTCTTGATCTAGTTATGTTTGTTGTGCATATAGTGTTTTCACTATACCTCATTTAAAAGTTGGAATTCACCTTATATCCTAATCACATCTTTCATTTTAGTTATTTGCATGTTAGAATAGTTCACACAATCTAGTTAGGAGGTCTTTAATTAATGTTTTAATTGCACTATTTTTTATGCACACATAGATAAATCACTTAAACATCAAAAATAATTTTAAACATTTGACTACCTAGGCCAACCTACTTAGATTTCATCACCAAGGGGGAAGCTAACTTGATACTATGGTCAAGTATAAAGCATGGTTAATTGTATATTTTGTCTAAGCACCTGACACTCTTGTCACTATAGTGTGTGAAGTGAGGGGGTAGGCCCTAATACCAAGCCTATATCATTGCCACTAAGTCCCTTTCATCCTTATCTTACCTGAAACCATCCATAGATTACTATTTAGTACATTATTTAAAACTAAATTCCTATCATTTAAAATCATTCTTAATAAATCTAACATTCTAGGTTGACCAATTAGCTAGTGTTACTTTTCAAGTTTTTTTCATGCTCTTTGTTCAATTGTGTGCACAAGAACTTACACTAGCCAGTATTGGTGCAAGATTTTTTCTTTATGTGCTTCAATTAGATTGACTAACATTAATTTAATTGATTGTTTTCTTACTTTCAGCATTCAATTTCTTGGATTAGTTGTAAAATATCTTATTTTATTCCCTATTTTACTAACAATCCTCTATATTTCCCTGTCTATTGTAATAGGTCAATTTGGTCGACCTAGTGCTATCTCAGACCCAATTTTCTACCCTATTCACTGCACTAGGTTGACCTAGTCGACCTAGTATAGTCTATAGGTCCTATTTTTACACTTGATTAACCTGGTCAATCTAGTTCTATTTCCTACTATCCCTATTTATCAACCTAATTCTCCTTCTCTTTCATTTTGCATCTTGCTCATTTTTTTTAATCATAATGAGGTCTCTTATCAGAATCTTTTTAGATACCCTTAATCCATTTAGATCTTATATGGGATGTTAATTTTTCCCTTTCTTTTCTTCCCAAGAGAACCATCACTCTAGGGACACCTCTTCTCCTCCATCTTCAAATTATCACATGGTTCAAATAACACCTTAAGATGAATTTGATAGATCCAATCCTTTTTACACCTATCAAGAAACTTCTCAAAATATTGAAACCAATGTAGGAGTGATTAACACAAGTTTACTTAATAATCACACTAACAAAAATTCTTATATCAATCCTCCCCCCAACACCAATTTAGGGAGTGCTCATTATAACACTAATCCACCACCCTATACAACCCAACTATTAGCTCAAGTAATCCAATAAATGAACATTATGCATAACTCTAATACTAATTAGATGATGAAACTTCAACAACACTTAATTAATGTAACTAATCAAACTCCAATCATGCATTTTCAAGCTAATATTAACTACATTATTCCACCTCTTAGAGATACCTTGGGTAATGTTATTCCTTAACTAATAATGAATAACAAGATGCTTCAAACCATTCAAAATAAGCCTTTAGCTCCCTTCATTGTAGCTATTGACATTGGTAACATATCACTAACTACCAAATATGATGGAACTAAATACCCCACCTCATTTATTAAATCCTTTGGTAATCTCTACAAAGAATGGATCCAAACTAATACATTTTCCACTACTAAACTCTTAGTTAAAACTATTACTAGTGATGTATTAGAATGGTATAGTCAATTACCTCAACATTCTATTTGGCAACATGAATATTTAGTCAATCCTTTAGTTAAATAATTTCAAAATAATGATCTTCCTAAAAATTGTCTTAGCCATTTCATAAATGCTAAGCAAACTCCTAACGAATCGGCTCATGACTTTATTAAAAGATGGAAATCCCTAGTTCATAAATCTGATCATAATATATCTGATGATAACTTATTCAAACTCTTTACCACCACTTTAAATTCCACTCTTTAATACAAGGTTCAAACCTTTGCTCCTCAAACTCTTAATGAAGCTCTTGACCAAGCTAAATAGCAAGACTTTCTTATGAAGCAACTTAAACTCAATTCTAAGATTCTTAAAGGATCTTTCCAAACATCTAATGCTATCACTAGTAACACTTCTCAATCCAAATTAGGAGTTTCCAAAATTTATATTCCTTTACCATCTCACATACCTCTTTTGGTACATCAAATGAGACAATGTTTACCACCCTCTAAACCTTTTATATATCATAATGCTCTTCTTAAGTGGTATGATCCCAATCTCTTTTATTGGTTTCATGTCAACATTTGACATTCTCATGAGTCTTGTAGAGGGATTTCTAAATGTGCTATTTCATATGTGCTTGGTGATTCATTAGACCATGAAACCATGATCAAACACCATCATCAAGAGTACACTAATTCTTATAAAAAATGATAATACTCTAAAGCTTCTAAATATAATAACCAAAAAAATCATCACATAATCAATAATCTTCCAAGGAAGTTTGTGCAATTGACGTTGATTATGATCAATACTTTAATAACTCTCAATATGTCAATATGGCTAAAGTTAACTATCGTCAAAAACCTACCCACAAATATCTTGTTACCAAGGATAAGAAACCTTATTTGGAGGAACAATTGATTAAAGATACCACCACCATCAATATTGAATTAGAAGCATTTGAGGGAAAACTTCCTCTTTCTTATCCTCTAACCACATCTATTTTTCCAAATTCTAATGTGTCTTCTAAACCCCATGGTTCTTCTTCTAAATCTCATTATAATTTTATTGAAGAAATTTACTCTATACCATTAAATATTCCTCTTATGGAGTTGGTTCATACTTCACCTTAAAAATTCCTTATGCAATAATTCCAAGAAATTGAAGATCCATCTTCCTTAGAGGAAGAATTACCTTCTATTGATTCTCAACCAACTGACATTAATACCATTGAATCTATGTGTTCTTATTCAAAACATTCCATTAAATTCCTTGAATAATACATGATTAATGATGAAATCCTCTTTTATGCTGATGATCTACCTCTCTTCATAAAAATATCCATTAATAGCACCCTCATTCAAAAATTTCTAGTTGACGAAGATTCTATTATTAATGTAACCTCTTTATGGCTTTTACAACAACTTGGCTATAATAAAAGTCATCTTAAACAAACCTATCTTACTTGTCATGGTTTTGACAAGACTAATCAAAAGCCACCCTTAACCATTGGTCCTAAGACCATTCAGACCAAACTCATGGTTCTTGACCTTCCTTTATCTTATAACATAATCCTTATTCATCCATGGATTCATCAAATGAGGGTCATTATTTCTTCTAGTTGTCAAGGCATTAAATTTATCCATAACAAAAAATGTTATAAGGATGAAGTCGATCCCAACCCATGGAGTATCTAATTACTTAATCCTAAATAATAATATCATATTCTTATGATCTCTAAAATTAATAATGCTCCTTTACCTAAATTCATCAATATGAATCCTGATTTACAAGTTACTCTTGCAGATTATGATGATGATGAGCCCAATAAATTACAACATATTTATAATACCACCATATTACCTCCATATATTTTAGAATTCCTTATTCATTCTCTTTTACCTAGGGATCATACTATTCCTCTCATGGATGAGATTACCAAGTTTTCCCCTCCATGAAATTCTAAAGATCCATCTTCACCTGAAGATGCTTTTACTTGCAATGATTTTGGAGTGGCTAAATTATTTTATGGTCCTCTCAGCATGTCTCCTAGAACATTTAGTAATATTAGGATTTCACCTTCTAAATATCCTCCTAAATCCCAAGTATGTACAATTTATCCTACATATGATAACAAATATATCATACCCCAAGCTCAATCAAGAGACTTGGATGTCTTACATTATCAAAATATCTTATCCCAAATTCATTCTTTCAATTGGGATGTGCATACCATTTCTATAGCTAAACACTTAGAACATGATGGTTATGTGCTTCCTATTAATCCTCCTCTTATCAATTCCCCTTGGGTGGTAGAATAAATTACTCCTTCCAAACCTATAGAAGCACCTTCACCTTCTCTATCTCCTTTAGATCTTCCCAAAAACTCTACTCCATCTACTTCTTCTACTCCTACAATCACACTTGATTCCAAAGAAACCAATGTTTTTCAAATACATTCCAAATATGATCATCATGGTAACTAAATTATAGATTTAAAAGTAAATGTTGAGTATTGTGGTCCTCTTCTTACTTTGCCTAGTGATGAAGCTATTCTTGAATTACTTAATGCTCAGGAACCTCAATTCCTCCAACAACATCATAAACTTATACATTTTAAAACTAAAACTCCTCACTTCAACAACTTTATTCCTAGGGTTGATCCTAAAAATAACCTAATTTCCTCCTTACCTAACTTACCATACTAATTTCAAGATGTTAATGCCATGCTTATTGAACAAAAAACTCATATTGAATATGGTACTCCATTGTTCCCTCGACTGTTCACAATTTCTAAAGAACTTTCACTTTTTGAACATGATAATTTTAGCCTATTTTTTGATAAGTATCAAGAGGCATCCACATGGTCTTACCAAGACATGCCTGGTATTGACCCTAACATAGTGGTCCATAACATCATTACCTATCTTGATGCTAAACCTATGCATCAGAAGCAATGCAAATTTTCTCCTAAAGTTACTGTTGACATAGGAAATTGCACCCTTGGCAGGAGGCCGAGCTCCTGCCTTCTCGCAACTATGGAAACTCCCCTCTCACTTGTGGGACTGGCAAAGCTAGATGGGAGAGTCTCTAGATAAGGGCTTGCTCCCTTTGATGCATCATGTTCATTCTAGCAAGTGCACACACACACACACACACACACACACACACACACACACACACACACACACACACACACACACACACAGATAGATATAGATATAATGGGGGGGATGAAAAGAGAGAGAGAGATGTAGGAAAACAAACTACTCTAAAGAGGTGATGCACCAAAATAAGTTGACCTTCTCTCTCCACACTTGAAATCAAACAAATGCATACATACACTTAAGACTTGGTAGAAGGACCAGGCTGCAAGAAATTGACAGGGAGGCTTTCATGAAAACACAAAAAAATAGAGATTTCACCAAGGTGCTATGGAACACACACTGTAAGTGATCTTCTCTATTCTAAACTTCTTAAATACTGCTCTCCTCTTGTCAGCTATAGAAATGGCACCTTGTAGACAACATGTATGTTTGTGTTGGGCCTGTGAAAGCATCAAGAAACAATGACTGAACACAAACAAACACTCAAGACATACACATGAAAATCTATCCAAGATGGAGGTAAAACTATGTTTATTGATTCAGGTGGAAATTTTTGCCAGGGCTACGCCTTACAAATGTGGAAGATCATTCCAAAAAAAATGACAAGTCCTCAATATATAGGAGAAGGAAGGAGGCCTTTTTGGTGCCCCTTTTTACAATTGGCCAATTGCATCTTCTTATTAGGAAGAGCAAGTCACTCAAAACATTAATGAACTATGCCCTTTATCTATTTGAAGTCTACTTTTTTCAAGGTCAATACATGGTTTGTCTACTCACTAATGTGAAATAGAGAAACCAGTTGCACTGCTAGATGTTTGCATCTTTTAGTGATCAATTGCAACCACTATTTGACCTGTTGGAGTCACTTCTCAAATCAGCACTTCCTCTTGCCCCTTGGACTAACTGCCTATTCATTCCATGCTTGTCTCTTTGTCTTTTCTCAAATTTGTATCTTCTAGCTCCTTTGGCCCTCGGGGGTGAACTTCCAGTGGGTCACTACATTTTGGGCTCTCATGGTTAGCCCTCCCTCATTTGAAAACAAACAACTATTTTGTTGTGCTAATTTTGACATTCACACGGCCTTCATTGGTTTTAAAACCAATGGCTAATTTGCTTTGTTAATTTTGGTGGCCTCTGGGACATCCTCGTCCCGGTCAAAACATCATCGGGTCCTTTGCTAGCTTTTCTATGGCTTTGCTTTCCTCAGCTCTTTTTATGGGTGCTCTTTTACCTTTATTTCTTCTAAGCACCTTCCCGAAGGGAAGGTGACCCTCTGGCCCTTAGAAGTGTCCTTTGTATTCTGGCTAAGAGTCCCCTGAAAGGGTGTCTGCCCTTCAGGGTCCTTTGATAGGTCATTTTGTGCCTTAGAATGTTTTCCCAAGTCCCATAAACTGTCTTTCGCTTTGTATATTTTCTGTGGGCTTTTGTCCACAGACATTTTCCCATAGACAAAAAGTCTGTCAAATTTCTCCCTAGCCCCCAACATTTACTTTGAAGTGTGCCTGAATTCCTTTAGACTTTTTATCTGAAGGAATTCCTTCGAATAAAAAGTCTGAAGGAATTCGGGACTTAAACCAATTCAAATTTAAACAAATTTGGGACTTACCCAGTCTTTTCCATTGAAGTGCCTACCCTCCACAAGCGCATTTTGAACTTGAAGACTCCCTATTCAGCCAAGGGCATGTCCTTAAACCAAGCCATTGAACCAAAATAGTTCAACGGTTCAAGTGGTTCAACCATTGCATGCCGATAAACTAGTGAACCAAGGCCGTTGAACTTATCCCTTTGAACCAAAATGGTTTAATGGTTCAACGCTTGTTGAATTGAGATGTTGAACTTGAAGATGGAATTTTGAAACAAAGGTCACTGAACCACTTAAACCAGGCCATGAACCAAACTCATTGAACTTGTGCAACCTAAAAATGACTGGCATTGAATAGCAAGGGAAGAAGGGGACCAAAAATTTTGCCTGTAGGCAAAATTGGTCAACAAATTGGCAACTCCCAGGGGAAGCATGCCTGCTATGCTTAGAGACTAGCTGCCTTGCAGTCCATTAGGCACAGAGTCAGATGGTAACTTGGAAAACCAACAATAGCTCTGATAAATCTAGAACTAGTCACATAGATCTACCTCCAAGGAAATGAAAGCACACAAGACTAAGAAAACTACTACTTGTGTAACAACACTTAGGGAAAATAGGAAAGAAAACAAGGGAAAATATGTATAGGTGAAAAGAGACTTAGTGGCAATGCTTCAGATGTATCCCATTAACTGGGATACGCAATTCTTCACCATCCAACTTGGAGATTTGGAACACATTATGCTGCTTGCACTGAGTGATTATGTATGGACCACTCCATAGGGCATTGAATTTTGCATGCTTTCCAGGCTTGGCTCAATCTTCATCCCATTTCAAGACAATGTCTCCTTCAGAGAAATATTTTGATGAAGATTTCCTATTGAAGTGTCTTTTCACTTGCTATTAGCAACTAGACATAGAAGCCATAGCATGGTCCCTTGTCTCTTAGAGCTCCATCAGCTCGCACAGCCTAGCTTCCATGCTACTTCCTTCTTCTAATTGCAGCTGGAAAATGAGGTCTAATGCTGGTAATTCAAGTGAGATGGGAAGCCTAGCTTCCCTTCCATATACAAGCATATATGGAGAATTTTTGATTGCTCTCTTCAGAGTGATTCGATCAGCCCATAGGGTTGTCTTCAGCTCGGCATGCCAAGTCCTCTAATTTTCTTCCATGGTCCTCTTTATGATCTTGATCAAATTTTTGTTGGTAGACTCAGCCAGCCCATTCCCTTGTGGATAATAATTAGATGAAGTGCTGAGGTATATACCGTACCTTAGCACCCATTCACTTGTTTTGGTTCCCAAAAAAACCAAGGTGTTATCTGAGATTATGGTGGTTGGGACCCTGAATCTTGTTACTAGGTCCTCATAAAACTCTAGGATCGCACTTTCATTTGCCTCTTTTAGAGCAATAGCCTCCACCCACCTTGTGAAATAGTCTATGGTAATCAGGACCCACTTATGTCTAGCATTAGAGGGAGGATTGATCATCCCTATGAAGTCCAGGCCCCACTGCATGAATGGCTATTCCACCTTAATAGGTTGTAAAGGCATGGCAGCCAATTGTTATTTCCCATAAAAAAGTGCACACTTTTACACTTTCTTACCTAGGCATGGGTGTCCTTGAAAAGAGTAGGCCAAAAAATAGCCAGCTCTCATTATCTTTGCTGCAGTAGCTCTAGGAGTGAAATGACCACCTGCTGGCCCATCATGGAACTCAGACAATATTTTATCAGCCTAGGTTGGGTCGATGCATCTTAGAAGGACCCTAGAGAGATCCTTCCTAAACAATACTCCATCAATCAGAACATAAGGGAGAGACTGGAGCATGAAGTACATTCTTTCAGTCTTATCAAGACCCTGTGGGCACTCACCAGTGAGAAGGAAATGCCTCAGGTCTAATATCCAGTCCCTCATGATAACTGGTTCTTTTACTATGGCTGCATCATGAATTAGCAAGCTATCTTCCCTTTTTTGCTTGAAATTTATATCAAGCTACTCACACAGGCCTCTTCCCCTCACCAGCTTGGTGATCTTGATATCTACATCATACTACATCACTTTGGTGATCCACCCTGCTCTCTTCTCATTTAGGTCTCGATTGGTCAAGAAATCCTTAACACCAAGATGTGGGACCATGAGGTGAATGCTACTATTAGACAACATGTGCCTAAATTTATTTAGGCTCTACAATACTGCCAAGACTTGCTTCTCTACATACATGTATCTGACTTTGAAATCCTCTAACCCTTGGCTAAGAAAAGCAAGTGGTTGCTCAAGGTCATCACCATTTGCTTGGGTAAGCATGGCGGAGATCATCTCTTCATTACTAAAAGTGTAGAGGTTGAAGTCTTTGTTGAGGTTAGGGCTGATCAAAGTAGGAGCTCAAGTTATGGCCTGCTTGATGGCTTCAAAGCTATCTTTCCTTTGTGTTGTCCACTTATACTCATCACCCTTTCTCAACATAGAGGTGAGGGGCTTGCCTATCTCAAAAAAATTTGGAATGAATCTCCAAATGAAATTTATCTTGCCAAAGAAGCTCTGTATGCCTTTTTTGTGCTTAGGTAGAGACATCTCCAAGATAAAACAAACTCTCTCAGGGTTAATGGATAAGCCCTCTTTGGACACGATGTGGCCAAGGAGTTTCCCCTCATGAACAACAAACAAGCACTTCTTTGGATTAAGAGAGATGCCAAACTCCTGACACCTTTCAAAAATCTACTTGAGGTGTTCTATGTGTTGGCTCACTTTCTTAGAGAATACCATCACATCATTGAGCTATACCAAAATGTTGTTGTTTATCAAGCCTCCAAAATCCATGTCCATGGCTCATTGAAAGGTAGCACCAGCATTAGATAGCCCAAATGGCATCTTCTTGTAGGAAAACGTTCCCCATTTAGTGGTGAAGGCCATTTTGTGCTGGTCACTGCCTTGCATCAAAATCTGATTATACCCTGAGTAACCATCTAGGAGGGAGAATTGCTCGCTACCTATTACCTTCTGAAGGATTCAATCCATGCTTGGGAGGGGATAATGATATTTTAAAGAGACTTTATTAAGGTCTTTGAAGTCGACACATAGCCTGATCTCCCCATTATTCTTTTTAATAGGAATAAGGTTGGCCAACCAGGAGGAATGCTTGATTGGAAATATAATTTTGGAAACAATCAATTTAGCCAGTTCCCTCTACATGAGGGGCTCAATTATCAAGTTGATAGGTCTCTGATTCTGTGTGACTGGCTTGGTACCTTCTTCTAATTCAATGGTGTGCTGGGCGTGTCTTGGGTTGAAGCCCTTCAAATCACTATAATTTCAAGAAAAGACATCAGAGAACTCCTGACACAACAAAATGAAAGCTTGCCTCTCTTGAACTGCATAGATTTTTCCAAGCACAAGTAGCTTGTCCTTGAAGATCTCAACCCTTTCATAATTCTCCTCTTTATTTTTGATGCATGCCTTATCATTCTTCAATTGGTCATCTCAATTGAAAATGCTCTCAAGATTAACCAAACCTTTAGGAAAATTATTTTTCTTTAATTGAACAATCTAGTTGCCATATTGTTGTTGTAACTTCACCTGGTTCTGTGTTGCGAACTCAGCTTCCTCCTTGAAGAAGAAATCTATTTGCTGGTCATTTTCAAAAACTTGCCAATTTGCAATGTTATCAGGGATAGAGGGTTGAACTACCACCTTCAAGTGGTGTGAACCACAGTCTCGACTTATTTCCCTTGAAACATCAAACTGATCAATTGCTGCTAGCCTATTCGCTTGTTTGTTCTGTTCTCTAGGAATGGAAGCGATATTGAAAGCAAGAAAATCTTCCACCAAGTCTTAAACCCTGTATTTGTAGGATTTTAGCAAGGAATTCTTGGTCAGATTCTAGCCTTTCACCTGATTTACAATTAGCTCTCTATCTCCCAAAACTTGTAACTCCTTGATCCCTCTTTTTATTACCCATTCCAAACCATGGATAAGGGACTCATATTTTGCAACATTTTTTGTGCAAGAGAAATGGAAATGGAAATTTGAAAAGTACCTATCCTTTGAAGAGGATACTAACATCGCCCCACCACCAGCGCCCAACTTACTTCTGGAGCCATCAAAATATAGCTGCCATAGGCCTAGGTCCTCTTAGCCTACCTTCATTATATTTGGTATGAAGGCACCCTCTTCATGCATGCAATAGACTCCAAGGTCTGTCTCCTATATAAACTTGTAAGGATCATGCTCGAACTTATCATTTCCCCACTCATCTAAGAGTAAGTCTGTGACTCCTTCAAGAGCAGAGGATGGAGATTGGTCTATTTGGGACTCTTCTGGGTTGATAATGGTGTAACTAATGTTCACTGCCTTGGGTGAATATGGTTCTAGATGGTCCTTGTAGAGTGGCTCAAATTCAATTTTTACCTTGGTCCCATACTTGGTCCTAAAAACTAGATATGACCAGTTCACTGCTAGATAGCCACCTATCTTTGATGTGAAGTCCCTAGATAAGCAAATTGTGAATAAGGAGGAACATCCACTACCACTATATCATGGGGAATTGAGAAGGTTGGGCAAGCATGCAATGTCAAGCCTAAACCCTTCAAAATTCCAACTATTTTTGTAGGTGTCCCATCTAGCTTTTGCTAGGTTGAGTTGGAGCCTCAACAATCTAGGAATGAGCAGTTGCCTAATTTTTTGCATTCTAGAAATAATTCATCATCTCATTTGTGTAAATAGCCTATTCTTGACCATACCCCATGGTTGAACAACTTGGTTGCTCCTGTACTAGATTGTTCTGAACTAGCACCATGACTTTAGATGATGAAGGTGGGCCTGAGTTGTAATTTTGAAATGGCCTGATTTGAGTAAGCTGACCCTGTCCTTGATTATAGTTTTTAAAAGGGGGTCTAAGGGCTTGACCATAATGCTGGTATCCTTGGTTCGGTCTATTGCTTTGACCTTACTACCTTTTAAGAGCTACAAGTTTGTTTGACATGCTCTGCAATACACTCTTAACTTTGTGAAGCTCATTGGATGGAACAACAACTAGTTTCTCAATGCTAGGTAGAGGGGCTAATGTGGGAGCAATGGTCTGAATTAGAGGCATCATTTCTGGGAAAAGTGGCATGTGAGGCCTAGGGGCTATTTTCCTAGCTTGTACTAAGTAATTCTTAGCTGCTATGGCTATGTCATAAGTAGCTGGTAGTATAAGCCCTCCCCTGGATTAGATCATCACAAAAAAATCACTATTTAATGCTCTTAAATAATATAGGAAAGCATAACTGGGAGTCAGTCTTACCAGGATGGGAATTCTATCCCAAGTATTTTGAAACTATGTGTTTAAATCTTGCATATACTCACGTGGAGCTCTCTTTATGGTCGTCAGCTGCTCAAAAAGCAAGAGGCCATCACTCTTCTCCCCAAAATGATCTATCAACTGAGTACCCAATTCATTCCAAGAATGTATTGAATTTATAGGCAAAGTTCTATACAAGTCAAGAGCCTTGCCTTTGAGGGACAATGCTAGCAATTTGATGGAAATATTTTCTTCTGCTACATTATGAATATTGTAGAGGTTAGCAATTTTCCTAATATGCTTGACGACTGTAATGGGCTCCTCCCCATCAAAAGAAGGCACATTTTTGAGGGCTATTCTTGGGATTGGATCATAATGTGGGAGGTTCAAGGGGCTCTGACCACGAAAAGCCATAAAAGGCAATGCCCTAGTTGGGATGGGCTGTAATTGTAGCTTTTTTATGTATGCATCCCTTACAATAGGTCTTGGGAGATGGCTTGTTGGATAAGGATGGGTCTTCTCAAATCTTAGTCTTTTTGCTGAGTTCAAAGGCAACTCAATGAAATCGAAGGGAAAACCTTTAGAAGTAGACCTTGTGGTGACTTTAGGCATAGAAAGTTAAGAAATTGGTCTTGATTTGAAAATTTAGCTCTTACCAGTGGAGTCACTAGATGCAAGAAATATTGATTTGTTATGACAGGACCAGCATCAATCTTGAAACCTTACTGAGTTGTCAAACTGGGTCCCACCAAGTGTGCCAAAACTATTGACATCAAAGATTCCACCCTTGACAGGAGGCCAAGCTCCTACCTTCTCCTCGCAACTATGGAAACTCCCCTCTCACTTGTGGGACTGGTGAAGCTGGAGGGGAGAGTCTCTAGATAAGGGCTAGCTCCCTTTGATGCATCATGTTCATTCTAACAAGTGCAAACACACATATATATAGATATAATGGGGGGATGAAAAGAGAGAGAGAGATGTAGGAAAACAAACTACTCTAAAGAGGTGATGCACCAAAATAAGTCAACCATCTCACATCCACACTTGAAATTAGACATATGCATACATACACTTCAGACTTGGCAGAAGGACCAGGCTGCAAGAAATTGGTAGCGAGGCTTTCATGAAAACACAAAAAAATAGAGATTTCACCAAGGTGTTGTGGAATGCACACTGTAAGTAATCTCCTCTATTTTGAACTTCTCAAATACTACTCTCCTCCTGTCAGCTACAGAAATGGCACCTTGTAGACAACAGGTATGCTGGTGTTGGGCCTGTGAGAGCATCAAGAAATAATGACTGAACACAAAAAAACACTCAAGACATACACATGAAAATCTATCCAAGATGGAGGTAAAACTATGTTTATTGATTCAGGTGGAAATTTTTGCCAAGGCTACGCCTTACAAATGTGGAAGATCATTCCAAAAAAAAAGACAAGTCCTCAATATATAGGAGAAGGAAGGAGGCCTTTTTGGCACCCCTTTTTACAAATGGCCAATTGCATCTTCTTATTGGGAAGAGCAAGTCACTCAAAACATTAATGAACTGTGCCCTTTATCTATTTGAAGTCTACTTTTTTCAAGGTCAATACATGGTTTGTCTACTCATTAATGTGAAATGGAGAAACTAGTTGCACTGCTAGCTATTTGCATCTTTTAGTGATCAATTGCAACCATTATTTCACCTGTTGGAGTCACTTCTCAAATCAGTGCTTCCTCTTGCCACTTAGACTAACTACCTATTTGTTCCATTCTTGTCATTTTGTCTTTTCTCAATTTTGTCTCTTCTAGCTCCTTCAACCCTCAAGGGCAAACTTCCAGCAGGTCGCTACATTCTGGGCTCTCATGGTTAGCGCTCCTTCATTTGAAAACAAATGGCTATTTCATTACACTAATTTTGACATTCACATGGCTGTCATTGGTTTTAAAACCAATGGCTAATTTGCTTTGTTAATTTTGGTGGCCTCTGAGACATCCTAATCCTAGTCAAAATGTCGTCGGGTCCTTCGCTAGCTTTTTTGTGGCTTTGCTTTCCTCGGCTCTTTCTGTGGGCACTCTTTTCCTTTTGTTTCTTTTGAGTACCTTCCCAAAGGGAAGGTGACCCTTCAGCCCTTGAAAGTGTCCTTTGTATTCTGGCTAACAGTCCCCCATAAGGGCATCTACCCTTTAGGGTCCTTTAGTGGGTCATTTTGTGCCTTCGAATGTTTTCCTGGGTCCCGCAGACTGTCCTTCACTTTGTATATTTTTCGTAGGCTTTTGTCCACAGACATTTTCCCACAGACAAAAAGTCCATGGAATTTCTCCCCAGCCCTCAGCCTTTGCTTTGAAGTGTGCCCTAATTCCTTCAGACTTTTTGTCTGAAGGAATTCCTTCAGACAAAAATTTTGAAGGAATTTGGGACTTAAACCAATTCGAATTTAAACAAATTTGGGACTTACCCGGTCTTTTCCATTGAAGCGCCTACCCTCTACAAGGGCATTTTGAACTTGAAGACTCCCCATTCGGCCAAGGGCATGCCCTTGAACCAAGCCATTGAACAAAAATGGTTCAATGGTTCAAGTGGTTCAACCATTGCACGCTGATGAACTTCTCCCTTTGAACCAAGCCCATTGAACCAAAATGGTTCAATGGTTCAACGCTTGTTAAATCAAGATGTTGAACTTGAAGATGGACTTTTGAAACAAAGGTCACTAAACCACTTGAACCAGGTCATGAACCAAACTCATTGAACTTGTACAACCTAAAAATGACTGGCATTGAATAGCAAGGGAAGAAGGGGACCAAATTTTTTTCCTATGGGCAAAATTGGTCAACAGTTACCAACTTATGCCATAAGGAAATCATCAAACTACTTGATGCTAAATTTATTAAATCTATGGATTATTCTGAATGGGTTTCTAATATTGTTCCTATTTAGATAAAGGTCACTATGGTCATTCATATTTCATTGATTTCCATAATATTAATCTTTCTTGTCCTAAATACAACTTTCCTTTGCCTTCAATAGCTGTTATTATCGATTCCACTACTGGATATGAAATGTTATCTCTTATGGATGGATTTTGGGGATACAATCAGATTCATATAGCTCTCGAGGACCAACATAAGACTACTTTCACCATGAAATAGGGAACCTATTGTTATTTAAAATTTTCCTTTAGTCTCAAAAATGTTGGGCCACTTACCAATGTGCAATGACTTATATCTTTCATGACCTTATCCATAAAATTGTCAAAAAATACATGGATTATTTTATCACCAAATCCATCACAAAAACCACCTTTTTGATCTTACCCTCATCTTTGACCATCTCCTTAAATATAAATTATGACTTAATCCTTTTGAATGTGTTTTCAGAGTTACATCTAGAAATTTATTAGGATTATTAGTCTCTCTTCATGGCATTAATGTTGATCTAACCAAGATTAATGTTATTCTCAACATGCCCATTCCTCATTCTATTCTTGATATTCATACCTACTTAGGAAAAATTGGGGTAATTAGATGACTCATTCTTGAGATGGATTATCAAATTCACTCCATTAATTCCCTTATTAAGAAAGGTAAAACCTTAGAATGGACAAATCCATGTCAAAAATCATTTGACAATATGAAAGAGTCATTGCTTCATCCACCTACACTTCATCCTCCTTCTAATGATAAACATTTAATTATTTATACTTATTTCACAAATATTTTATTTGGGTAAATTCTTTCCCAATAGGATTATATAGGCAAGGATTATGCCATCTACTATATTATCCAAGGCCTCATCTATTATGAAACATGTTATACTAAAATTGAGCATGATTGCCTCAATATCTATTTTACCATTGAAAAGCTTCATCACCACATGCTTTACCAACCTACCTATGTCATCATTCATTCCAATCCCATTCATCATTTCTTCTCCAAATAATTTCTTCCAAGAGATAGAATTGGAAATTGGATGGTTTTACAAATGGAATTCAATCTTCACATTATCATGCAAAAAGTTGTTAAAGAGCAAGTGATAGCTGACCAACTTGACACCGCTCCTATTTCAGCTACTTCTTCCCTTCAAGATAACCTTATTGATGATAATATCATTTATATTAAATGTCTTAATCAAGAAATCTCTCTTAAATATTATTTTCATAGCTTTACTACCGATCTTATAGCTAATCAACTTGATGAATCTTTCCCTCCCTCTGGTACTATTGAATCCAAGGTAGTTATCGATGAACTTCCTTAAATTAATGTTGAATTACATGAGGATACTTAGACCCTCCACTTTGATGGTGATAAATGCCTTCAAGGAGCTGGGGTAGGTTTCATTCTCACTAGTCCTCTTGGCAAGATCATTCATTTAGCTGTCCATTTTACATTTGATGTTACCAATAACATGACCAAGTACAAAGCTCTTATCTTAGGTATGAGAGTTGCTCTTGATTTAGACATATAATACCTTCATGGTTTGGGTGATTCTCAACTCATTTTCCATCAAATTAGTGGTGCCTATCAAAACAAAAGTAAAAACCTTATTTCCTATCATCAAATTGCAATCAATCTTGCCAAAGATTTTGTCACTTTTATAATTGAGCCTATTCCTAGAGATCAAAATTCCATTGTTGATTCTCTTGCATCTTCAGTATCTCTTTTTCATCCACATAAATTTCTTTCTAATCCTTATTTTATCATACAAATAATCAAATCCCCATCATCTTCTCACCCTCCTCATTTACTTATTTACCACATCAAGGTTGTCACCATTTGATAATGCCCGTGGTATCAAGATATCATCCAATTCTTAGAACATCAAAATTATCCTCCTAACTTGGATTCTTGTGAAAAGACACATCTTCATAAACAAGCTTTAAATTAAATATTTAGACATAACATCATTTATTATTGCAACATTAAAATTACCTTGCTCCATTGTGTCACGTAAGATGAGGTCCCTCCTTTACTTGAAAAATCACATGAGAGAATTTATGATGGTCATTGTAATTGACACACTAAAACTTGTAAATACCCGTGTATGGGTTACTATTAGCCTACTATAAAAAATCATGCTATTGAATATGCTCAAAAATTTAATCTTTATCATCTTCATAATGATCTCATTCATTCACCACTAGCTAAACTTTAAACCATTGAATCTCCTTGGCCATTTTCCACATCGAGATTTGATCTTATTGGTAAACTTCCTTATTCTTAAGATGGGCACATATTTATTATCATCGCTACCAAGTACTTTACCAAATGGGTTGAAGCCATACCCCTTGTTAATGTTATCAGTCCTACCATCTCCACGTTCATTCTTAACCAAATCATTTACCATTTTTGTGTTCCTCACATCATCATTTCTAACAATGGTGGTAATTTAAAAAATAAACATGTTGAACAAATTTGTATCAAATTTAAGATTAATCACAAATTTTCCACTCATTATCATCCATAATGCAATGGTCAAGCTGAGGCCACTAACAAAATTCTTAATAAAATCCTTCAAAAGTCAATTCTTAAAACCTGCATGGATTGGCATATTCATCTTTATCCCGCACTTTGGGCCTATTGGACTAGCATTCATACTACCACTAGGGTAACTCCATTTTCTCTAGTCTATGGTTCTTAGTCATTTTTTCCTCTTGAAGTTGAGCTTCCTTCTCTTCATATTTCTCTTCATGTTATCATTCTCAATTAATAATTATATGAATTTCACCTTCACACTCTTGATCTACTTGATGAATGTTGCCTCTCTACCTTACAACATAATCACCAATATAAGTCTTGCATTGCTCAACAACATAACAAATATGTCAAAATCTACACATTTAATGTTGGTGATCTTGCCCTTAAATTATACTAGACTCATGAGAAAGAAGGTAAGTATTCCAAAATATGATGGGGGCCATACTTAGTTAAAGATATTTTTGGTCCAAGTACCTACCACCTTCAAACTAATAAAGGCCATGTTTTCAAAGAACCCACCAATCCTCAATTCCTAAAAAAATACTTCACTTAATCATTTCCTTCTTATTATGATATATATCTATATCTATCTAATACTTTTTGTAGGTCACTTAAGCACGGGTCTCTCCCGCTATAGTGGTTCCCTCTTGTTCAAAAACATTTAATCCTCCCTTTTTGGCCTTTTGGTTTCTTGATGTACTATAGTCTTCCTTATTTTCTCACACTTTGTCTTATTTTTCATTCTTATTTCTATTTTCTAATTTTGATTTAGCACTCCTTGGGTTATTATTTTGTGAGTTGTTTTGTAAGACTATGGATAGGGCCTGACATCCCTTAGAAAAAAACCATATTTTGCTTATTTTCCTTCTCTTTTTGCTTCTTGTTAATGTTACTTTGACATCCTTTGGGTTTTTCTTTTTTGAGGTGCTTTGTATAAAGGCTCCCTCACTTTTGCTTTTCTCCTACTTATTAGCACCCTCATGGGTCTTTCTTTTATGAATTGCTTTGTAAGATAGTAGGTAGGACCCAACCCTCATAAAATTACCATTCTTTTCATGTTGTTTGTGATCCCTATTCTTAAACTTTAGTTTTTGCTTCTATTACTAGATGAAATTTACATAACAATCTATGTTAGCATGTTTTCCTCTATTTCCCTCTTTCTTATGATAAGGAATCACACCTTTGTGGTCATTGTATACTTAATTTTTCCCTTTGTCACATTATTTATAATTAGAATCAATTCAAATTATTTCATGTGTCATTCCTCCTTGATTTCCCCTTTATTTCACCTCCACATTGGATAAAATAAGGTTGAAGTCAAGATATCACTTTTATTTCACCTAGATTTATGAGACTCTTAGACCCCATGCTCTTTGAAGTTTCTCTCTCTTAGTAACCTTGTCCCAAGTTTTCAAATTAAAGTCATCTTTACCACCCATTTTTGGTTTTCAAAATTTGTATGGAGTAGGAATATAAAAATCCATTAATAAGTTTAAAAGATAAATCATTTGAAAATAAAAGGCAATGATATTTAAAATGCAACATACAAATCTCAAAAGTCAAATTCACACTAAAAGATGTGATTACAAGCACATCTCCTATCTCCAATTGAAGTTCAAACTCCACAATTAGCTTCACATAGAGCCAAATTCCTTTGGGGTGTGATAAGCTAGTAGATTAAAATAAGGGAATTAAAATCTATGGTGATACCTTCTTTCTCATGCAAGTACCCAATCTTCATAGTAGACCGATGACTCTATAAGGGGTCCTAAACAGCAGGGAAAACATCATGGGGAGGTAGGTCCAATTTACTTTTCATGCATATAACCTTCATGGGATGATCTATGTACTCCATTTATTGACCCAAGACTTGTGTTGCTAAGAGAAGTTCTTCACAGTTCCTAAGGTTTAAAGTACTCTTATTTTGACAAACCTAATTTGAGTGTATTGACTTTGACAAATATTTCTCTCTACCTTGGTTTTTACTTCATTTATCCCATCCACCCATTTAATTTCCCCCCCATGATATCCAAATTGTGATTCCAAATCTATTTTCCCTCTTTTTAAAATTCCTTCTTCTTCATTTCTTTAAAACATGTTAGCACTACTTTGTTTCAGTTTTATCTACCTTTAGATGTAAAACAACATGTTTGAGAAACTATGGATCACATTTTTTCTTTACACTATAATATTTTTACATTTACTAGACTTACTTTACTTTCTTTTTATAATTTATCATGATTTTATTGTCTTGTTATTATGAACAGCTAAGTTCATACCCTTTTTCCATTGTTGAGTGAGATGTGGTTTGTTACTACTCACTCATCAATGTTGTTTTCCCTTTTATGCATCGCTTTTTTCCATTGTTGAGTGAGATGTTGATTTTTACTACTCACTCATCAATGTTGTTTTACCATTTTGTTTTCCTTTTTACCATTGATTTATCTTGCTTATTATTCCTTTTTACAATATGTATCCTTGGTTTGAATTGTTGAGTTTGCCTTTTCTTACTTGAGGTTTACTTGTTTTATTTTTTTGGTCTTTAGTAGCCTTGAATTTTTGGTTACCCTATTTGCTCTTGTTTGACATTGTCTTTTGGTCTAACATAACACCTATCAATCAACTTAACAAATTCCCATGTACATCCCATCCACATAACACTAGTTATCTTGGATTTTCTTATGTTTGTATGTTTTTGCTCCTTAGTTTTGTATTTTTGGGTTTGTCAAAAGTAGTCTCTACACCCTACACAATCAAAACTAAGAACATAGCTAACAACCATCTTGAAATAAAATGTAAGTCAAGGTACACATTAGTTTTTCTTTTTTAGTTATTTAATTTTTAGATTATTTTCCCTTTTAGTCATTTACTTCCAGTTATTTTATGCTTTTTAAAATACTAAATTTTTTTTTAGCATCAGTGTTGTGTGTGTCCTTATGTTCTTTCTCAAAGCACCATCCCCTATTACACCTTAGTGACATGCAATGAGCTTCGAGTGGGACATATGTATACACATAATATTTTTAACATTTATCAAATACTATTGCTTTACATCTTGTAAGAACCTGTCATGATTCAATCTCTCTGAGTACATGAATTAAGGGGTTCACTAGGAAAGGGGTGGAAAAAACTTTGGTGCTTTTTAGGATTGTTATCCCTTATTGCCACATTATTCCCAATCCATTCAGCTCTTAAAACCTTTCCCTAAGCTATTTCTCTCCCTTGTAGATTCCTCTAGTCTTTTCTTCTTTTTATCCTTATTCTCCTTGATTTACACCCTTTTTACCTATTCAGTACACTAGGTTGACCTGGTCAACCTAGTGTATTCTATGGTCGCTTTAGCTCTTTTGAATTTTTTGCCTTCTAACCAACCTAACATAGACTTTAGGCATTAGCTCGAGAATGTACTAGGTCAAATAGATCAACCTAGCACAACCAACATGTCTAAATGATTTTCAAGTGAGATACTCCTATATATAAGGTTATTTTGGCCATTTCTAAGAATATGAAAGAAAAGACTTATTATTCACTCACACTTCTTCAAAATCTACTCTTCTACCATTCTACTTGAGGAGTGTTAGCTTAGGTTTCTTATTTTGAGAATCTAGTCTTATGGATAGGTCTTGGATGATTTGGCATAACAAAGTGATCCTTACAAACCATAATAACCTCTTGCAAAGCTGCATTGGCCAAGGGAGAGATTGAATCTTGACAGGTTCACATTCAGGTAAGTATATTTTAACTTTTTTCTCCTCTCTTTTAGTATATAGAAGCAACATAAATGTTGGCTCGAATAAAATTACTCTTCATATTATATGTATTAGGGTGGTATTCATACTTAAATTATTTAAAGTTCACTATACATATTTGATTTCTTTGCATCTAACCCCTCACATTATGCATCAAGCTTTGGTGCACACTAGATTAGTTTACTTTTCTTGTTATTATAATACTTTACTTTCTTGTTTATTACATAAGTGAAAATCAAATCATTAGACTCTTTTAGGGTTATTGTGTGATTATGTTATATTTTAGGATTTAGAACCCTTCCTACCATGATGTGTTTTGATAAATGATACAAGTGATCCCTTAATTGGGTCTAGTGGATCTCCATATTGGTCATGCTCCTGTTTAACAAGTGTATCTCCAATTGGAAGTGTAGGTGTGCTCTATCTTATTTGATCTAGGATTAATTCATGTACATGCAATTTTGATTGCATATAGTATATACAATCAAAATATAATACTTTTATTAAAATTCTATGCACAAAAATAAGGTATAGACTATGAGAAGATATTTGTTCTTACAACTAAGATAAATACAATCAAAATTATCTTTGTAATGGATGCATAGTTTAGATGGAATGTTTATTAGATGGTCATTTAAAAGTGCCTTATTAAATGGATATCTATGAGAAGAGGTTTACATGACTCACCATAAGGTTATGTCACACCAAGGAAAGAGTAGAATGTGTGTAGACTCATAAAATATTTTTTTGGTCTCAAATAGGATCCTAGAGCTTGGTATATAAAAATTGATGAGGGTATCATGAAGCATGGATTTTACAGGAATCCATATGATCCCAATATCTACCTCAAAAATAAATGGGAGGGATATTATTATTATTTTTGTTTATTTATATAATCTAGTCATCACTAGAAGCTCAATGAAGATGATTGATCTAATAAAAAAGGATCTCAAGCAATCATTTGACATGATAGTTCTCAAGTTATTGCACTACTTCCTTGGATTGGAAGTATGGAAAAAAGAGAACCAAATATTTGTATTTTAGATGAAGTATACCAAGACATTTCTTGAGAGGTTTTGGATTATGGATTACAAACCAATGGCTATACCTAAAAAGACAAGGTTTTAGATATCTCACTTAGATCCACACCACCAATAGATGCAACTCTTTGTCATTAGTTTATTGGGAGTCTCATATACCTCACATACACTAGGCCAAATATTAGTTATGCTATCAAATATCTTTCTTGATTCATACAAGAGCCAAAAGTAAGCCACTAGAAAGTAACTAAGTGGGTAAAGTGATATATTTTGAGAAATAGTGGATTATGGCCTAGCATACAATAAGAATAATAAGATTTTATTGACAAAATACATGGACATAGATCATATAGGTTAAATCGATGATAAAAAATCTAATTTTGGGTTTGTATTCTTTTTGAGATCTTGTCTGATCTCATGGGGAAGCGAGAATAAGAACTTTATTTCTCATTATTCTTCTGAGGCATAATACCACACTATAGGAAGAGTTGTGTGTGAGGTGTTATGGGTACATTGAATATTAGTAGGATTGGGATTTCTATATACTCAACCAATAATTCTAAATTATGATAATTAAGGTGTTCTTAAACTTGTTTATAATCCAATTTTTCATGAATTAACTAAGAACATTAAATTTTAAGTCTATTTCATATGCAAAATTGTCCAAAAACACAATATATAACTCTAGTATGGCCCCACTCAAGATCAGTGTGCAGATATCTTCACAAACTAACTTACATGTGATAATTTTGAGGAAATTATAATTTATTTATATTTTACTCTCAAATCTATGATAAATTAAGAGGGAATGTTACAATAAATTTACTACAGTAAGATTGTTATGTAAAAGTGAGGTTGTTATCTATAAAACAACTCATGTAGTTTTTAGTTAGTTTGTTAGCTGTTAAACTATGTTAGTAGAATAAAATATATTATGGACCTATTTCATAATTTAGAATATTATAGATTGTTTATATGTTATTGCTCATCCTATTTTGTAGGACTATTATGAGTATATGTAGGGTTTTATATACATCTCTGTAATTCATATTTTTTAATCTCAATAAATCATATTAGGTTTATGCTCATAATAGAATCACTTAAAAAGATACATATCATTATGAAACAGTATAAAACTAAATCTATAAATACAAATAGGATGGCATTATCAGATTAATATAGAGTCAATAAGTATCGCTTACTAGAAATGTCTAAAAGACATCATCTACATACACAATATCGAAGAATTACATCATAGTTCAGTCTGGGAAGAAGCCCTTACATATATCATATGCCCAATAACTTGTGGACTAAATTTTTTCAATATAAATGCATGACTTATGCCTTGTATACATCATGTACCATTTACATTATGATGGTCATGGGTACAAAAAATTCAATCTATAGTAGATGATAACCAACTGTAGATAGGATTACAAAGTAAGTTAGTCAAACATTAGTCCATAAATCATGAAAAATGCATAAAGAACTAACTAAGACTATTCCTATGGGAATTACAAAGGATAAAAAGAAACAAATGAAAGAAAGAAAACATAATATTACCATCCCAAATGGATTAACCATACCCATGTGGCTCAAAATCATGTTCTCCCTTGATCAAGCATCCTTGTCTTTATCAACAAAGGTGGAAAACTCCTCCAATGCCTCAAGACCACTCCATAAAACCTAGGCACATGAATCCAAATCACTAAACTAGCCCATTAATGAAGCTTGAAAACAAAATCAATGATAAAATTCAAAGGAATGTGGAAAAAATTTAACATTATAACTTTGAAATATTCAAGCTTAAAATTCAAGTTCATGGCCTCTCTATTTATAGATTTTTGAGATTGGTCAGGATCAACCATGACCATCCATCTCAAGATTGAGATGTGTGACCATGGATAATACTAATATTTGGAATTAAATACATAATTATATTCATCATGACCTTGGAAGAAGGGGCATTGAAGAGGCATGAGAGGCATTAACTAGGCATGGGTGACCTATAATCTTGATATTTGTGGCATTTATGGCCTAGGGATGTCTTCTCAAGAAATGATGTCACTTGATGATGTAGTTAATAATAATAAAATTTTAAAAATAAATATTCAACAACTCTAATGGAAAATCCACTTAAGATCTTGATTTGGATTAATTATCCTTAAACAAGGTTAATCAACGTTTGTTCAATTATTTGAAAATTGGCCCTCAATTAATCAAAATGGTCAGAAAGTCATATTACTAAGTTGAAATATGACTAAAGAAGAATTACAAAGTGACATTAGATGAGTTAGAACTCTATTTACATTTAGGATGTTTCTAAAACAAAATAACAAAAGTATCTGGTGTATACCAATGAATTTAGGAGAAAAGAGTGATCCATAACACAAAAGGTGAAATCCTCATTTTGACTCAAAATGAATTGATCAAAGTTAGCTAACCCATAAATTGCATTGCCCAATTTATGGATACTTTTACCTAAATTAGAACTTGTAAATGACAAGGTTAAACCATTTAAAACATTTTATGGATTTTGACCTAAAATGTGCATTTGAGTGCAATTTGAGTAAGATTGACAATTTCAACATAAATGGTGTTAGGAATTAGATGTCTACATTTTGAACCTATCTAGGAAGGCATAGCGAGATAGTTAGGTGAAGAAATGTATTTTTAAAGAAAGAGTTATCAAGAATAATTTGGAACAGACCCATGATGACCCCTCAAGAGGACATACTAAGATTGAAGAAAAGGATGAACTCTCAAAAAGAGAAAGAAAGTGAGAGATTAACCCATGGAATAGATCACATCTAGATGAGCTAATGCTTTACATGTGATTACCATCAAAGATAAAAATAAAATTAGAGGTATAATAGGCCCCAGAGATAAGGGTAATGGGAAAGATACAATCTATAAATGTAAGGGACATACTTTAAATGTACCTAATTTGAGAGTACAAGCTACATGTTTATGACATTGATCAATCCTGAGACAAGTTGCACACTAAAATATTACCATCATTGGATTTAATGTGGAGAGCTTGAAACTAGAGGAAAAGAGAGAACATTCTGCTTTAGGAAGGGAAGCACCACTAGAATAGGGTCTCTAAAGATAATATAATAAATACTCTAGTAGAGTAAATTTGATCATGATAAAATAGTTTGCCCTAGTAGGGTGAATATTAATCATTGATAAAGAATAAATAATTATTTTCCCTTGTAAATATGATTTGATTTGAACGTTGTTCAGATGTTGTGCCCCAACATGGGCAATTGGCAAGAAAAATAGCTCAAGGATATAACTGAAAAGATAGGTTAAAATGGTGGGGCACAAATGTACATGTGATGGTACAATGGTTTATAAAGCCATATAAAACCAAGGATATGAGAATTCAAAAAGTGATGGGAGAGAAGAAAATAAGAATGAAAGATAGATGAGATGACCTCAATAGAAATTGAGTATTACCTACATAGTTCCATGGACTCATGTTCTAATATGAACTTCAAGCCAATGTAGTTCACCCAATTTTGGGAGAGACTGGAATGAGGAATGATAAAAATGGACCAATAATTGATTAAAATCACAATGTATGCACATAGATACACATCTAAGAATAGAGAAAGAAGCCTAAAATGCATGCGACCTAGAATCCTAATGCTATATCATGAGCCTAGGGTTTGAAAAGTGTTCTTGAGAATCATTCATCAAATTTGATGTTGACATTAAGACTTTGAGTCCTAAGTACAAAGTGCTTGCTATAGTAAAATAAATTAGGCATCATAAGTATGGATAACTTAGAATGACATAAGATTCCAATTGCATTGAGCCAGTTCAAATGTGAATACCTATAACTAAGGACAATGGTAAAATAATGACCAAAACCATAATTACAGTGATTTAAATTTAAACAAAAAAGTAAAGACAAAGAAAAAGATAAACATAAATGAACCTAACTTGAAATCAAGATATGATATTAAGTAAGAACAATATATTTAAAAACAAAAGTCAAAAATGTCTTAACGACATGAGACCAAGATATAAATAACCAAGATCCATGTGGACCATTAAGGCATTATTTGAACACCAAAGAGAAAAGCAAAATCAAATATAAAAACAAGACACCAACAACAATAAAATAAAAAAATGGTCCAAGAATAATGTAATAACATAGGATCAAGAAATAAACAATCAATATCTATGTGAATCATCAAGATGTTCTGAAACACAAAAGAGATAAGTAAACATAATCAAGGAAACACAAGACCAAGATGAGATAAGAGGTAATAAGAGGAGAAAAGGAGAATAAATAAAAGGAGAGGTGTGAAAGCATAAAAAACACCAAGAAAACACAATAAAACAACAAGAAAACTCAAATAAACACACACAAACAAAAACCAAGTTATTGTGGTTTAAAGACAAATGTTCATGCATGTGCAGTAGAGGTGTTACTTTCTACCACATCATAAAAAAGAATAATGACATGAAAATTGTTCCCTAATTAAAGAGGAAGAATGACAAACGAAAAGGGGGAAGAGAGGAAAAGGAAGGGATTGGCTGAGATGACTCCAGATGTATAAGACAAATGGACACTACCTACATAGTTCTATGGATGCATGTTCCAACATGAACTTTAGGCCATATGTAGTTCTCCCAAAAAATGGGATAGAAGAAAAATTATGATCAGACCAACATGATTAATGTTATATAAGAAATGGAAGATATAACAAACAAATGAGAATGGTATAGCAAACAAGAAGCTAATGAGATGAAAAATAATGATCTTGCAAAATGGCAAGTGCATGGGATAAGATGAAATGAATTAGTGGTTTTGTGATTGAAAAATGGTAAGGCATATCATGGTGGAATGGGAATGTACAAATGTATAGAATCATGAGATAATGATTTTTTTCTTCTATGAATCATTTTTTGATGTTTTTGGTATTTTCAAAATATTTCTAATGTTTTTGGTATTTTTGGGATAAAATATGCACAAGGTGGGACCATCTAGTCAAGGAAATGAATGTCCTAAGAGTAGAGGTTCCAATAAGATAGATAAGTTGGCTACAACGGCCCATGCTCATAAACTGGTGAGAGTGAGGATCTTGATAAAAAATAAAGAATAATAAATGGGAAATAAAATAATGTGTAGCCTGAAGTAAAAAAGAAGTATTTGTATTCACCTATCTGTAATAGTGTAGCAATAGTCTAGAGTTGAGAAGATGTTTTTGTTCACTTGTTTGAAGCTACACAATACTATCCTGACTGAACTGCTTTGTAGAACTACAACTGAGGATGTTCATAATGTTCATGAGACATAATCAAGATCATAATTGGTCAAGGGATAAAAATTGTTCAAGCTTATAACATGCCTTAGACATAAAAAAGAATATGTTTCTTGAAGAGATCAATCCAAAATGGGATGAATAATGTGTTCAAAGTGCCAAGGATTCAAAGCCTTTACTATCGAGAATCATGAAAAGTGGTCCAGGGTAGTATAAAATGTGTTTAAGGTAAGGTAAAAGGGTGGGATAAAATTACATAAACACAAGTTGCCCCCAAGTTAGGGGTCTTATAGATAATGGTTCAAATATATTCATGCATAGAACCTCTTAAGGTGTATGATGTTCATGGGCTTTAAAAGTTCTTTACCATTATGTTTAGCCAGTCGATATGCTCTTGATCCATAGATTGCTATGACAATATATGGTCCTAACCAATTAGGATAAAAATTGCCTTTATTTTTTGGTTATGCATTCATATTATTTTGGTTCTCCTTCAAAACTAAGTCACCAATATGAAATTATCAAGGGAGAATGCATTTTTTATAGCTTCTCCACAATCTATTCTAATAATCCTACAAGTTTTCTAGGGTAGCCAAATGCTTACCAACAAGAAGCTCTAGTTTGTGCAGTCATGAGGCTCTATATTCTTCATTATCTTCAATGTTCTCCAATTATATTCTTAATGATGGGCTCTAAATCTTGACTGAGATGATAGCTTCAGTGCCAAAAATAAGGGAGTCTGGAGTAGCACTAGTTGGGGTATGATGATTGGTTCTTTAAGCTCAAAGGGTAGGAAAGAGTTACAAGTGCCAATTACGACTAAAATCATTGAAAATATTCCTTAAGATGGATAGAATGGTTTTATTTGATGCCTCATTTTTTCCATTGCCTTATGGGTTAATGGAGTGGATTTCTTGTGCTTGATCTTGAATTTTACACAAAGAGATTTCACATCTTGGTTCACAAAGGATCCACCATTATCAAATATAATACAGGCTAGGATGACATATCGATAGATGATATGGTAATGAATGAATTTGGATATTTGTTTCTTGATAACATAAGTGAGAGGAATGGCCTCAATCCACTTATTAAAGTACTCAATTTTAGTCAAAATGTGCTTATGGCCATCTGAAGATGTTGAGTTAATTTTCCCAATGAGATCGAGACCCCATATTGAGAATGGACATGGTGTTGTGATTGGATACAATGGTAAGGAAGGTTCAAGTATCAAGTTTCCATGTTGTTGACAAGGAACACACTTTTTTACATAATCACAAGTATTTGTCTCTATTTTGGGATAATAATAGCTTGTTCTGAGGAGTTTTTTTTCCTAGGACTACACCATTGGTATGGGCCTCATACATTCCTTCATGAACCTCCTTTAGTACCATCTTGGATTCTCCCAAAGATAAATAACAAAGAAACCTTCCATCATAGCCTTTACAATAAAGCATGTTTCCAAGGATGATATAACATGTTAAGTGATAAAGGAATAGTTTTTGTTGGTTGTTGGAAAGGTCAGCTAGAAATACATGACTATGGAAATAGTTATAAATTTTTTGGTACCATGGTAGCTCAGGTGAAGGATTAGGATCAATAATGGTGCATATCCTCTCTAAATCTAATAGAATATGTGTTGGTTGAAGAATATTTTCAATCAGGAACTGATACTCTTTAGCACTATCATGCATTTGAATCATGGAACCAATTATTTCCATGGCATCTGTAGATCTGTTGTTGACTCATATAACTTGCTCAAACTATAGAGATTTAAAATGTGTTTTGAGGTTATCAACAATTTTCTTGTAAGGAACAAGCTTATCATCCTTTATTTGATTCTGGTCAGTTATCTGATTTAAGATTAGTTGTGAATCTCCATAGACCTTTAAGCTTTGAATATCCCACAGTATAGCAAGATGGAGCCCTACAACCAATACCTCATATTCAACCATATTGTTTGTATAATGAAATTGTAAATGGAATGCTTTGGGATTAGATCCCCTTATGGTGTGATGAATGATATGCTAGCTCCAGACCCTTGAGATGTGAAGGATCCATCAAAATAGAGAATCCACTATTTAGGTTCTTATGATGCTTGTTTTATCATCATCATAAAATCATCTAGAAGGTCAAAGTTGAGAGGCTGAGTGGCCTTAATAGGAGCTTCTATAATTTGGTCATCAAGAACTTGTCCTTTGATTGCCTTTTGATTTTGGTACTCAATATCAAACTCACTGAGGAACATAATCCATTTATCCATGTGTCCTTGAAGAGCTGCTTTAGATAAGAAGAATTTGAGAGGATCTACCTTGGTGATAAAAATAGTTTTGTTATTTAGCATATAATGTCACAATTTATGAGTGGTGAAAACCATATATAAACATGTGTTTTTAATAGGCATATAGTTATGTTCATAGGATACCAATGTGTAACTTAAATAATAAACACCATGTTCCTTACCATGATCATCATGCTGAGCCAAAAGTGCCCCTAGTGCATGTTCTATGGCTAATATATAAAGAAGTAGTGGATTTCCTTGTGTTAGAGGTCGTAAGACTGGTGGATTGGCCAAGTATATTTTAAGCTTTGCAAATTCTATCTGACAATCTTCATCCCATTGAAATGTTACCCCTTTCTTTAAGAGATGGGTAAATGGGTGGCACTTATCTGCCAATTGAGAAATGAACCTACGTATAGATTAGATCTTTCCTTATAGACCTCACAACTATTTAAGATTGTTTGGTGGAGGCATTTCCATAATATCATTGACCTTTATAGGTTTTAATTTGATCCCTCATTGTGATACAATGAACCCTAGTAATTTTCCTAATGTGACTCCAAAGATACAATTCTTAGGATTCAAGTAGAATTTATATTCATGAAGCCTCTCAAATATTCTTCATAGAATGTTAGGATGTCCAAATCTTGTTCTTGATTTTTCTAGTATATTATCAACATAGTCCTCGATAATGTCATGCATCATGTCATGAAAAATGATAGTCATTACACATTGATATGTGGCTCCAACATTATTCAAACCAGATGACATGTCTTGGTAACAAAAATTCCCCCATGGAGTCATGAACATGGTATTATGTTGATCTTTAGGGGATATCTTGATCTAATTATAACTAGAAAATCCATCTATTAAGGACAACATCTCATACCCAATAGTTGATTCAATGATCATGTCGATGTTGGGTAGAGGAAAATCATTTTTGGGGCATACTTTGTTGATATCATGGAAATAAGTACAAATATATATACCTAGAGTCTTTTTAGTCATTGGTACTATGTTAGAAAACCATTCAAAGTAGTTGAGTGGTTTGAAAAAATTGGCTCGTAACAACTTTTCCAACTCAGCCTTAACCAAAAGGGCGATGCATGGATGCATCTTTCTTAATTTTTGCTTGACTGATTTAGCACTAGGGTGAACAAAAAAATGATGTGCAAATAAATCTAGGTCTAAGCCAAGCATGTTAGAGTATGCCCATGAAAGTATGTCTATATAATATTTAAGAATGGATATAATATATTTTCATGTTCTACTTCAGTAAGGGAAGATCCAAGATAAACAATTTTGGGATCCTCATGGGTTCCCAAATTCACTTCTATTGTGTTCTCCACAAGGAGTGTGGATCCATATTTTATAATTATGGGCAATGTATGGTCATGATCATTTTACTTTGTTATATCTGTAGACACCTAAAATAGGTTGTTGATAACCTCCAATCAGGCTTTTGGCTAGTTTCCATATAAAATGCACAATTTGTCCTAAAAACACTAAAACATACAAAATGATGTGAAAATGATATATTCAAGTGCCAATTTTGGCTAGGCTATCCCTAAATGGGGAAATTAAATTTATGGGCCAACTAACTTTGATTAGTTCATTTCTAGATAGAAGGTCAAATTTACACCTGTGTGCTCTGGACTGCTCTTTCCTATCAAATATTTTACACAAGACTCATGATTTTGTTATTTGTTATTGGCAAAATTCTAAATGGGAATATGCATCCACTACATCTAATGTGGACTTCCAATTCTAATCCATTCAAATTTAGGACTAATAACAAGACATTCTGATCAGTTTGAGTAATTTGTGCATAAAGTGTTTAATCATGTTTAAAAGCTAATTAACCCAAATTAAGGCCTAATCAAGAATTCCATGGAAAATTGCTGAATACTTTTTTTTGTAAATGAATATTGAATATCTTCATCATCAAGTGACCTCATTTCTTGGAAAGACATCCCTAGGCCATAAATTTCACAAATATCAAGATTAATGCCTCCCATGCATCATCAATTCCTTCCATGATTCATTCTATGCCTCTTAATAGCCCCTTATTCAAATGTCATGATGAGGATAATTACAAACTTAATTCCAAAAATTGAATTAATCCTCAACCACACATCTCAATCTTGAGATGAATGGTTGAGGTTGATTTTGATCAAGTCCACAAATCTATAAATAGGAGGCCTCACAACATCATTTAAAAAAAGCTTAATTTATGCAAACTTATAATGCAAGATTGGTTCCAAAAGCTTCATGAAACCAGTGTTATAATGCCAAGTTGATTCCAAGCCAAGACAAGCCACAAGCCAAAGGTGCCAAGAGGAGATGAAGGTAGCCACACTCCATTAAAGAAGACCTCTTGAAGCACAATCTGAGCAAGCCACCATTACAAAGGCATTTAGAGCATCCAAGGAAGGTGAAAGGAAGTATTGTGTTTTCATTCCTTGCTTTTTAGTTGTGCTTGTCATTTTATTTTGTTAACTAAGATCTCTCTAGTGTCTAGGCCTAAAGATGTTATGTTATTAGTGTGTTTATTTCACTTTGTTTTCATTTTGGAACTAACACCATACTAACCATCCTCTCTTGAGTCAAATTCCTAGATCACATAATGGCACACCCGGTGGGACTAGATGCATCCTAAACCTGAAGGAGATCCTTTTTCAACTTTAAAAAATTCATTTGAGCCTTTAAAACTCTTGAATATTGATTTTCTAACTTTATTTTTCCATTTTTGGTTGCCATGGTTTTTACACAGTAACTGACATCGGTATAAATACCGACATCAGTTACTTGGCTTAACAGACGTCAATTAGTAGAATTGACATCGGTCAGATCTTAGTTGGCCCTAACCAATGTTAGTCACTATGTTTTTCAAAAAAATAGACCTGAGACCTCTTTTTCTAAAGTTTGTTGTTTCAAACTCAAAAGACTTTCAAAGCTAAAATACATGCTAACAATTTTGTTGTAGGACCAAGCATGATATTTGCTCAAAACATGTTTAAATCACTTTTTCATGCTTAAAATTTGATTAGGGACTTTTTTTTGGTGTTTAAAAAGGAATTTTTAGATGTTTTTGGTTAATGATTTTCAAATTTTACAACTAAGACCAAGGGGTAAAATGTGTTAGTAAAGCCCTATCCAACGGAAGCACAATTGATTACCTTTCTTATAAGCAATTAAACACAGAATTATGCCAGAATGATTAAGTAACTAGAAACTTGAAACAACAAAGAATTTGAGAGACAATACACAATCTTATATTAAATACTCTTAGAAGAAAATACAATAAAGAAGATGCCACTTCTTCTTCCACCTCAAAGGCTTGCCACACCTCAAGACCTTCTTCCCTCTCTCTCTTGCTCAACCACAACCAACTCAACAACCTGAGTTGTTATTCCCTCCTTGAATGCTACAACTGATCTCCTTGACCTTACACCTTGTAGATCTCCTTGACCTTGCTTCCTTGCTTCAACACTTTTACTTGCCTTCTTGGTTTACAATACATGCCTCATGGGTCTTTAAATAGGATCCCATGCATACAAAAATAGATCTCTAACTACAATAATTAGACATGCAGCGTGAGACTATAATTAGCCCTTTAACATGCAAACACTCGCTTCACTTAACTAAATGTTCGTCAACAGCAGTTCTAGAACCGCCACAGGCAACCGACATCGGTCCCTGTCTACCTAGTGCTAACCGACGTCGGTTGACTTTTTGCTGATGCTAGTTGCCTTTTGCACTATATGTGACCAACGTCAGTTACACTGCTGATGTTGGTACTTGTGGAACTTCAGCATCCTCCTCCATGTCTACAACAGTTGAAGCTTTTAGCTCCACAACTTAACAATCTCCCAGTTGGAGATAAATAGCTACAACTGTACCTATACCTTTACACCATATAGTTTGTTCCCTTGGCTTTGTATCCCTTTTCAAGATCACTCTTGAAGACCAACCACCACAAAACTTGTGATGCTATACCTATCATCCAAGTCCCCTGCCACATCTGAACTTTTTGACAACTCCCACTGGAGACAAAATCAACCTGTGATCTTCCATGTCTCTTATGCCAAAAGAATTTCACTACTCCCAAATTCTTCATGACATACCTCTGAACTAACTTTACCCTTAGCTCAGAAACTCCCTGTATGTGTAACCCTACAATAAGCACACAAAACAATAACAGGATAATGTATCTAATATTATCCAACCTGGTAAAGATAAATACAATGGTCAAACCTCCATTGTCCTGCAGCCTACTCAAGACCATATACCCTAGCCTTCTATCTCACGTGTCCATCCACTCTCTTCTCTAACTTGGGAATCCATCCCTCATCTAGTGATTTCTTCTAGCTAACAACTCCACCAACAAATACCTATTTAGTTCTTCTCCAAGGACTCACACTCCTCATCCATGCCAATCTCCCACTGTTTCTGGATTCTACCTACATTGCCTCTTCACATCTTCCTAGTTCTCAACCATTAGTAAGTAAGATAAAGAAGGTGAATAATGAATATGAGGTTCACTTATCCTTTTTGACATCCATATGGGCATTTAAGACTCCTTGATAGCTTATTGTCTGCCCAACATCTGTCCCAGTGATCGATCTCGGCCATCTCCCAGTCTGCTCCCGACAGATGTCGGTTCCCTGCACTGACCCTGACTACCAATGTCATTTCCCTGGCTGATGTTGGTGTCCCCTCTACCAAAATTAGTTCCTATCTGACTGATGTCAGCCTTCTCTTACCCGACTCTATTGACCCTGCTAGTCTGCACATGACCGATGTCGGTATCTGCCTGACCGACATCGGTTCTAAGTGATCGATGTCAGTGTCTGTGTATTTTATGTAAGTGATGAATTATTTATCCATGAGCTCATCTTGGATCAAACCCCTATCCATACTACCTTGCTTAGAATTATTCAACCCCTATGACTGATCTTTGTCCCTCATCTCCTCCATAAACACCAAGGCTTCCCTGTTCTTGTCAAAAGCATCAAATTTCCTTTTCTTGTAATGAACTCGATCTATGCCTTCTAAATCTGAACTCATACCTTTTGAATCAAGAATGTCCATTCCCTTCTTATTTATGTAACCAAGCCTATTAAGCCACATCTTCAAATCTACAGCTGAAGTAGATAAACCAGAAGTAGAATCAGTAATACAAGTAGATAGATAAAGAGTACCTACTTTCTTACCTCTTGCTAAAACAAGTGCACCCTTGGTAACCTTCCAAGAATTTTCTATGAGGGTTACTATGCATCCCTCATCACCCAACCTTCCTACAGAAACCAAACTCTACTTCAGAACTGGGACATGCATAACCTCCTTCAACAGCCATGTGTTGTCTATCTGCAATTTCAGCTACACTTTCCCTTTGCCAATTATTTGACAAGGCGTACCATCCCCTAAATAAAGCACTCCAAAGTCTCCCTGGACATACTCATGGAACAAATCTCTATTTGGGGATGCATGAAAAGAAGAACCAGAATCTAAAACCTATGATCCTACCTGACTATCCAAAGAAAGTATGAGAGCATCTTGTACCACAATATTTGCATCCTTTGCTTCTTCATTACCTTCATGTTGATTTTCTTTATCCCTCAACCAAAAATCTTTCTTTGTGTGTCCTCTCTTTTCACAAAACTAGCAGGTGAAACCTCTAGATTCAGATCTCCTTCCCACCTTTGACCTTGATTTCCCTTGCTCGACCTTCTCTCTTTGCCTTCCCCTACTTTCTGCACTTAGAGCATTCCCTAATGATTCACCTGTTCTTTTCCTGCATATTTCTTCATTCAAAATTACACTCACAACATCATCAAATTTTAATAATTTATAAGTAGATGCAAAATTACTTACTGCCATAACCAAACTATCCCAACTTTCAGGTAAAGAGCATAAAATTAAGAGAGTCTTTACTTCATCATCAAAAACAATATTAACTAAAGCTAACTGGTTGACCAAACCATGGAAATCACTAAGATGAGTATGTACCGATCCACCTTCCTGCATTTGCAAAGTAAATAACTGCTTCATAAGAAATACCTTATTTGAAGCCGAGAGCTTTTCATATAAATTTGCCAAAGATTCCATCAACTCTACCGTTGTCTTCGCATGTGATAAGTTGGAAATCACAGATGATGCAAGACTCAACCTTATAGATCCCAGAGCCTTCCGATTAAGAACCTCCCATTCTTCATCCTTCATATCTTGGGGCTTGCAATCAACCCCACCCAATGGTAAGTACAAATCTTTCTAATATAGATAATCTTTGATCTGCATCCTCCATAATTGATAGTTCTTGCCATTAAACTTCTCCATTCATAGCTTATTGTCTTCTGCCATTGCTCTACTCCCACTCAAACAAAAACCCCTATGAGTAACCTGTAATCAACACACACTAACTAGATCTAATCCAGCCTATTAGTATCCCAACCTAAAAGCTCTGATACTAGCTGTTAGTAAACCCCTATCCAATAGAAGCACAATTGATTACCTTTGTTATAAGCAATTAAACATGAAATTATGCTAGAATGATTAACTAGAAACTTGAAACAACAAAGAATTTGAGAGACAATACACAATATTATATTAAATACTCTTAGAAGAAAATATAGTAAAGAAGATGCCACTTCTTCTTCCACCTTTAAGGCTTGCCACACCTTAAGACCTTCTTCCCTCTCTCTCTTGCTCAACCACAACCAACTCAACAACTTGAGTTGTTATCCCCTCCTTGAATGCTACAGGTGATCTCCTTGACCTTACTTCCTTGCTTCAATGCTTTTACTTGACTTTTTGGTTTACAATACATGCTTCATGGGTCTTTAAATAGGATCCCATGCATACAAAAATAGATCTCTAATTACAATAATTAGACACGTAGCTCGAGACTATAATTAGCCCTTTAACATGCAAACACTCACTTCACTTAACTAACTATTCATCAACAGTAATTCTGGAACTGCCACATTCGACTAACATTGGTCCCTGTCTACCTGGTGCTGACCGATGTCAGGTGACTTTCTACCGATGCCAGTTGCCTTCGGCACTGTATGTGACCGATGTCGGTTACACTGTCAACATCGATACTTCTGGAACTTCAGCATCCTCCTCCATGTCTGCAACAGTTGAAGCTTTTAGCTCCACAACTTAACAAAATGAACACCACCAAGCATTTTATTTCACCTTAAAATTAAACACACTTATCAAATTTTATTTACAATAGTTGTTTAATCAAATCTTGTTTGGCAAAAAGAGGAATGTTGCATGTATGCTCTTCCATTTGTCCTCTTTAGGGAACCTCTGGAATCAAAAGCATCATTCTTATTGAAAGTAGCCTAGTCCAAGGATTATAAAGAAAGTTGTCTAAATCATTCCTCAAAAACTCATCAAATTTTGGGTGATCTTTAAAATGACCCTAAAGTCTTTCTACTTTCATGCTTTATTTGTTTATACATCTTGGCTTGCAAGGGGGACTTCATCACTTCCTGCATGTTTTTTAGGGAAGCTTTGACCTGGGGTTTCATCTCCCAACATTGAATTCATTTGATTATTTTAGATTTGCACATGAGATGTAGTGGCACTTTGGACATCATACTACACTGAGTGAATTATAGGATGTAGTGGTTTAAAAAAAGACTAGAACTTTTTGCAATAAGCTGAGTGATATGGAACCAAAATCCATGCTTTTATTTTGCATTATTTGGTGTGAAGGTCATTGTGTAATTGATTCCCTTAGAATGATCAAAACCTTGATAGTTTAGTCAACCCCATTTTGCCATACCCTTGCTAGGAATTGGATGATTATATTTAGTGTATTTTGTTCATTTCTTCTTGGTATGTTTTGAGGCTAAAACTTGTTTGTTTTTTCATAATCCATGTCAAAATAATGTATTTGAGTTGCAAAGGGTAGTGTTATGCTACCCAAATCATGTCAAACCATTTTGAACCTTTTTAGTCTTTTAAACATAACATTGACCACATTATTCGAGTATGCTTATGTCATTAGGCTACTTATTTTATTGCAAGACTTGTTTACCATTATATCAAAAGCAATTGTTTCAAACCATTTTGTGTATACCATTTAGACCTCTGTCTTGTGCCGTCATGCTATCCAATCTTGTCTAGCCTATTTGATCCAATCCTAGTTTTCAATGTTGATTTTTCAATTAGCCTTGTCAAGTTTGGATCCAAACATTAATTAATTTTTGTTTAGGCCTCAATTCATGGGGTTAATACATAGATATTTTGCTTTTGGGTTGCATAAATTTAATTAAATTGATTTACCCAAATTTGAAAACTATTGATGGTTTATCTATTTGTGCCTATCCTCATCATTATTTATGCCTTTATTTGGGAGAACATATCCTTTTTTAAAGATCCTTTTATCTTATGCCTTATGCCAATTGATCATGTTTATGTTTTATTCCATGTGTTAGGTTTATGTCAAAATTGTTTCCAAACTCATTAGATTAAATCAAATCACATAAGTCTTTATTTGAAGTCTAGATTTTGATGCCATTTGGCCAAAAGTCCTAGTATATGCCTATTTATTTGAGCCTAGCTTTTGACTCCACATTTGGACAAAAGACCTAGCAATTCAACATTTCCTTTTCCTAGTTTAGACCTTGTTTGGAACACTTTGACCTAGACTTTTGACATGCTAGTTTTTATTTAGACACTTGACCTTTTATGCATATGACATTTGACATTCGACATTTAATGTTAGGATATTTCAAGCCAAGTCATAGCATAAACCATTTTTGGAGATACAACTCCACTTTCAGACCATATTGGTGATACGTCTCCACCCTTTCGACCAAGTTAGACCAATTTTAAACCATTTGTCCTTTGGACATAGTTTTTCAGAGTTTGTATAACTCTAAGTTCTTTATTTTTGGATCTTTCATCATTTATGTAGATATGTCTCACTAAACTTATGGTGGAGTGAATTACAATCTAAATTATGATAGAATGGCCACACAAAATGACTTTTATGGCTTTTTTCAAGACCCCAATGATGCTAATATGGTTTGTGAGACATATTTCTATCTACCTCATATTAATCATTCAGGGGAATAATGTCACAAAGTAACTTATGATCCAAATCAAGACCTTGATTGGTATGAAGAGGATTTTGAAGAGGAATTTAAAGACCCAACTATAGATAATATTTTTTGGGATGCAGATTCATACCCTCTTTGAAATAATCAATACATGTAACATAGTCAAGAACTAGATTATGATCCAACTCATGACTGGGATGATATGGTTTATGAGGAAGACTTGGATACTTTTAATTGTGTAAAAAATCATGTTTCATGACATCCTTTTACTATGTGATCATCAATTTTCCCTAATCAACACTGGTGGGAGATGGAATGTCAATGATATGGCTATTTTGGTTGATGGTAATGGCATGTAGAATGGTAATAGAATGGGGAGAGGTTTCACAATCCTCTTAGAAGATACTAAGAGAAATTGTGTCGAAGCTGAAGTACTCATCCTAAAAAACCATAGAAGGATCACAAATGTATTCAAATTGATCTAAAAGGCATGCATAACTAATGTTGTAATAGTCATGAACATATTTTATATCTAAATATGATTCTAACTCAAGGGACTTTGAATTTGATGTTGAGATTGATGTTGACTCAGATTCTAATTCTGATGCTAAATCTGATGTCGATCCAAGAGTAAAAATTGACTCTAACTCTAATTCTTCATCTGATGGGTACTCTATTACAATGATATCTTATTGAATCTTTGGTTTTGGATAAGTAACAGCCTGTAATGGCATAATGGGATACACAAAGACTAGTTTTTCAAAGTGAGTCTCCTCTATAATGGGAAAAAGGTCAAGAGACAACTCCTCAGAGTCTGGCTTGTCAATAGGAGGCTCTTGAAAAATAGGTATATGGTTAAGGTAATGATTTTCCAAAAAGGTGGTTAAAATCATTAAGAAGTGTCTTAGTAAAGACTGGCTCATCAATGTGAGACTCCTCGACAACTAGTATAGGATCAATAGGCAATTTATCATAGGCTAACTTATCACAAATGGTTGGTTTAACAAAAACATCTTGGTTTGGTTGGTTCTCTTAGCCTTAGTTTTCAATGAGTTGGAAAATACCATTTTGAACATAGCTTAGTCTTTGAATGATTGGATAGGTTAAATTTTGGATGGGATTGGTACTAGATAAGGAATGACTTATGGTTGGATAATGGTAGGTCCTTAGGGAGTATGATTATTCACATGAGCTAAAGGACAAAGTCTTGAGATGGTAACGATAGAGCAGTATGGAGCATGGTTGCTTTCATAAGCCAAAGGATGAGGTTCTAGAATGATGAAAGGGTGTTGTGGAGATTTATTACTTATACAAACCAAAGGATGAGGTCCTGGTATAGAAATGATATTCTTTAGATATTATGGATCTTGGTTGCTCATATAATCCAAATGAGGTTTAGGACTAGACCTTTTTACAACAAGTTAAGTGATATGGACCCAAAATCCATGGTTTTCTTTTCTATTGTTTGGTGTGAAAGTCATTGTGCAAATGATCCCCTTAAATCATTCAAAAACTTGTTAGATCTTAGATAAATCCCCACTTGCCATAGAAGTATTATTAGTGTAAGGTGCACCTCAAGGTCCATGTCATAGTATTACCATTTGAGACAAGGGGGGTGTAAAAACCCTACTATAAAATGTGTATTTAATTTTGGATGAACACTTAAAATACTCTCAAATGACATATATTGATGGATTCTAATACTACTGAGTAACCTTGTCAGTTTAGGATTTAAGGGTGATTAATTAGTTGGTCTTGTCCTGGATTAAAGTCTTGTTTGGAGTCAAAACTTGGTGTAAACAAAAAATCCAAACCAAACATAGTCTAAATTTTCCTTTGAACAAAGAGGCATTATGCTATCCATATGAGATCATCCATTTGCCTTGTTCAAAGTTCATCAAAATATTGAGAGTCATATCATCCACTTTGGTGTAGTTATGCTGCCTAAATGAGTCTAGACCTTTAACAATGTTGTTTAAGTCTTTCACTTATAATTTAAATTCAAAATCACACCTTTACAAGTTCATAGGGTTGAGTTGTTAAGTGGGTTCACCATTTGCACTAAACTTGAGGGAACTTAGGTTTAATTTCCAATTTAGGTTGAAGGCCATGTAAGACTCATAATTATTATCATCACTTAATAGACTTAAGCCATTTTTTACTAAACATTTGCACTTTAAGTCTATGTACCACAACATTTTGAGTCAAGAAAGGTATTGTTATGCTACCAAAATTGTAGGAAAACATCTTTTCCTTAAGAGATTTTTTGAAATTAACCTTTTTATCACACCTTTTTGGTAGTATAGCATTGTTACACTGCCCAAATCATTTCAAACATTGTTTCATAGACCCTCTTGCATAGAGTTCCAAATTTGTTCCTACAAAATCAGACCAATCCAAGTGTACTCTTTTGATCCTTTATCTAAAGCACAATTATATTGTTCACCTTTGTCTAGCCTATTTGCCAAAAGAACCAAGTCTTATACCACTATTTGTGAGAAAATAAACTATTGCTAAAAGTGCCTTTTGTTTCATACCTTATACCTATTTGATCAAGTTTATGTCAAATAATTGAATGCCTAGTGTTTTTTTAAAGTGTTTTGAATCCATTAGATTAAAAAATTCATCTATTTTTCAAAGTCTATCTTTTGACATCGTTTGACCAAGAGTCCTAGCACATGCCTTGTTTGAGCCTAGCTTTTGATGTCGTGTTTAGCCAAAAGACCTAGAAACTTTTAAATTCCTACATTAGATTAATTTGAAACACTTCAACCTTAGAGTTTGGCATTTTGATTTTTGGTCCATTTACTTGTTTACCTTTGTGTGAACAGTGAAATGCTAGATACTTTATGCTAGGTTATTTCCTCACAAATCTTTGCATAAACCTTTTAATCCTTTTTGATAAATCTAGACCAAGTTAAAGGTATCATTTTTTTTAGATTCTATCCTTTTTAGAGATTTTAGAACTCTTTGACCTTTTATTTCCAAGCATTGACTATGGATCCCAAAATGTATTCCTACACTCGTAGTGGACTCATGTACAATGCAAGGATTAATAATGTAGTTGTACAGGAAGAAATGGTGCAAGACCCCTATGTGTGTAACATTACTTATGAAATGGATTTTATCCCTCTTATAATACTCAATTAGGGGCAAAAATCCAAGATCTATTAGCTAACTATCTGGTTAACACACCACCTTACATAGAATATGACTAAGAATAAACCATGCAATACTTAACTTTAATACACATGGTGGACGAGCCAATACTTCAACAACCATATTATACTAATTCAGCTTCCACATATGATCCATTTTTATTTGAGTGACATTTTTTAAAGAAAAAAGATGAGATTTTGGTTAGGGACATAGAGGTAGGGACTAAGTTTCTAGCATACTTCCCCCATGAAAATTTACTAAGTTTAGTAAGAGTTCCCCATAATATCATTTATGATTAATAGGATTATTCTAGAAATCCTATGTCTCTAGTCCAAATAACGTATCAAGACCTCAATATATCTAATCAAAGAAAAAACATCATGGGAGATCACTTTAAACAAATATAAATAGTGTACCAAACCTACCTAAATTTAGCACATGATTTCAGTCAAATGAACATGGTAAGTAAGCCTCTCATTGACCTAGTTCCTTCAATAGGAGTGTTGATGGAATTAATTGGATAATAAAATCTAAGTTCTAACCCATTTATACAAACCACTTTGATAGGTAACTTGATACATATACTAGTTATTAAAGAAGTGTCTTTAGATTCTACACTGAATACAAAGCCAAACATAGTAGACAATGTGCAAACAACGTCCAATCTTGATCAAAGTGGTACTAACACAAACAAATAGCCAACAACATGTGCATATAGTTAATCCCATGAGTAGATCATCACACCAAGGAATAGGAGTTTTTGCACCCTAGCCTCAACTAACCACTTCCTCAAGTGTATAACCTATAGGATTAGATAATCAAACAATGGCTAATATTACACCTCAATGATAGAATGTGACGAATCCTACTCCCCCTCAATAAATAACGAGTGGTATTCCGTGTATAAATGCAAAAGAGGATGAATATATTGCCTCCTCAACTAGGGGTAACTAATATTCCACCCTACCAAGTAATGAAGAACATACCTTTTCATTCACAGACTAATATGCCAGTCTAAAACCAAGCAATGAATAGTCAACAATGTGCAAATATTGGTCAGTAATAGATATATAATCTGTAATCTAATTTCACTTCTTCATAGGTATTAATGTAAAAAGGAGGTCCCCATTTTTATTAGGTACCTACTAGATAACCATTATTTTAAAATGTGCCACAAATCTAGAGACAGGGTCTTGGTCCACAAGTTCCTACTCAATAACAAGGTTTAATTAGTCGGTAACATGTCCCTTTTCAACCATAGTAGGCACAATATAGTTATATACATTTATCCTAACCACAAAATCTTCTAATTTAAACCTTTATCATCAACCCAAACTAGAATATTACATAGCCAAATTTGTAATTTCAAGTACATCCCAATCCACATATGTGTATTCTTGGTCCATTCCCCAACCAAACTAATCTACCCCAATAGGTGTCTCCATCATACCCTGATCAAAGTGTTCCACTTATGACCTCCCAACCATCTATCCAAACCAACATTCTCCCTCAAACCAATGTCCCTTCTAGTTTCCTCTCCTAAGAATTACAACAAATAAAGGATGTAATTATTGCTATTCAGGTGGGGAAGCAAACTAAAAAGTTTAAATTGGATGACATATGTTCCTATCCATTTAGTATGGATTATTTGTAGATACCATTTCCTTCAGGATATGAACCACCCAAATTTGATAAGTACAAAGAAAAGGGTGATCCTAAAGCTCATTTGATCAAATTCTTTGTCACATGTCAACCAATGGTATATAATGACATATACCTTTTGCTATTATTTCTAAGGAGCTTGGTTGGACAAGCCTTGGAATGGTTTTTGAAGTTGCCCAAGAATTTAGTAACAGACTTTGATGATCTTTGTGATAAATTTATACATCACTTTTCTTATAATCTCAAGCATGAGATTTCATTAGTAGACCTGACACAAGCAAAGTAGAATCTAGGGAGAGTTTTGAAAGTTATTTATAGTGATGAAGAGCCATTTCAAGCCATTTCACCATAGTTTACCAGATAAACAATTAGCTATTGTGTTTACTAAAATTTGCATAGTGAGATAGCCTATCATCTGGAACTACAATGTGCACATACATTCAAAGAGATCATTAATAAAGGTTTGTTGATCAAAAGGGCATTAATAAATAAAGGAGTCATCAAACTTAATTATACCAATCAAGGTAATAACCAATAGTAACATACTAATCAAGTGCAATCATCACAACTGGCACATGCTAATAATCAAGAAAGACCAAAGTAATTCAACTGCAATAAGAATGTTGTGGGAAATAGAGTAACCTAATCCCATCATGTGCAAGTTGTACAAACCTCATCTGCACCACCTTTTCAGCTCACCCCTACCCAATTACCTCTCCAACCAATACCGTAAGTGCAATAACCAAGACCTACACAACAAATACAATAGTTTTTACTATTGCAAACCCCTTATCCTAAGAGAACCATGCCTATACGTTGTGTCTTTAGTGACCTAGGAGTGCCTATTGAATCTATATATTTCAAGCTTGCTACCACTAATCTGATTAGTTGGCCTATATCTGCAAGGCATTCCTTACCCTGATTGGTATCATGAAATTGAATTTTTTGACTATCATCAGGTTAATGGGCATAATTTATGAAGATATGTCTAAATCAAGCATTTAATTGAAAATATGTTAGATAATGGGGAGATAAAACTAGATAATGGTGCTTCCACTTCCAATCAAGCTCTTAGGATCTATCAAAACCCCTTTCTATAACATAACTATCAACAATAGTAGAAAAATCAACAACAATAATGGCTAGTGCAATAGTAAAATTAGTAGTATCAGAATCAAATCCCAAATTAGTAGACTCAATAAAATCAGCAATAGAATCCACAATGATAAAACAATGGACAAAACCAAGGTTAAAATGGTAACAACTAACAAACCTACCATGCATTTTCACATGACTACAATAGGGTTGTAATTCATATTGTAGGGGGTAGCATTAATACCATCTCCATTAATCCTAGACTAATCACTAATCAGCATAGACCATTGCTAAACAACACTATCTAGCCAAATTACATGGATAATCCTTCTTTGACCTGGAAGTGCATACAAGCAATCCATCAAACTAGGACTTTAACTTTTGGATCTTATAGTGACAAATCATTCTTTCCACATGACCACATGTAAGTACATTGGTAGCTGAGACTTGTCCTTTTTGGTCTCACATCATTTCTAACATCAGTTAACAATAATGGTCTAGTATTTAATCCCAATTGTATAATCACAACTCAAAGGTTGAAAATTACTATCCCAGGACCACAACCATTTACCACTTTACCTATCATCTAACCAACCATTCAACCTTAGAATAAACCATTCACTATTGACCAAGATAAGAAGTTTGATATTGTGGAACAATTATAGAAGACACCAGCATAAATTTCTATTTTAGATTTTTTGTGGATGTCAATAATCCACAAAAACATCTTGAATGAGTTTTTGACCCAAACCACTATTGCTAATGACATATCCCTTGATAAATTTCAAGCTTTGGTTGGACACTTAGCTCCATCCCAAAAAGTCACATTTAACCAAAGTGATATGTCTTCCCTTGGCCCATTCCATAATAACCCATTATACATAGAAGTTTGTATCAGATGGTATAAAGTGAAATGTTTCCTTATTGATAATGTATCTAGCCTCAACATAGTGTCCTTAAAATTCATCAAGCTTCTTGGGTACATAATGACAGATCTCCAACCAAAAATAATAACTATCACAGCCTATGATAATTAGGAAGGAGAATCAAAAGGCACCATCATTTTGCTAGTTATCACTAGGCCTTTGACCCATGATACACTTTTCCATGTGTTGGATCTTGATTTATCATACAATATGATTCTAGGTAGGCCTTGGTTACATGAGATTCATGCAGTCTCATCAACACTACACCAATGTATCAAGTTTTCCCACTCAGGAATGAAAGTGAATATTTCAGGATATTTACATCCATATGAGCACTATAAACATCTTGAGGCCAAGTTTCAAAGCTATAATTATTATTACAGTATGAATCCAAGTTCTTAAAAGGATAAAGGATAAGTTATACTTATTTATCCTTCATTAGATAATTGTATAGATCATAATACCTTGAATTCCCTTTCCTACATGCTGCCTCATAAAGATTCTAATCATTTCACCATTTTAGATAATGGACTAGGAGAATATGTGACCCATGACACATTTCACATTGCCAATCATCATCCAAATGTGAAAACCTTTGGGCAACCTAAGGTCATCCCACATATGCATTGGCAATGAAAGAACAAAGATAAGGGACTTGTCACATTTGTACCAGTATCTGGCCTAGGACCTGACCCTCTTGAAGGGGATGAATCATGGTTATACAATGATGACCAAGCTAATTGTTATAAAAATACAAAGTATCTTATTCCCAATAGGATCATGGAGTGTAACAATTATGAAGGAAGAGGCCTTAGATCAAATCAACGAGGAACCATCGAGCCAATTTCCATGACTAAGTATGAAAGACCTTCTGGACTTGGATTTAAACCACCTGGGGGTGACCCCACATATCTTATTTAAACTCTATCACCAGTGACTAGTGATGATGATGTTGATAATGAAGTAGAGTCTGATCATAGCTTTAACTTTGATAACTTAGCTGAAACTAACATGTTTGATAACAATGTAATTTATACCCTTACCTAAGCCATTACAATCTATTTTCATTATATTATCCCCAACTGATAGATTGGGACCAATAAGAATCCAACCTGCTGATTGATGAGTTCCAAAATGATGAGACATTCTATGATTTCTTAGGCCTTAGAGACAATGTTTTGTTGGGAGATCATAAATAAAGATTCTCAATCACATTGGATCCTATAGCCTATTTTGGAGAGTGAGTGAACACCCTTAGACAAACATAAATAAGTGAAACATTGAGGTCCCAAAGTGAAAACCTCTTTGAGGTACTTTTTAACCAGAGAAAAAGTAAAGATAAAGGCTAGTCTAGTGGTGAAAACCTATTTTAGGCAGCATTAGATCAGGAGACCACCAATGACAAACTTGCCTATGGGTCTAAGTTTAGTTTTGAGTAAAAATAAGTATTTGATCAAATTCTCCAAGAATTTATGATTATTTTTGTTACATTTCCAAATATCCCATTAGGAGACTCAGATTCATCATACTTAGGAGAAGTTGAAGAGCAAGTCCTAACAAAGGACCCTAACATAGTCCAATAGTTCAAGTTGTTGCCTACTGTCCTAGAAGATGGTTCAGCCCTCCTAGTTGAAGATATAATAGAGGCAAACATTAGGACTATATTAGACATGAAATGGATAAAATTAGGTGCATCCCTCACTAAGGATGAATGTGACATTTTTACATCTCTTTGAGAGAGTTATGGATATATTTGCATGGGCCTATTCTAACATGCTAGGATTAGACCCCACCTTGCTTCTACACTACCTTGTGTTTGATCCTGGGAACAAAATGATAAAACAAAAGCTATATAATATGAATCCTTCCATTGCTATATTGGTAAAGAAAGAGTTGGAAAAAAATTTAGAAGTAGGATGTATCTAAGCCATTGACTACTTAGAATGGATCTCTAATGTAGTACCTATTAGCAAAAAGCCTGAAGGAATAAAAATTTGTATTAATTTTTGAGACATCAATAAAGCGTATCCTAAAGATGATTTTACATTGCCTAATATCGACATGATAGTTGAATCCATGATAGGTTATGAAATTATTTCACTCATTGGTGGCTTTTCAGGATATAATCAGATCAGAATAACACCAGAAGATCAACATAAAATAATGTTCACCACTCCATGTGAAACATTTTGCTATCAAGGGATTCCATTTGGCCTTAAGAATGTGGGAGATACATATCAAAGAGACATGACTATCATATTCCATTATATGATGCATGATATTTTTGAAGACTATGTCGATGACATATTAGGAAAATCCAAGACCAGGGCTGACCATCTAATAGTGTTGCATAAGATATTTGAAAGACAACAAGATTATAAAGTCAGAATAAATCCAAAAAAATGTGTGTTTTGGTATAAATTCAAGAAAATTACTTAGATTCATAGTGTCTCATAAAGGTATTGAAGTTGATTCAGCTAAAGTCCATGTTATAACTGAGATGCTACCACCAACGAATTTGGAACAACTCCATAGTTTACAAGGTAAGATCTAGTCCATTCAATGATTCATCTCTCAGTTAGTAGACAAGTGCCATATATTTATGCACATTTTGAAGAAAGGAGTTTTATTTCACTAGGATGATCAATGCCAAATAAATTTTCAACAACTCAAAGACTATCTTATCAATCTACCTATTTTATTACCTCCTATGCCAAGGAAATTGTTTTTGTTATACCTATAAGCTACCGATCATGACTTTGGGGCACTCTTGGCTCAACATGATGATAATATAAAGGATCATGCTATCTACTACCTAAGTCATACCTTGGTTACATATGAACATAACTATGCACCTATTGAAAAAGCTTATCTAGCCATGGTTTTTGCCACTCAAAAACTGCATCATTACATGTTGAATACTAAAACTATGGTCATTTAAAAAGTAGATCCACTCAAGTATCTACTATCTAAAATATATTTTCAAGGAATAATGGCTAAATGGATCATGCTTATTAGTGAGTTTGACATAGATATGTCAATTAGAAATCAATCAAAAGACAAGTTCTTGTATATCAACTTGTTGAAGTACCTCTCATGGACACATAGCCACTCAAGTTTCCATTTCCTGATGAATCTATCATGACCATTATTGATACACCCCTTAAGGAGTAACCTTGGAAGCTATATTTTGATGGTTAATTCATTGCATATAGATTGGGGGTAGGCCTATTATTTATTACACCATAGGGGGATCTAATCCCTAAATCATTCAAAATTAGTTTTCCTTCTACAAATAACATGGCCGAGTATGAATCACTTGTTGTAGGACTTCGATAAGTAGTACAATGGAATATATCTCATATCCAAGTTTCTAGTGATTCTTAGTTAATCATAAATTAGATTATGAATCTCTTTCAGAACAAAGATGACAATTTGGTTTCATATAAAGACATGGTTTACGCTTTTAAAAAGTAAATTACCAATGTTCAGTTTGAGCACATACCAAGGGCTAGAAAAAGAACTGTAGATGCCATGACTACTATTGGCTCATTGATTCAATAAATAGATAAAGCTAGAGAGTATTAGTTCTTTGTTGAAAATTTTTCATCACTGGCTCATGAACCTTTAACCATTGCCATGATTTGTGATATTGTTGGTCCTAATTATATCTAGTACTTATACCTTTATAAGTACCTTCATGACCAAATTTTACCACCTAACCTATCTCAAAAACAAACCAAAGCCTTCATTCATTATTGCACTCATTATATTTTACTTGGACCCACTCCTTACCATCATAGTTTTGATGGAACTTTGATTTATTATTTAAATTGAACAGAGTCTACATTAGCATTAAGAGAAGTTCATGAAGGAGTATGTGGATCCCATTCTAGAAGGGTAGTCCTATCCAAAAAACTCTTGTGTACTAGTTATTATTGGCCCATAATGGACACATATGGCACTACATATGTAAATAAATGTAACAAATGTCAATGGCATGCTAATTTGATTCATGCCCTAGTAAAAACTCTAAAACTAATTTTGACACCATGTCTATTTTCTATATAAGGACTTGAACTCATTAGGAAAATGAACCCCACTTCATTTGATGGCCATAAACATATCCTTATCGCCACTGAATATTTCACTAAGTGGATTGAAGTTATACCCCTCACCTACATGACTGGAGAGCAAATTTCCAAATTCATCTTCAACCATCTCATCTACCACTATGGTATCCCCTCTAACATTATATCTGATAATAAAAGATCATTTAAGAACAAAGATTTAGACTAGTTATGTACTAAATACAACATCACCCAACATTTTTCTACAACATATTACCCTTAAGGTAATGACTAGGATGAGGCATCCAATAAAACCATTGTCAACATTCTCAAAAATATCATCAATGATGCTAGTCATGATTGGCACCTCCAAATATTCCTTACCCTTTGGGCATACCATATAAATAATCATACCCCCATAGGATCCACTCCATACTCACTTTTTTATGGTTATGAATCCATCCTTCACATTGAGGTCAAATTTCCTTCACTACACATATCTTTCAAGTATGTCGTAGATGATCATGACTATCGAGGAGCTCGCCTACAAGAGTTGGATCTACTTGATGAAAAATGCACAATTGTGCTCAATAATCTTCAAGCATACCAAAATCAACTCAAAGGCCACTACAATTAGCATGTAAAGTATAGAAAATTTAAACTTGGTGATCTTATTTTCAAAGAAAACCAAAAGAATACCATAGTTGAGAAGAAACATAAATGGAAATTCAAACCAAACTAGATAGGGCCTTTTATCATCACTATAGATTATGAATTAGGAGCATATAGTCTTAACACACTAGATGACGATGAAATTCCAAAGCTAATGAATATTATTCATCTCAAGTGATATTATGCTTGAGTGATAAGATGTATTTTATGTAAGGATCATTTCAATTATGCCTTTTTGTCACTATTATTATTTATACACATACCATTCTTATCCATCCTCTTTCTTATATCCACTTTCCATTTTTGACCTGTCGACCCAGTATGTTCTAAAACCTAACCCATTTGACCTTAGTTTTTGTCATTCATTATGTAGCTTTAGTATAAAAGTATCTAATCAGTTCATCAGTTTATTGAATAAATTTAGATAGAGATCATATTTTGGGATAATATGACAGAAGTTTTGGCAATTGCATCTTTTGTTTGTTATTCTTTCTTAACACTAGTCTTGTTGCTAATTATAACTACCTTTGGGAAAATTACTACCTTTGATCTATGCCTGTGTGTCCTAATTATAACCACCTATGGGCAAACTAAGGGAAACACTAAGCCTTGACATACAAACTTGCCACTTCCTATGCCATACTATGTCTTTTTACCAACTATGCCTATTTTATTTGAATTGACTGCTACACTAGTCACATTCCTTTGCTAAAATGGTGGAACTATAATTACTTGAGGTCCTACTATGGGACTATGTAGGAAACACTCAATAATTTTTGAGGTCATCTCAGTTACCCTAAGCCATACTCTCACCTTTTTGTGATCACCCTAAGCCACACTCTCACCATTTTATGAGTAATCGAAGCCAAACTCTTCCCATTTTATGAGCAATTTTAGTTTAAATGTTCTAATCATTTTGTGGTCTTGAACCATTTAGTGTCTTGTCATTCTCAATTGAGTTATGACACTCCAAAACACTTCCAAAAACATTTGTAAAATCATTAGAAAATAAAAAAAATTGACCACTTATTTTCCTTAAGGATTCTGAGAACCCTTACTAAGTTATAAGCAAATCACTTATCATTTAGTTTCCTCATCCTTTTTGGAATTTTCCTCTCACACACTTGCCATTTTGCAATACCATTCCTATTCTTCTATCACATCCATTCTATTTGTTTTCCTCAGTTATCACTTTCTTCCCATTCCTTGGGAGAACTACATCTAGCTTGAAGTTTTTTATTAGATGTTACATCCATGGAACTATGTAGGTAATGTCCACTTGCCTAGTGCATATGGAGCCAACTCGACCACCCAATCTGTTTTCTTCTATTCCCCCATTTTGTTCATTTGTTAAGTGGTCACCTATTTTCTAGGGGTAATGTTTGTAGGGTTTTTATTGTGTTATTTATTTATTTGTTTCTACTTATTTTATTTATTTGTTTGTTTACCTATTTGTTTGCTTTCAAGCATTGTTGCCTTGATTTAGTTTATGTGTGTTCACTGGGTGTTTCCTTTCCCAAACTTAAAATTTAATCCATCCATATTCATATGTTTACATTTTCATCATGGTTTGTATCATTGATGCATTATTTTGTATTGGGTATTGGATTATGGGAGTTAGTCCTTATGCATATTTTGGCCAAGTCTTTATGTTGTTCTATCATGAAGCCTAACATCACATGCTACAACAAACCTTAGCTTTAAGAATTCTATTTAGCAATGGCAATATCTCTTCAACACCGGCATCCTGATTCCACTCCTAATCATATCCCAAATAGAGTAATTAACCATGAAAGAATTTTAACCTTTATTAGTTTGGATGAGCATCTCCCTACTAGTAGGTTGTTCCAATTCATCATTACCCTCTATGTCAAGTTATCATCATTCGAAAACAAGTTTATCATGTTTGCCATAATCAAGTTTCAATGATTATAACCACTTATAGGCAAATCATTGTACATTATCCCACCTACATTTCTTAATGATTATAAATGCCTTTGGGAAAATCATTATGTTTTCACCACTTTAATTTTTTTGCCTATACAGGGGCATGTTATTATCTTGTTTATCTATCCTAATTGGGGTAGCTCCATCTCCTCAATGATTATAACCACCTTTGGGAAAATCATTGTGTTATCATACCATGTTACCACTATCAGGGTACAATGCTTATAATCACCTTTGGGTAAACCATTATACACTATCCCACTTGAATTTTCAATTATTTTAACTATTTTTTCAATATAATTATGTTTTCACCCCATCATCTTTCTTTTCTTTGTCCCCTCATTTTACTTCTTTCTTTTTGAGGGACCATTTTCCAACCTACTTGTGCCAACTATTCCATAGAAGGGGTATCATACAGTTCATTTATCATCATTGCAGTTGTAGGCATATAGGATCTTTTCATTCTTTGAGAAGATGTTACTATGTCTATAGCTTACAACACCTTCCCAAATAGGGGCAAACTATAGACACCTAAAATTGGCCATCGATAACCTCCAATTAAGATTTTGTCTAATTTCCATCTAAAATGCACAATTTGGCCTAAAAACACTAAAACACATAAAATGATGTGAAAATGATATATTCAAGTGCCAAATTTGGCTAGGGTATCCCTAAATTGTGTAATGTAATTTATGGGCCAGCTAACTTTGATCTGTTCATTTTGAGTCAAAATGTCAAATTTACACCTACATGCTCTAGATTGCTCTTTCCTATCAAATATTTTGCATAAGACTCATGCCTTTATTATTTGTTTTTGGAAACATTCTAAATGGGAATATTCATCCAATGAATCTAATGTGGACTTCCAATTCTAATCTAGTCAAATTTATGACCAATAATAAGACATTCTAATCAGTTTGAGTAATTTGTTCATAAAGTGCTTAATCATGTTTAAGAGATAATTAACCTAAATTAAAGCCTAATAAATAATTCCATGGAAACATTTTGAATACTTTATTTTGAATATGAATATTGAATATCTACATCATCAAGTGACCTCATTTCTTGGGAAGACATCCCTAGGCCATAAATGCCACAAATATCAAGATTCATGCCTCTTATGCCTCATCAATGCCTCCATGATGCCCTTCATGCCTCTTAATTGTCCCTTATTCCAATGTCATGATGAGGATAATTAAAAACTTAATTCCAAAAATTGAATTAATCCTCAACCACACATCTCAATCTTGAGATGGATGGTTGAGGTTCTTTTTTATCAAATCCAAAAATATATAAATGGGAGGCCTCAAAACATCATTTAAAACAAAATCTTAATGTTTGAAAAGTTATAATGCAAGATTAGTTCCAAAAGCTTCATAAAACTAGTGCTATAATTCCAAATTGATTCCAAACCAAGCCAAGCCACAAGACAAAGGTGCCAAGAGGAGATGAAGGTAGCCACACTCCATTGAAGAAGACCTCTTGAAGCACAAGCCAAGCAAGCCACCATTACAAAGGCATTTGGGGCATCCAAGGAAGGTGAAAGGAATTATTGTGTTTTCATTCTATGATTTTTAGTTGTGCTTGTCATTTAATTTTCTTAATTAAGCTCTCCCTAGTGTCTAAGCCTAGAAATGTTATGTTATTAGTGTGTTTATTTCACTTTATTTTCATTTTGGAACTAACACCATACTAACCATAATATCTTGAGTCAAATTCCTAGATCATAATATATTTGTGTTGTTCTTCCCAAAGATCTAGATAATATGAAGAATTAAAATTAACATTCTTAGGTAAAGGCTAATTAGTAAAAACCTCTAGAAATTCAAGATCAAGATGCTCAAATATTTGATGTTATTCTGAAGAGATGTTTGTACTAGATATGAAACTTGGGCTAGATGAACTTTCAATGTCCTAAGGGGATGAGAAAAATTTCCACTAGAAGCACCTAAAATAGGTTTTCACTCAAAGGTTTATCTTTTTTTTTTTCTTGATATACAAGTGCCTCAAAGAGGTTTTCATTGAAAGATCTTGATGTTTTTTCTTTATAATGACCAAGAAAGTTTGCCTACTCTCCAAAGTAGGTAGAAGGATATAATTAAAAATCAAAACCCTAATTATGATCACCAATGTGGAATGCATCTCATAGGCCCATGTATTCTACAATAAATTCTTCATTTTTAAACTCATCAAAGCATATGACTGAATATTGTTGATCCTAATATATGAGTTCAAGATGGAAAAGGTATAGGTTACAGTGAGTGTTTGATTTAGGATGGGAAGTGCTAATGGTAAATATATAATGTAGTACTTCAAAAAGGGAAGCACCACTAGGATGGGATTTTTCTTGAAGATGAGAAGCTCCAATAGGTGTTATGGTCAATATGGCATTTGAATCAAACAAATCTAAGTCAACAAACTCATTGAAAAGGCTATAATGGGACATTGTGTCACTACTAGGAGTCTCGTAACTAATCAATTTGGAAGAGTCAGTATCAAATGTGATGAAGTCATCCTCTAATGGTTTAAATATAAGACCATGACTCTAATTGACAACTCTAGCTAATAAGGGTTCTCAAATTCCTTACACCTATGGGCCAAGGCCTTTCTCTATATACTTACAATGATCCATTATCTTGTTAGGGAAATGGTACTTTGGATTTTGAAAACAATCAACAAGGCCTTCAGAAAATAACCGATCTCCCTTGGTAAAATCCTCCTGATATTTCTTTGGTGCAATTACAGGTACAAAAACCACATGAGGTTTTGGTTGTTTCTTCTTTGGTTGCCAAATCTGGTCAGGTCTATTAGGAGTCTCAGAAGTTTTAAGCTTACCAAATGTTTTACGGGATTTTGATAATTTTTCAATATTGAGGATGTCCTTTAGATGATACATAGAAATGCCTACATCTTTAATAATAACCTGATTAGCTAGAGCTATAGGAAATGGATTAGCTAAAGTGGAGGCTAGATCACTAGGGTCTATATAATAATATGGAGATGGATGAGAAATGATGGATTTGTTCTTCTTTGCAATGAATTTAGAACCTAGGCAATAGTTATAATTATGAAAATATGCTTCAAGATGTTTTTAATATTAATATGGTTGTTAATCAATGGGAATATAACCTTGATCCCATCATGGGGAAACTCAAGGCATTAGTGAAGAGTAGATGGAACTGCCTGTACTTTATGGATCCAAGGACAAGCAAGAAGTATGTTATATGGAAGATCAATATCCAAAATATGGAATAATGTATGATGGGAAATAGACCCAACCATGACTAGCAACCAAATTATACCAAATGACTCCCTCTTGATGTTATCATAAGCCTTGATTGTAATAGTTTCTAGCTGAATGTCTTTATCCATGTAGCCCAATTGTCATACCAATTTTTGAGATATGATGTTTATCCCTAAACCATTATCTATAAGAACCCACTTGATCTCAATCTATAGTGGGTTATTGTGATTTGGACTGAGGGTGGACATGTCTTTTTGATCAAATGTGATTTTCCAAAATAAAGATAAGTGTCTAACTAGGTTCTAAAACTGATCAAGGTTTATATCATTTGGCACAATAGACTCTTGTAAAATTTTATTGAAGATGGTTTTATGGAAATCAAATATCTGTAAGAGTTCTAATATATAAATTTGTGTAGGGGTTTTATCTAATTGATCTATTAGACTATAAGGCCTTTGAATTGTGGATTGAACTATTTTAGTCTTTTTTAGGACAATATTTTGTGTTAGAACCATTGGCATAATGTTCTCATTAGGTTTTATGGAAGAAGTGGGTGAAGGGCCCTAGATGGTAACTCATGGGAATCTATTTTTGATTGCATAACCTAGAGGTGGTAAGGAGTTATTATAATTAGAAGAGGAAGGCAAATGGCCTTGGATGGTGACTCATGGGTGACTAATGTATTGTTACAATTTTGGGTCAACAAGGAGCCTTTATAATTTTAAGAAAGATATTTTTGTTCAAGATTAGTAACCCTTGTAAATAGAGTTAAAACATGATGATGTGAACTCGACATGGTACTACTAGGGGGAGAGGGTATTAACCCTATAATGATGGGTCCCATATTATGAGGAACATGAGATTGGCCATGCAGTTTTGTAGTAACACTGGTAGTGTGGGCTATAGAAATATGTCCCATAGTATTATTATAGTCATAAGGAATGTTGTTATAAGACACATTGTTAGTATGGGAATTATGATCTTGATTATGCTCATTATGCTTTTGACCTTGTTGTTGGTTTTGATTTTGCTTCTATCCTTAATTTTGACCATTTTGATTATTTCTTAGTGGTGGTGGATCATGTTGAGGAAAGGGATCTTTGTAGATTCCTATATCTTAATTTATGTCTTGATTTGTGGCCAACTTAATTTATAGTTCACCACTTTCAATAAAGTCCTCAATAATATGTTGCAATTGAATACAATAATATGCACCATGACTAACAATATGATGAAAGTTATACCATTCATTCTCTTTATACCAATTGGGTTTTGGTTGATCTTGAGGAAATGGATTTGATACTGGCCATACAATTAAATTAGTTATAATGGGATTTTGTAACACTATTTCAATTGATTCTCCTAACTTGCTAAAGACTCTAAAATTGTTAAAAAACATCCTTCATGGAGGTTTTCTCTAGAAAGTAGGTAGTGGATTTGGGGGAGTTAATTATACATTTAGAGGAGGTGTAGCCTATACCATTGTACATGTCTTGTTTTAGTCACCCCATTTCCAACCATGTTCTTATTTTTTCTAAAGCCTTTAGGCTTATCCTGTATAACTATTTGAACTAGTGATTTAGTCTGATTGGATGCTTGACCTTATGAAAAAATATTAACAAGGCCCTTAACAATAAGAGCCTTCTCAATCTGAATTCTTTTGTCAATAATTTATTTAAATGAGTTAGCACAAGCTAGCCATAGATTATGTGCAACTTCAAGATGAAAATTCTATGTAAATATATCAACCAACTATTTGTCTAGCAAGTTATGTTGAAAGTGGCATGCTAATGCTCTCCACCTTTGCAGATATGTGGCAAAACTTTCACCATCATGATTCTTGGGTTTGAATACGTCAATAATAGTTAATTCATATTCATGTTATACGAGAAATGGTTAAAAAGTTATTTTGATAAGTCATTCCAAACCACAACTAATCCCTTGGGTATTTTAAGTAGCCAATCAAGAGCTTGTCCTAATAAACTTCATAAAAATAGTCATAGTAAGTACTCGCTACTATAAGCAACCTATTGACATAAGATGAAGAATTCCTATATGTACTCCCATGGATCTCTTTTTCATTTTTACTTGTCAAATTTTTGTGCCTCAAAATGAGGTGAAAAGGGGTTTTGGATAATATATAAATCAAATGGATATGGGCATATCTCATTGAATTTGTACTTTTTGACTCTATTATTCATCTCTAATATTTGAATAATTTCCTTCATAGAATTCCATTCTTTCATGTTTGGTACATTTATGGATTGAATAAGATGTTGTTGGGGTGGAATTTTCCCCTGATTTCATTGTTGTTGGGGTGGAATGTGCCCCTAGTTTTGTTATTATTGGGGTGGAATGTGCCCCTAGGTTTTTTGTTGTTGGGGTGGAATGTGCCCCTAGTTTTATTTCTATTGGGGTAGAATGTCCCTTTGGTTTTGTTGCTGTTAGGGTGGAATGTGCCCTTAGTTTTATATGGATCTATAGGGAGTGTACACCTTTTGATCTATGACTTGGTTATGATTTTCTCCTTGAATTGAGAACATAGGCCATTGATTCTTAGATTGTAAAAATTTCCCTGAATTTGGTTATTTCATAATTTTTTGATTTTATAAATTTATATGTTTATTTACCAATTTTTGTGATGGTTGAAAAGAACTAGCCAAATTATCTTGAGGTATTTCCTCAATTTGAATTGAATGTTTGGGTTTTTGAGTTTGTAAAGTAACAAGAGCTTCTTGATGATTGAAGAATGTATGTTCCATGTCAAATGAAACACTTTATAAGGTCTCTTGTGACATTAACTATTCATTTAGGTTACCTTGATCCACTATGGTAATGTCCTCATCCAATATTTGTTGCATACTTTAAACCACATTTCCTTGTTCTTTTGAAGCATCATTATGAATTGAAGTGGAAATTAGGGAGTCAGTTAAGTCTGTGACAAGTTGATCTGCATATCATTGAATTATTATCTTGATCTTAGCTAGAAGATATGGAATTATGGGTTTTGAATTTATTTGTATTTCTTTTCCTTTATTAGAGGAAGAAGGTATGTCTATTAATGCAAAATCTTGCTCTTTCCATCATTGTTCTCCTTCTCTAACTAAGGTATGCAATTGTTTAGTAGGAAATTCAGAAGGTAGTCTAACACCCAATTCTATAAATCTAAGAAGGGATTCATCTTGATCATCTTTGGGTTGATATTCATTATAATCATCTTCAGATCCTACTATTATGGGGATATCATCAAAAACAATGAGGTTATCTTGACCATCATAAAATTTCTCATCTTCATAACTAAGGCCATAAGAGGCCCCACTATGAGTGAAACTTTGAGTCATGTCTAAAAGAGTTGTTTTGTGTGTTTGACTAACTTTGGACCAATGCTTGGCAACCAAACAAAGTATGTTTTGGCTCTCTTTTAAACAAATAACCAAGGTACCAATGAAACTATAAGGGAGTATGGTTTGAAACCATGTACAATTTAGAAGATTTGTTTTACAAGTTTACTCAACCTTTGGTAATGTTAAAATCATATAGATCAGAAGAGGATAAGGTAAATCAAAGACCCAAGGTGAAAACTAGGACACCAAAGCTTAGATCTTTATGATACACCTGTACTATAAAAGCTAGTTTCAACTTTGACAAGTTAACCCTAGAAGTTTAGAGGAATGCTATTTATATTATGAAGAAGACAAAAATGGACTAAGCAACTCAAGATGTAAAAACATATGTGAATCACTAAGTATAAATCTAGGACCAAATAGGCATCACAACGTCACCACATGATTCCATTAGGATAAAATATGTTCTAGGACTCAAAGTGTGAGTGATACGCAAGATGACCTAAGTCCACCAAGATGATAATGTGATTTTGAGTCTTAATAAATGACCTTCAATCCAAATGGAAAATTTAATCCAAGTTAGAACAAGCTTAGTGTGCAAATGGTGAACCCACTTTGACACACCAACCCTTATAACTTAGAAAGGTTGAATTTTAAATGTGGATTATAAATGAAGGATTTAAACAAATTGGATAAAACATCTAGAATCAATTGGATAGAATGACTATGCCAAAGTGGATGACATGACACAAAGATTTTGATAACAATTCAAACAAGAAAAAGGTGAATTTTCCAATTAGACAGCGTAACACCTCCCTTGCTCAAGAAAATTGAGGATAATGTTTTTTGGTTAAGTTCATTGAGTTAACAAGAATTTTTAGACATAAATCAAGACCAAGTAATCTAATGACAAAAAAATGAACGTCTTAAGTCTAAATTGACAAGTTATGACAAAGTGGGGTCTACTAAACTAACAAGGTTTTGATCATTCTAGGGGAATCAATTACACAATGGCTTTCATGTAAAATGATGCAAAAGATAAGATGGAAATTGAGTAACTATGGCATTGGCTAGTTTTAAAAAGGTATAGTCCTTTTTACAACCACTACATCTTGTTATTCGCTTAGTGTAGTGAAATGTCCAAATGCAGTTACATCCCATTTACAATTCCAAATAGGATTCAAATTAAGTCAATGTCATGAGGTGAAACCTTGGGTTAAAGCTTCCATAAAGAAATCATAAGAGGTAATGACATATCCCTCGCAAGCCAAGTTTGCATAAAAATAAAGAAAGCATAAAATAGAAAGACTTTAGGGTCATTTTCAAGATCACCTAAACTTTAATAAATTTTTTGGGAGTGATTTAGATGACATTATTTTTAATCCTTGGACTAGGCTTTTTGCAATAGGAATGACACTTTTGATTCCAAGGGTTACCTAAAGGAGACAAATGGAAGAGCATACACGCAACATCCCTATTTTTCCAAATAAAATTTAACTTAAACAACTAAGTAAATACAAAAAACATGGAAATGTGAGTTCATTTTTATGCCCAAATGAAAAATGAGGTGGTGGTATAGTATTAGTTGTAACTTTGAAAACTAATGCTAAAAAACTCACTTAAGCACCTAAATGTTACTTTAAGTACCAAAATAATGTTCTTAATTCATTTTTAAGCATGTAAAAGGTGATCTAAACACGTTTTTAGCAAATGTCAAGCTTGGTCATATGACAAAAATGTTCGCATGTCCTTTAACTTTGAAGCTATTTTGTGTTTGAAACAGTAAAATTCAAAGAAAGATCTCTCAGGTTTGTGTTTTAAGAAAAACAAAGTGACCAATATTGGTTATATAACTGATCATGGTTGCACTTACTAACCGATGATGGTTATCTAAGAGATATTAGTTATACTAATAGTGATCGATAATATCTATCCAATTGATGATGGTTTTAATAACCAAGATCAGTTACTATGTAAACTCGTGACAAATAAAAATGGAAAAATAAAGTTAGAAAATAAAATTTCAAGAGTTTTAATGATCCAAATGAAGAGTTTAAAGCTGTAAAATGATCTTTTTCATGTGTGGGATGCATCTTTTCCTATGAGGCATGCCAATATGTAGAGAGGATTTTAAAGAAAGTTAGTCAAACATTATTCTATAAATAATGAAAAATTGATAAATAACTAACTAAGTAAGCCTATCTATTCCTATGAGAATTACAAAGTATAGAAAGAAAAAAATCAAAGAAAGAAAACATCATATTACCTTCCCAAATGGATTCACCATACCCATGTCACTAAAAAGCATGTTCTCCCTTGATCAAGCATCCTTGTCTTTGTCAAAAAATGTGTAAAACTCCTTCAATGTCTCAAGAACACTCCATAAAACCTAGGATCATGATTCCAAATCACTAAACTAGCCTATCAATGAAGCTTGAAAAAAAATCAATGATTAAATGTAAAGGATTGTGGAAACAATTTAACATTATAAATTTGCAATATTTAAGCTTAAAATTCATGTCCATAGCCTCTCTATTTATATATTTTTGAGATTGGTCAAGATCAACCTTGACCATCCATCTCAAGATTGAGATGTGTGGCCATGGATAATCCTAATATTTGTAATTAACTCCATAATTATCCTCATCATGACCTTGGAATAAGGGGCATTGAAGAGTCGTGGGAGGTATTAACTAGGCATGGGTGACCCATAATTTAGATAGTTGTGAAATTTATGGCCTAGGGATGTCTTCCCAAGAAATGATGTCACCTAAAGATGCAGTTAACATGAATCAATTTAAAAAAATAAATATTCAACAACTCTCATGGAAAATCCACTCAAGCTCTTGATATGGATTAATTAGCCTTAAACAAGGTTAATCAAAATTTGTGTAATTATTTGAAAATTGAACCTTAATTAATCAAAATGGTCAGAAAGTAATATTATTGAGTTGTAATTTAACTTGAGAAGAGTTAGAAGGTGATATTAGATGTGCCAGAACTGTATTTCCATTTAGGATGTTTCTAACATAAAATAACAAAAGTATGTGGCGTATACCAATAAATTTAGGAGAAAAGAGTGATCCAGAGCATAAAAGGTGAAATCATCATTTTGACTCGAAATGAATTGATCAAAGTTAGCTGACCCATAAATTGTATTTCCCCATTTAGGGATACTTTGACCTAAATTAGCACTTGTAAATGACAAGTTCAAACCATTTAGCAAGTTTTATAGATTTTGAACTAAAATGTGCATTTGAGTGGAATTTAAGTAAGATTGACAATTTCAACATAAATGGTGTTAGGAATTGGGTGTCTAAACCAACAATGTATCATCCTTTGACATGAAGTAATAATAGTTAACATACCACATGGTGGTAATAATGACTAGGATATTTAAGTTGAAGAGGAATATTCTAAGTATTTTCATAACTCTAAATATTTGAATCCTAAAATGGATTATTCAATCTATGACTATTGATTATTAAAATATCCTAATAAATTCAAAAACATTGAAATAATAAAAAAATAGAAAAAAGGTTATTTTACATAGCTATTTGTTTGCTTCATCAAGTCATTCTTCCACTTTTTACACATGTGATCAATTTGATCAGTCTTTTATACCTTTATTCTTTGTTTCTTATTTTTCCTCTTGGTTATTCCTTTTCAATTCCTAGATCTGAATAGTCCAACATAGTTAGCTATCCTACCATATTTTTCCATTTAAAATTTTGTTTCCATAGTCTTAATATAGCATATTACATTTTTATATGATATAAAATATCAACTAGAGATAGTCATGATCAACTATCTATACTATATTGAGTTAGTCAATTTGTTATGTATTATTTTTATAGAATCAGTTCAAAAACAAAGCAAACTCAACCTTAATGCATCCAATTTTTGGTAATATACTTAGTTTTAGTTTACACAACACTATTATTTCAAGTAAAATATTTCATTTGTGTACTATATTACACATACATGAACATTACATATGTTAACTAGTATACATTTGATGAGCCAAAGATGTACAATCATTCCTCCACATCCCTATTCTATACCCCACATGAATTTAAACCATAATTTACATACATAGTGGGGGAATCTTTCCCATACATGGCAATATCAACATATTTACTATATACTTTGCTTTAACACATGTGGTAGATTATTCAAATCCCTTACATTATATTCTAATTTTGAATCCCTTAATTTAATTTATTATCTTCTTTATTCTTGTTTAAAATTTAAAAATGTATAAAATAATCAAATATATCAAAAAACAAACAAAAAACATTCCAAATATTATAAAAATCCAAAATCAAGACCTGGGCATGATTGGACATCTATTTTACATCATTATCAAATGTTCTTTATCTTATGATTGATAGATAGCATAAATATTTTTATCACATTAATTTCATCAGTATTTATGAGTATTATGAAAGATATAAAAAATTTACACGATCTAATATGTTTGGATTGCCTTTACCCACATGCCATTCCATATTGGGGACATTGTTTATAAATGTTACAGTACCTATAAGTGTTACCATTCTATAACTCTTATCTTATCTCAAGTGTTAGAGGTAAAATAATTTAGATGGGGGATGAATCAATGAACCTAAATAATCCAACTCTAATTTTGATCTTTACAAATACTTAATCAGTTACACAAGCATTCATAGTAATGAGTAAGAGAGATAATGCAAGATCAATCACATAACACATGACATACATGGGAAACCCTCTTGTGTAATAAAACCCACTAGAACCTACAATTGGAATAATATATTATAATAACAAGAACCAGTTTAGACTAGAAAATTACTGATCCAGGAACTACCATTCCTAATTTAGTGAGACTGCAATCCCACAAGGAACTACTACACCTGTCTCATTGAGCACCCATAATAAATAGAATTTTAGAAAGTTTCACCTTGTAAAGAAGAAACAACCCCCTTAGATGTTTATCACACACAAAAACACCTATGAACACATCCACCTTTGCATTGATGTCCTTAACACCTGATGATGGACCTCTGATTCTCACTCTTCACCTTCACTCATACATAAACAACAAGAACACTATTATGCCAATAGAATTATGACCTATAGGTCATAAAAATAGTCATAAATATATTATTTTCTTAAAATAATCCTTAGGTAACTCTACCTCTCTTTCACTCCACAATGCACACATGCAAGCCTATCTCAAATCTCTCCCAAGTCTCTCACACAAAATCTAGAAATAACCAACTTTGATTTCATTATTTATAGAGCATACATGATAATAATATCCTTGGTAAACCATTAGGAATGAATTAACCCTTAATACATTTTTCAATTAAGACATATCTCAATACATTCTTTATAGGTCATCTGTAGCATCTATGAGTCACCCTTAAGAAGATGGCCTTTGTAGCCTTTATAGGTCTCATGTGAACTTATTCACTCCTTTAACACTTCATCAAACAAAATTTAAAAAAAAACCACTATAAAAATTATGGACCTATTCCATATGATCTATAAGTCCCTCTTAAGTTCCAAAAACCAAAATAGATCCATTTGCTTAGGCACAAATCACTCAAATAATATTTTGTGTACATAGTCATTATGAACAAACACATAGTCACCTTCTAAACGATTTTTCATATTGTATACAAATGTTAAAACCTTAATAATGCACAAAAACATAACTATGGAGTTTAAAACACTCCTACATATCCAATTCATCAAGAGATATCGAAACAATATCAAAACAAGCTAAATTACTCTTCTCGGGTCACTTACAAAATAAGCACAAACACATAGTAAACTTGGAACTTTAATGTCTTTGATTTTACACACTTTCATATCTTAAAATAAAGTTAATTAGATTTAACATGGAGTCCTATTCATATTTTATTTTTACATCATGATCAAATTCATCTTGGACCAAAAGTTATAGTCTAAAAATCATAGACTAGTTTTTTCCTTTGTTAAATTCAAATATTTATATGACAACGGTCACAATTAAACTTAGACCATTTTACTTGCATATCATGTCCTCTCATCTTTAGGTAAATTAAAAACCATTGATATTGTCCTAAATTTAATTCATAGGTTCCAACTCTCAAACATTAAACATCTAATTTTTGATCTCATCTCATGCAATCTAGAAACTTTGACTTAACACACTCTATTGATCTCTATGAATCATCCAAGTCTTTAACTATCGATGCTCACCATTTAATCAATATGTATGAACATACACTTGTCAGTAGATCCTTATACTTTTCCTTTGATCAAATTTTAAAAATAATTCACCTGTCCTGATCTTGCTACTTCCTAACTTATTGGAATAATGCACACCATTGATCTTGCTTAAATTTTAACTTGTGAAAAAAAGACTAAGTATGGGAACCTTGCTTATCTGCCTGAGTAGTTTTTTTTAAACCTTAATAACTTATTTTGTGCTTACATAAGAGAAACCAACAATGTGACAAACTTTTACTGAATTAGTTTCATGTGTGATATATATTATCATTAAAATGCCTTATCAAAATCTTCTATCACAAAGCCAACTATGCTTAGAATTTGTTTGGGAGACCAAATTTTTTCCTACATAACTTTTGCCATGCTTTAGCATATGATCTAGAATTCAATGCAAATAAACTAGGGTCAAAAATAACTAAAACCATATAATAATATTCTATTGAAACATTTGTACATGTGAGATATGCTACCATCAAAATTATTACTTGACTCTTCTTTCCACATTGAAGATTTTGCTAAGTATGGAAAAACATTGTCAAAATGCTTGGAAGCCCAAATTTGCACAAGTATATATTTTGTTGCACTACATCGCATGACCTAAAAATTGGTGCATAAAAACTAGGCACAAAAATTAACAAACACATATGATCATTTTATCTTAACACATCAACTCATGTGAATGATAATCTCATCAACATGGTTACTAACTCTGCTAGAGCTCTTTTGCAAATTTGGCTAAGTATGGGAACATAGTGAATTCTGTTTGAGTAGCCAAATTTATATCCTCATATCTTTAACCAAAATTCATCACATGACTTGAGATATGGGGTAAAATAACTATGGAATGATGTGATCATAACCATATGAGCAACTCCCCTTGACTCATTCCCATATGGCAATGATGATGCCATCAAACTGTAGACTTATATTTTCTACCACTAGACCCAAAGTTTCTAGATGAGAACTATGGAAAACTAGGATGAATTCAACTTATACACATAAGCACTCAAATATTAGAAAAAAATCTTAATTACCTCTTTCATATCCTCAATAATTCATACTCATCCCTGGACATCTATAACCATGCCAAAGTAGAAGATCAACCAATCATACTTCAAGCATACTAGGACAAGCACATTGTACACTTTGTCATTGTTAATTAGGCTATAAAATCACTTCATCCACTCACTAAGACACCTCCATGACATCACTAACAAATCTCCAATAATATCCTCCTTTATCATTGATGTCAATGACCATCATATATATCAATACATAGCTCACCTTCTCTCTCTTCAAACACTCCCAAAACAGAAACTTTCTCCTCCTTTAACACAATGAAAAAGTGGGAAAAATATGATCTTGAGGACATAAAAATACCACCAACATGAGAGGACAATCTTGTAAATATTATACTAAATCCCCCAAACCTTGAGCCTACTTATGCTTGTCTTAAAAACTTCCTCTTGCTCCATACCAATACTCTCTTCAACCAAGTACTATAACTAAAGATGAAAAAACACACAAAAATGATAGAATTTGATTGAAATCATAAAGAATCATCTGAGAGAGACTCACCCTAAGATTTATGAGACATTTCACATCTTGAGCATCTTCAGATCTCCACACACCATGAAGAACCATCACACACCCTATTTCTATAACAATGTGAAACCAGGAGTTGCCCACAACTCCTTATACTCATCTTATTTGGTCATATGATGCTTATTATTATTATTATTATTATTATTATTATTATTATTATTATTATTATTATTATTATTATTATTATTATTATTATTATTATTATTAGGATTAAGAGAAGAAACATTCTCAACCACTACAACATTATATTTTTATTCTATAATTGGATTGATAATACATGGAGACAACAAAGAGTCATGACATACCTTTTCATCTAAATAATCCACCTTGTAGTTTGGAACCTCATCATTAGGCACAAATAATTGATATTATATGCATGATACATGATTAGAAATAGAAGGATGTTCACTTGGATACATACATACCTCAATAATATCTTTAACCAGTATCTTGGTCTTCTCCTTGAGCTTGCTCTCTTCATTCTCAACATGAGTAGATAATGAGACCTCTTGGTACTCTCCAACTTTTGAAGCATTTTCCATCATAGCCAAAAAACTACTTGGACCTACAGTCTTATTATGACTCATACTTGTCACCTTTGTCTTCCATATGTTAAATTTATTTCTTCTTTATAATTTAAGAGCCTCATTGAACTCATTTTGACTTGATGGCTTTTGTTTATGAAATCTAGCAATGTCACCTCTCTATTTACAATTGTAGTACACCGTACTCCTTGATGAAAACATAGTTTGTCTTACTATGTTTGGACATAAATTTGTAGTATGTCCTTTTTCATGATAAACAAAAAAAACTCCCCTTTTTGAAGAAGTCTCACCTTTTCTAATTTTATGTGGACAATGGTTTGTAAAGTGTCTCACATCAAGACATTTGAAGCACTTAATTTTACTCACTCCTTTTGACTGATAACCCCTATTCATAGTCCCATGAAAACTCATTTCTAATAAGTTATTACACTCTATATCCCTATGACCAAATTGATTACATGTACAATAGTAACCACTGAATCTTGCATACCTCATAGCATTTGGCTATCTAATTTGATTTGTATTCATTATGCCAACACATTTAGTCCTTGCCTAATGATTTATCTTCAAAGTATGATTATCCTTGTTTATATTAGTCTTCATCTGGTCTTGAGTTGCATTATTTTTTTCTTCTTCATATCTAAGACTAGTTCTATCACTAGAATGCTTTTGAACACTTAGAATATTATCTAGATCACATGAGCTCTTTTAAAATATCACAAATGTCTTCACCTTACTAGATGTCTTATTTAACTCAGATTTCAAAGACTCATTTTTAGAAACATACCTTGAACATTCATCTTCTTTAGCTTTTTAGGCTTGTAGACAAAATTTCCAATTGACAACTAATATGCTTGATCATATCTTCATGTTCCTTAGTGTCTTCATTTATTCTTACCTCATACACATTGAATTGTTCCTCATAGTCCTTAATTTTATATTTCATCTTCTTATTGATCTTATTCTCAATCTTTAGTTCTTCAAGAACATTCATCAATATAGTCTCATAGTCCACCTCTTCTTCATCATCATCTGAATCACTCCAAGAATACACCTGATGTGTGCAATTTCCTGTCTCGACCATGAATAGAGCTTCATCTTTAGTAGTACCATCATCCTCATGATAATATTCTGAGTCACTATCTTCACTCTCATCTAATGAGATGAAATATTCTTTGGTGTAAAGACTCTTCTTATTTTTGAAAGACTTCTTGTTGTTAAACTTTCTAAATCCTTTCTTCTTATATGTCTTATTTTTATCACCTTGGCCATCACCATTCTCTTCATCATTTTTATTCTCATGATTATGAGGGAACTTATGAGAAAAATGTCTTGTCTCACCATAATTGAAACATTTGAAGGGTAGTTTACCCTTATACTTCCCTGAGCCTTTGTTCAATTTCCTAGTAATCAAAGCAATTAGTTCATCCTCATCAATATCAGATATGTCATCCTCTTTGACTTATTACCTTGGAACTTATTTTTAGGATTCATCTCTATCTTGAGTGCATCTTCATTTTTTGGTGGTATATCATCATTTACTCTCATCTCATGTAGTAAGGTTTCCATGTAATTGATCCATATTTAACTGAGTAAGATCATGACTCTTTTTTATAGCATATAATTTTGGATCAAAATTGAGAAATAGATACCTTAATACCTTTTGGAATATAGTATCCTCTTCAAGATCTCTCCAATACCTTTGATGATGTTCATAGTCTCATGAACTCTCTACAAAAAGGATGCCCCATAATCTTCTTCCTTCATCTTGAGACTTTCAAATTGCCTTCTATGAATTTGTAACTTAGCAATATTGACCTTTGAATCTCCTTCAAAAATGATCTTAATTTTGTCCCAAATATCTTTAGTAGATTTACAATGGATTACCTTGGTGTATTTAGTATCTGAAAGACTAAAAGTGATAACATCCATTGCCTTGGAATTATTCTTAGATAACTTCTTATCTTTAGCACTAGATGGAGGAGTAATAGTAGTAACATCACCATCCAGAACAAATTTCCATACATCAAACCCTAGGGACATAATGTATGTCCTCATCCTTAAACTCCAAAAATCATAATTAGATATATTTAACATCGGTGCTTGCTTAATAGAGAAACCTCTTTGATGACTACCCATATTGTACCTTGGATCACCTTCAAGCTATAAATCCTTTACCAAAGGAGCTGATCTGATACCATTTGTTATAGGTCTAATCACTAAGAGGGGGGGGGGTGAATCAGTGAGCCCAAATAATCCAAATCCAATTCTAATATTTACAAATACTTAATCAGCTACCACAAGCATTCATGAAGCATACACATCATTCATAGTAATGAGCAAGAGAGATAATCCAAGATCAATCACATAACACATGACATACATGGGAAACCCTCTTGGGGAATAAAACCCAATAGAGCTTATAATTAGACTACTATACTATAATAATAATAACCAATTTAGACCATCAAGCTAATGATCAAGGAACTACCATTCTCAATTTTAATGAGACTACAAACCCACAAAGACCTACTACACCTATCTAGCTGAGCACCCACAATAACTAGACTTTTATCAAGTTTCACCTTGAAAGGAGGAAATAACCCCCTTATATTTTAATCACCCACAATAACACCTATGAACACATCCACCTTTGCAGTGACGTCTTAAACACATGATGATGGACCTTTCATCATCACTCTTCACCTTTACTCATACTCAGATAACAAGAGCACTATTTTACCAATAGAATTATGACCTACAAGTCATATAAATAGTTCTCAATCTATTATACTCTTAAGATCATCCTCAAATATCTCTACCCCTCCTTCACTCCACAATTCATACACACAAGCCTCTCTCAAATATCTCCCAAGTCTCTCACACAAAATCTAGAAATCAACAACCTTGATTTCACTATGTATAGAGCATACTTGACAATAATCACCTTGGTCAACCATTTGGCATGTGTTAACCCTTAAGACATATATAATATGAAGACATATATAAATACATTCTTCACTAGTTGGCCATAGCATTTATGGGTCACCCTTAAGCAACTACACCTTTTAAGGCCCTTATAGCCCTTATAGGTCTCTTGTGAACCCATTCACTCATTTTGAACTTCATCAAAATAAAAATAAAAATAAAACCATTATCAATAGCATTTACCCATTACATATGATCTATAGGTCCCTCTTAAGTGCCAACAACTGACATAGTAACCATCTGCTTAAGCACAAATTAATCAAAAAACATTATGTGCACATAGTCATTATGAACAAACACATAATCACCTTCTAAACTATTTTTTATACAATATATGAATGGTAAAACCTTTATAATGCATGTATATCATCTTTATGGAGTCTAAAATTCTCCCCAATATCTAATTTAATAAGAGATATCGAAACAAAATCAAAATAGGCTCAATTACTCTTCCTGGGTCACTTGTAGAACAAGCATGAACACACATTCAAATTGGAACCTTAATATAGTTGACTATACACACTTAGATATCTTCAAATCAGGTTCATTAGATGTGCCATGGTGTTATCTTAATCTTTTATTTTTACAACATGAGTAAATTCATCTTGGATCAAAATTTATGGTCTAAAATCACAGACTAGTTTTTTCCTTTGTTAAATTCAAATATTTAAATGACAACGATCATAGTTAAAATTTGACCACTTTTATCACATATCATGTCCTCTTAGATTTAGATAAATTTTTCATCATTGATCTTTTTTGAACTTTAATGCATATGTGCCAATTCTCAAATGTGAAACATCTAATAGTTGAACTCATCTTGTGTAATCTAGAAACTTTGACTCAACATGATTTGTCAATCTCTATAGATCAACCAGGTCTTTAACTATCAATGCTCACCATTAAATCAATATATATGAACATCCACTACCCATTAGATCCTTATCCTTTACCTTTGCTTAGTCATTAAACATTGTGCACCTATCCTCATCTTTCTACTTCTTGACTTCTTTAAATAATGTGTACTATTGATCTTGCTCAAAATTTAACTTGTGTTTAAATGACTAAGTATGGGAAGCTTGATTATCTACCTAAGTATCCATTTTTGAACCTTAATGACTTCTTCTTCACTAATAACTTCTTCTTCACTTATATTCATGATCTTAAATTTGGACCATATTATCTCCTTACATAGGAAAATCCAACCATATGACAAACTTATCCTAAAGCCTTTGCATGTGGGAGATATATTACCATTAAAATGCCTTCTAAAAATATTCTGTCATAGAGCCAAGTATGTTTAGAATTTGTCTAGGAGACCAACTTTGCTCCTGTATAACCTTTGTCATGCTTTAGTGCATGATTTAAAATTTAGTACAAATAAACTAGGCTCAAAATTGAACAAACCCATATGATCACCTTCTCTTGAAATGTGCACACATGCAAGATATGCTACCACAAAAAATAATTAATTGGCTCTTCTTTCCACATTGTAGATTTGGATATGTATGGAAAAACACTATCAAAATGCATGGAATCCCAACTTTTCACAAACATATCTTTTATCATGTTATATTTCATGAACTAAAAATGGGCATATAAAAACTAGGCACAAAAATCCAAAAACCCATATGATCATTTTGTCCTAAAACCTCCACTTATGTGAATGATTACTCAGCCCTACTTGAGCCCTTTTACAAATTTGGCTAAGTATGGGAATGCAGTGAATTTTGCCTAAGTATCCAACTTTGTATCCTCATATCTATGACTGAACTTCTTCACATGAATTGAGATTTAATGAATAAAAATTAGGAACTAATGTGATCATAACCATATGACCAACTCCCCTTGAATCATTCCCACGTGGTAATGGTGATGTCATCAAATTACCTACTCAGATTTTCTACCACTAGACCCAAAGTGTTTAGATGAGAACTATGGATAGCCAAATGAATTCTAGTTATGCACAAAAGCACTCAAATCTTATAAAAACATCTTAGGTAACTCTTTCATATCCTCAATACTCCATACTCATCCCTGAACATCTCCAACAATGCCAAAGTAGAAGATACTTCAAGCATACTAGGATAAGCACATTACACACTTTGTCACTATTACTTAGGCTATCAAATCACTTCATACACTCACCAAGACACTTCCATACCATCACCATGACATCATTGACAAATCTCTAACATCAAGATATATGCTATTTAAAAATGTCTTGCTAAGATATCTATCTTAAATTTCTATTCAAGGATTTGGTGTATTAGTAAGTTACAATTAGTTTTTACTCATCAACCCAAGTTATATTCTCATTGAGTACATGAGGACACTTTTAAAAAGTGGCCATGTGGACACCTTGAGGTATTAGTCACACTTATCCATGTGGACCAATCATAATTCAAGGAGGTGTTTTGGATGTGAATCATTTAACATACATTACATACCTAGGCATACCCTCATGTCCCACTTTGATAAGTTGTTCCTCCATACCATTACACTAGTTTATAGCTCCAATATATTAAAAATGTTTACCACCTAAAATTTATTAACAACTTGTAAATTATGGAAACTATAGTGGTATGTTTAATAGTTTTGGTTTGACTTAGTTGAACACTTACAATCATCATTGAATGCTTAATGCTCTCTAAATCAATGTTCACTTGAGATATGTTTCATACATGGGAGTTTATTTTTGGTTGTGGTGTCATCTACTCAAGTCTCATTCCAATCCTTACTATGACAACAATTAAATAATGGAAATGAAAGATGGTTTTTTAGTTTGTAATTAGTTCACTTTTATCTTAATAGTTGTTTGTTTCTGCACATAGGAAAACAATAAATATAACCCTATTTATATCTACCTCTTTACCAACAAGATGGGATGATATCATTTTTTTAATGAATTGACATTGGTGGGGACAATGAAGAAGAAAAGAGATGTGTGGGAAATTATTGAGGATGTGAGTTTAACAAACTATATGGAGATAATTTCAAGAATTGATATTTATGTTTCTCTATAAATTTTAAGAGGTTAGAATGAAATAAAATTCATGACGAAGGATGCCACCATTTTCATCTATGATGATCTCATTTCCAAGGTTATGAGCATGAGTACATATGAGAGAGAGTATTACAAATGTAAGAGGGATAAATATGATGAAATTCAATAGGTCCCATTCTTTGGTGAAGTGTCATTTCCCTACCAAGGGGATTACTTTTGAGAAGCTTTGACTTATCCCTACATAAAATTAGTTCATCAAGTTATGAAGTATATCACGCTTGATGGAAAGTATGGGTGGTGTTCTCTTACCATTTTTTTTTATCTTAAACCATTTTTGATAGAATATTCATTTTTACATTCTATTTTATTTGCTTATGTATTTAGAGTAATTTGTGACTAAAATGATTTTATGAAATGCCTCTTTACCCTACCACCAAGGTCTTATCCTTATTTTGGTTAAGCATGCCAAAGATTCAATTTTTGGGCCATCATCCACCCTAAAAATGGATCATCCTCTAAATGTTGATATTAGTATTGACAAGGGCAAAAGGAAAATCCATGTCCATAAAATAATCTCTATCAAAGTCCCAATTAAATCACTTTCCCCCATTCTATTTAAATACCATGTAAAAAATCCAAGGCCTTTTGTTGTTTTTGACTTTGAAAATGAGGACCTCTTAGAGAATAATTGTGAGGAATATTTTTACGATGTTAGGCATTCATTTCATAACCCATTGAAATAAATTCATCCCATATTGAAGGATACAAATTTTCATAAAGATGTTTTCATTGATTATTTACAAAGAGCTAGTAAGAGGAAGGTTGAGGAAGAAAGTCAAACATATATTGATACCTGAACTAAGCTTAGTTATCTATCAGTGGATGTGAAGATTATTAAAATTCTTTTGGATTGGCCTATTAATGAGAAAAATATGAAGAATATTGATTCTCAAGGCACTATTTCTCAACAATAATATGTTTTTGATCAAGGGGATGGTATGATTTTTAAGTTTAAAAGGATAGTAACCCATGTTGAAATGTTGGAAAATGATTAAAAAACATGGACTATCATATTCAACATCTTTTGTAGCTAATCAAAAATTACTATTAAAAACTGCATTTCCAATATAAATTTACTCAAAGAAATTCTTAAGGCTAGAAAAGAATAAACTAGTGTTTGCACCAATAAAATGATCAAGGGAAAGGACAAAGGTAAGGAGGAATATATGAATAAAAAGGCAACTGAGGAGATTTAGAATGTTATCAACAATATCATTATAGAATGGAAATATGTTATGAATAAATTATATATATATATATATATATATATATATATATTTGTTTGTGTTTTATTAGTTGGGCTACATTTATGTTATTTCTATGTTGTTTGTTATCAGTTTTTTGTTATGTATCTATTAGTTGTATGGAGTTATTTTTGTTGATGGCCTAAGGCCTAGCTTTTGTAATAGGGTGGGACCCAATAAAAACCCAACCTTTACTCTTCATAAAAAATATTCATCTTAAATCTATGTACATGGATATATTATCTTCTAGGATAAGATCACTTTACATATACATGATGTATAAAATATTTATAGTTATATGCTCTATTAATGCTACTATTTGTACATATTATATTATAATTTTATTGTTTATTGTGTATGACCCTTGTCCCTTATGTGATAATTTATTGAAATTCTCCATGAGATTATTGTTTAGTATGTGAAACATTTGAACATGTCCATTATTCATTGCCCTTTGTCCTATTTGTTATCTAAAATTTGAATATGTCCCTTTTTTGTGACATTATTGATGTTCTTTGTGTGTGGCTCTTGGTCTTGTGTATGCAATATTTTCTTATGTAACATTTAAACATGTCCCTTATATGCAACCCTTGGCCTTATTATTTGACATTATGTTTGTTGTGTTTGTCTAATTGTTGAGTTTTATGAGTTTTATAATCCATATCATGCACTAACTATTACATATTCTTATATTTAAATTACCACTATGAGATTAATTAATACATATATTTATATTTGACCCTTTGTCCTTGCCTCATATGTTATATACATGATTTGAATAATTACATCTTGGTACACATTATATAGTTATTTTTTTTATATGAATGGATTTAAGGATACATAATTCACCCACCTTAAAATGGATAATTCTAGTGGTATTTTCATATATGGGATAATAATCTATGAGAAAAATAATTTTTGCATAGAGAATACATCCTCAAATAATTTATAATGATTCAAAACCCAATTATTGGTATATATTAAGGGGGTATATGTCATGCATATGAACTCATATTACAAGAGTGAAGTACATATTTATAATTTTTGGGTGCATGAAATAAATTCATGCACAACCTTTAATATAAAATTTTAAAAATTACTTTTACATATAGTTACAAATTTCATATTTTTCACATGGGGGCATGATATATATTCATGCCATGATTTCAATAGTATTTTGAATTTATAGTCATGGTAGGATCATAAATAGTCTCCATTTTATTTTGATCATGTGTACATGAAGTAAGTAACAAAGTGATAAATAAATAAATAAATCCATATATAATGCTTGATTCAGTTAAGGTGCATAGTAAATAACTTAAGAGATTTGATGCCCTCCACCACTATAGCCTATGGATCCACTTTTGGATTCCAACCCATTTCTATCTTAGGGTAAACAATACCAAAAATGAAATTTTAGGTTTATGCATCCCTTAATGGGTTCTATTTTATATCCATGTTCAATCCCAATTTGGGATTGATCACCCTTAATTCACCATTTGTTCAACAAAGGAACCAATCTCTCCAAGTACTTCGCAAGAAGCACACAAGCTTCAATTATTCAAGTAAACACCATCTTCAAACAAAGTTACAATCTAGTAACATGGTTTTCATCCATAAGGTATGTTCCTCTATTGTTTTTTACTTTTAAGTTTTTCATTATTCAAAATTTTATTATTTTTCAAATTTAAAAATAAATAAAATGATTACTTCATGAGTGTTTCATGGTTTGATAAGTTAAAGTGTCTTGTATAAATAAAGTATTTTATCAAATTAAAAGTGTGTTGTACACAGTCAAGTATATCTTTAATTTTATCTATTAATTTAATTATACTAAATAAGGTGGGGATTGGGAATCTCGTCACTCAAATTTGGTCATGAATACTTGATAATGTCATGTTTGGAACACTTTGATTCTAATTGAATTGAGCACTTAATCTAGCCCTATTTTCACCACCTCACTCTATTAAAAATACTTGTATGGAACTATCATTTTATGATTTGATATATTGTACCAATAAAAATTTACTAATCACTAAAAACCTCTCTAACATTTATACAAACAATCCTAGATCCTTAATTCAAACATTATCCTTCAAGACAAAATCAACCTGTACATGACAAGACCAACTAACTGATACTATCCTTATGGGTTAAACCTACCTTTTGCTTCTTGTAATGACTCTTTTTTTGATATTTAAACCCTCCCTTATAGATTGTTCCACATTTTTAGGATAGGTAGTGTGATGTTTTCTCCTTCTAGATTTATATAAAGACATATCTAAGTCATCTGTCACTTGGAAATTTCACTATTGATACACACTTATCAAAGCTTCCTTTTTCTTATCAAATTAAATTATATTAATTTGAATAAAAATTTATCTAATTCAAGGTCATAATATATCCAAGTTAATCAAATAATTATATAGTATCCATGCCATTTATAGATGAATAAATGTAGAAAAAAGAACATAATCACACTAATTACTCTTAGTGGGAGAATTGTGTGAGATTTATTTTTCTCTTAATATTATTGGATGCATAGGAAATGATTAATCATCATGGGGTTGATTTAGGTATTCTTATTCCATTGTATTCCTACCTTTTTATTTTTAGGATTTCATTTATTAAAATTTATTTAAGGGTTTTAACTTTGAATAAGTCATTTATAGGTCATATGTGCATAACCAAAGGTGAAACTCATACACAAGCATATTTAAAGTAGGAATAGATAAATGTGCTCTAATTTTACTAATTTTTAGTATAGTAAAATAATGGTATTCAATTATATTCCACTAAATTTTATATTAACCTTAATTAGTGATAGTTACAATTCTTATTTCCCTACGCACAATTAGATTTGATTGATTAGTTCCAACCATCTTTTAGTTGCACACAAGATAGAAATGGGGTTTATTGACCGTTTTAATCACAATTAAAAATATTTCAACCCACTATATTCAAAAAATTTATATATGGGTATATTCTAATGTCATAGGGTGTGTCGTAGTTCATATGATGTAATTTAATGTGATTTTAGCCTTGGTCATAGTCCATTTTAGTATTTATGTCATTTAGGGGTCATATATGGGTCATAAATGAAGTTGTAAAGTTTTAATTGGTGTTAATGTGTTATAAAATTCATTCCAAAGTCTAATATGTTGTATTACTTATCAGGAATGTCAGGACTAACTAAAACTTGTAGGTTCCTAACTAAAATCAAGAAAACAAGTGAAAAGAGGGAGTTTTTGTAGTTGTATGGCCTATGGGAGAGAGTGGAACATGGGAGAAGATTATATAGTGAATATTTAGATTACATAACTGATTTTCATGCTTTAACTAACCAAAACCATTTTATCTAGCCATCACTAAACTAGACAAACAAAACTGGTCCATAGATCTTTAGATAGTATGGCTAATAGGAGGACTTCTAGGTCAAATGATCTTAGTGGTGGATAGTATATATATTTTAAATTAAATTTAATGTTTTTATTTGGAATAATGGTTTCCTATAATTTATTAACAATTCTTAACACGTTGACTATCTTGTTTTACTAGCTAATCCCCATACCCTACATGTTTTGCTCCTATTTGAGTTAGTTCATACAACTTAGTTGATGAATTTTATTCTAGAGCATTTTGATTTACTTATATCATTTTCAACATGGTTTTTTTCATTATTGGAAGTTATTTTATGGGTCAAATAATTCAAATTGTAATAAGATGTCACTATTGGACTAGTAATTAGATTTCACCACTTGCAGGAGGTTTCTTTTTCTACAATAGTTTCATGTGAATATGATATGATTAATGTTTATAATGTCATATAAATCACATTATTTCCATGATATGTCTCTCAATATCATGTATTGATCAAGGATATAGTCATATGCAACGCATAGTCAACTCCTGATTTAACAATTTTAGGAATATTAGAGTTTTATTCCTAATTTAGCTAAGGGTATGGAAAAATAAATAATTAAATAATATTTAAATAATTATAGTACTAAATTTAATAATTTATTTTACTTTTTTAGCTTTCTAAAAATAGTAATGAAAGAGGAGAAATATAACTTAGCTTAAAATTGGACTAAGATGACTGAGTTAGAGGTTAAAACTAGTTGTGTAAGACTGGGACAATGTCATAAACCTAGATCTAAATTTTGTTCAATGAAAGGATAAGATCACTAAAAATAAGACACTTTGAGGTTTGATGCCATATTCCAACTCCTGCCACTATTATTTAAACTAGTAATTAATATTTGAGTATTTTGGGTTTTGTTTGTTGTCCTTGTGTGAGCTTATTTACAAAATTTTGGATCCTAAATGTCGATGGAGCTCCTTGTAGAGATGATTTAATCTAAAACTCTAAACCTTCATTGTGTTTGAATAAAACTTGAGAAAGAGGAGGGTTAGTTTGTGTAATATTCACTGAACATGTATCCACACCCCTTTTGTGGGTATGTTTCTTGTCTACCAATACTCTGAAGAGGGATCAAGCCATATGTATTTCTCCCACTTGATGTGTTTTGTGAAATAATGCTGTGTGGATATAAAAAATGCCAAACTAAGAGTGATTGAGGTGGCTAGAGACTAGTGTGAGGGTCTGAATATGATTTTAGATGTATTGGATGGCTTTATACAAAGAATAGGAAAATTTGCCTCAGTGTTTTTGTTTGTATTAATGCTTTCTTTTGTAATATTTTCAACCTATTCTAAATGAACTTTGAATGGGATTTTATAGAGATCTATTGGTCATGGGTTAAATGTATTCATTTTAGGATGACATAATAAAGAATAGGAATAAAAAGAAAATGGACATTTGGGCTCAAAATTTTATTAGACAAGAGCACTAAAAATGAGACACCCTAGGGCTTGATGATCTATCTAAACCCAACACTCCTATCCTACAATCTCAAGACCAAGGGGATGGAATTATCATAGGAATTAGAGCCTGTCTGAGCTATAATAAGGTCTTAAAATTCTATGGATGATTTATTATAAGCAAAAAAGTGTTTGGAAGGGTCATGAAAGCATGCAAGAAGGTCCTATGGATTGGGTATCACAAGCCACACTCAAGCTACCAATTTGGACATTTCATATGCCTACATTTGCCCCACCTTTATTATAGTGATGTAGTAAATTGAAATACTAGGATAAAGGAAAATTAGAAAGTGTAATTGAACTTACTTCAAGGGTGAATCCTATGAAGCTATGTGATATTAAGTATGCATAGAGAGAGCACATTGTGAAGTGTAAATCTGCAAAAGAAAAACAATGAGTAGATCAGTTCTTACTAGACATGCTATATTTAAAATAATAATGTACAAAATTAGGTAAGAGAGAAGAAGATAAAGGAATAAATACATCTGATTAGGTACATAAACTAATAAAAAACATGTTGTGATGTTGAATGATGTTGGATATGTATTATACTGGGAGTAATACTTTGAATAGAGATGAGTGCTCAATTCCCTGAGAGTGGCTCAAGAATGTAAAGTTTGGCCCTTTAGCTCCATCATCATCGACTAAGTGAAGTTATGTTATCATGCATGTGTTAATTGATGTTTTTACTATGTGTCCAATCCATCTAAATAGATGTCTCATGAATACAAAGGTTAGCTAGACCTTTGGTTGCTTTGTTACCCACTAAGTGAAGCTATAAACTAATACCAGTATGAAATTGTGTCAAATGAGATGGCTCCTGAAGCCCATAAATTATTTGTAATATAATAATGTGGTGTGGATATCTGAATGTGTACTAAAAAGTAGGCCAATCTTGGACACTCTAGAATGATGAGATTAGGCTTGTATGAAAGCCACTCTGAAATTAGAAACTAGGCTTATGTGGAAGCCACTCAAGAATATGGAGGTGAGGCATGTATGAAAGCCACTCTAAAATGATGAAAACCACCTACAAATGGAATAAGGTATGTAATTAATTAGAATTCATGGGTAATTTACTAAACTTGGAAATAAAAGAAGTCAAATGGATCATGCACATTGCCCCTAATCACTGGTGTCTATAACATATATTCTGATCTAGAAGTTAGACTAACTACCCATTTTAAAATTGAAAGTGAGAGACATAATGTTGCACATGATGCCACATATATATGGATTTTTTGAGAAAACTTGTACTAAAATTGTTGATTCTAAATTGAACTATATTTGACAAAACTATAGCTAAGCTTACCTTTCTACCTATTTCTAGAAAATTTGGTTTTTTGTTGATTTGACAGGAGCATAAAAAATATGACACCCTACTATATGATGTTATTGTCTATGTATGGTACTATTGTATTTTGTTAAATTTTATGATTGTTCTATAATCATCACTATTTTTTTGGTCTATTTTGCCTAGTTTGGCCTCTAATTATTGTTCTGAGTGTTCTAAAAACTAATTTTTTGACTAGAAAGAGATCTGATCTCCATGACAAAACCCTAATTTATTGTCCCTCTTTTAAGGGTAGGAATGAATACCTTGCAATGCCTACCCTCAAAATCAATATCCATACAAGTATGTTATGTTATGAAATACATGATATAGTAATGATAATCGAAAAGATGTCTCAAGATATAGCATAGTTTGTATTGGATATTTTTATATCAACAATGGTATGCCTATATAGATATAACAATGTAATAACATGTGCAATTTACTAAATTGAAATTGGAAATGTTAGTTTTTAGTTGTTAAGGAGGATGGAACATGATGTCTATCATGGCATCCAAGATAGCAACAAAATGCATGATGTGTATCATGGCATTGCAAATAGTGAGAAGAAAATAAGCAACAAGCAAATAAGGTAAGAAGTAAGAAGCATACATGAGTGGCCAAGGGGCCAAGAAAACAAGGGACATGGGCACATGTCACTCAAAATGGAAATAAATAATACAAGGCATGTTTCAATTCCACATACACATATAATTGAAACAAACAAGATTAGCACAAGGGCCATAGGCACATAGAAGAGTACAAGTAAAGTACATTATAAAATGTCCTAAGGCACATATAAGAGATAAAATAGGAAATGAGAAATGGAATCACATTTAGATATGCAAAGAAAGAAAGGAAAACATGTAAATACTTTAAATACAATCACATCTAACTAATCAAATTAAGGGGTGAAAGTATGCAAGACATGTAGTACAAGACAAGATATATGCTAATAAATACACAAGTGTTATATACTAGTGAGTATCGATAGAGTAATTTGTATAAGCTGGTAAGTAATATACATTAACATGATAATTGGAGTGTGTGGTGTAGGAATGCCATAACTTGGATAGTGTAGTCATGTAGAAGATGCCCCCAGGGGGTAGATGTATCGATGTATGTCTCAAATGTATTATTAGGATCCCCCATCAATGGGTAGAGTGAAGTAATCATGGATTTGGATGTCATTGCACACACTCAAGAAAGCTCAAGTGAAGCATGGTAATGTAGATAAATTGACAAATAATAGCATAAAATAACAAATGTAAGTCTAGCATGGTAATATAAATGTATATCATGGATAATGCATACAATTTAAATGTTTTTGGTGTTTTTGATTTATTTAAATGTTTTTGGATTTTTGACATATTTGAATGTTTTTGGATTTTTTTTTTGATATTTTTAAATAAGCTATACAAAATAAATAATAAAAAGACTATGTACAAGTAATTAAAAATAAGCTATGTACAATCAAGCATTAGGAGACTATGTACAAAAAATTATGTACAAGAAAGACTAGAAAGAAATAATACTAAATGATGAGTCTCATGAAAGACTCCATATCATGGTGTCTTATATCAAGGAGAGGGATCATGCATGATTGTGAAGCACAATGGAAGGGTTGAGACTGTGGCTATAAAAGATGTGTATGCTATAAACTCTCTAAAATCTCTATAGTGGAAACTGACTGTGGGGTCCCCCTATAACTCTGAGAAGTGGATGTAACTATACAGCTCTTAGGGACCCATCTAGTGGTAGGAGAATCTTTTTGAACATGTGCTCTATGTGTAGAGTCATGATACCTCAATGATACTACCCTAAGTGTGAACACTATGGTTGGAAGCTTTATAAAATCCTAAAATTATGGTTACTCTAAAATAAGCCTTCATGGAGGTGTATAAACTCTATGTGCTAGTGAGGAAGGCCTTGACTATGTCTAAATCTAAACTGAAGGAAGAACTGTAACTAGTAGAGAAGTTAAAATTGGTGATTACAAAGTAGAAGATGGATCTAAAGTGGGGTGTGGTAACTCATATGAAACTCCACCAACTATAAAAACCTAATTATCATGAATGAATTTTATGCATCTATAAACTATATAAGGTACTATTTGAATTTTCTAAATCTATGGTTAACCAAGCAACATATCAAAAACTCCTACACTAGGAGCAATAGTAAATGATGTGACCACATGTGTTGGACATGTTGTTCCCAAAATTTGTCACTCATTTTTGGGACAACATATGAACTATTTTGGTCCTGTAGGCCAAAATTACCTCTTCCCTTCTCAAAAAAATTATTCTGAGCATTCAAATTATTCATTATTCAATCTTTTTCAGTTAAGAGACTAGCAAGTTCAATAGGTTTAATGGCTTCAATAGGTGAGTTCTCATAAAGGAACAAGTTCCCAACACTTAGGCAATTTCAATATTGGTTCAACGCCTCAGTTCAACCAAAAATGTTCATCGACAAGCTTCAAAGAAAGGATTGAACCATTGAACCCCACTTCCAAAAAGGTTCAATAGTTCAATGGGTTCAAAGGTTCAATGACGTCAAAAATATTAAAGAGTTAAGCACTTTGTAAAAAGTTAAAAGGTTTAATGGGTTCAATGGTTCAAAGGATCAATGAGAAATTAGTTCAAAGATATTGGTTCAAGTGGTTAATTGAATGAGAGGAACAAAAGATTGAACCGTTGAGCCATTGAACCAAAGTTGGTTCAATCAGTCAGTTCAAAAGACTGCCCCAACGCTGAAAGGGCAAGTTCCCTTGTGGAGGGCAGTGAACAAAAGGTAGATGCCCTTGTGGAGGGCAGAGAACATTTGCTCAAAGATCAAAGAGAAAGCCAAAAGGGAAGATTTCCTTCAGAATTTCTATCTAAAGAAATTACCAAGTAAAGGAACTAAAAGAATTCCTTTAAAAATATTTTCCACAAAAGAATTTCACAAAGGCAAATCCTTTGGATAAATTATCTGAAGGAATTCCTTTAGACATTTTGCTTGAAGGAATGATCAAAAGATTGGTAAAAAAGTGGCTAAGTCAAGGGAAGAATTCCTTCAGAAAAAATGTCTGAAAGAATTCCTTTAGACACTTTATTCAAAGGAATTGAATGAAAAGGCCACCTAAAGAATCCCAAAGGGCAGGTACCCTTGTGGGGGGCTCTCAACACCTAGAAAATGAACCTTTCTCAAAGACCCAAAGGGACACCTTCCCTTTGAGGTGTTCCAAAGACATAAAGTTGAAGGAATTTCAAGGCTTCAAAAGACTTAGCCAAAAATAAAGGATTCTGAGAAAGACATTGAACCGTTGAACCTTGAACCAAAAGGTTCAAAGGTTGAAAGGTTTAAAAGAAAGCTCTAAGCAAAGGAAGGAAATAGATGATTCCAGAGACCATTTTAAAGGGATGGTTCAACCAAAGAGTAAGGAAGCGATTGAACTAGGGAAATGATGGAACCAAAGAACTGATAAAGACCACCTAAACTGATGAACTATTGAACCAATGAACTTTCAAAGGTTTAAAGGTTCATGGTTCAATATGGTTCAAACACCCAGCAACCATTAACATCCCTATGAATGTCAAATTTAAGGTAATGGAATATCTGTTAATTTTCAAATATAGTGCAAAACTTAAAGGATAAACCAAGCGACCAACTAAAGAAGATAGGCTGAGAGCTCCAATTGCAATAGGAAAGAAGAGAAAGCTATAGAAGAAATTGAAATTTAAATGAGAGAGTTATTTCTATTAGGTGAAACAGTCCACCAAGTAGACTTCTAAGCATTCCAAATCAAGGACGCAGCCTATTTTTATTTTATGAAGTAAAGATAAAAGCGGACAGCTATGCAAATAAGAAGGAAAGGACTAGGCATCCTATACTTTGGAGGAGACATATGAGATAAATTGGCATGCCACAGTTAAAGCTGATGCACTGTTCCAAGCATGGCCCCTTTGACAGAACTGAAAATGCATGTAAGGCATTGAATGTAGCATGGGCCATTTCATGGAAGAAAGTGCCAAGCCTTTCTTGGCTGTTATATATTGTAATCTCTTATTTGATGCAAAGGAGATCTTTCCATTATAGAAGTGAAACTCTGCCAAAATTGAGAGGTGATTACTGAGACTTTGAGCTCATATTGTTCATCATATTTCTTTGTTTGAAAAATAAAGCAAGTCACTTTTTGACTTTGTGATGTTATAGCTTGTGTCATTTTAGGAGATTGTTTTTATGCCTATTTCCTGAATGCATTCTTGTCCATTTTATTGAAATAAGAAGAACTAGTGGAAGTAATCAGGTAGGTGTCCTAAAGCCAACTATGGAGAGACTTTGTGGTATCTATAATTGCCTTTAGTGTGTTTGTCTATTTTTTGTTTCTATGTAAAGGACCTTGGGATGACTTTGTGCCCTCATTGTCCTTCGTATTTCACTCTTGGGTAGTTGAGGTGGAGACTTTGTGTTACATCTCAGTCTGCTGGTTACTACACCCCTTTGTTACTTGTTGGTTACTTTTCACTACTTGAAATAAATCTTGTTGTTTCCTAAAAGATCACTTCTAAAAGAAGAGAAGTGCCTTAAGTGTTTTCACTAGGATTTTCTCCTTTGTTTGGGAACATCATCTCTAAAAAAAGAGATATGGATGGTGTTGTCCTACCCCTGAGTGTTATTTTCTGCATATGTATATAGTATATAGCTCCTCATAGTTATAAAGGAACCTCTCCTTGATGAGAGGAGAGATTTGTCCCCTTTTGATGTGGTAAACCTGCACATTTGGCCAACCAATCTCCCTATGTTATGGTTAAAGAGACTTATTTTTCTCATTAGTTCACTGGTGACAAAATATTCACCCAATTTTTTTTGGTGAATCCACTAGGTAAGAGTGCATATTTTGAAGCCTAAAGCTTCAAGCTAAAGTAGGGTCAGTTATTTCCCATTTTTATTCTACAATCTGGAAACTCCATTCTATACTAAAAGATAGAGAGCCCAAGGTGTTGTTGACCCTATTTTTGAGCTGGTGCATTAGGGAAATTTTGATTTGTTCCCTCCCCAACTTCAAGTTTAATGATCTAAGAATGTTCTTCCTACTCGTACCAGGTCACCAACACAAGGCAAAGCTTCTTTTTCCACTATTATCAGAGCTTTGCCTATACATACTCCACCCAGATTTGTTATCCCCCTTATCCATAATCAAATCATGGTGGTTCAAGGCCCCTAGGGTAACTCTTTTGGCCCACTCAATTTAACTCCACCTCTACATGAGCTACCATGTAGTTTAAGGAAGAAATTCCTAAAATTCTTTAGGGATGGGAGAGTTCATCCTGATGAACACATTGTAGCTTTTAGCATAGCCTGTGGTGTGATAGGTGTGGAGTATGAAGACGTAGCAATTAGGTTGTTTGTGGAAACATTATAAGGTGCTGCTGTAGACTAGTTCTACCATCTATAGGCCTAGATTATGACCGACTAGAACACTCTTAAAGCTAAATTTGAAGCCAAGTTCAAGCTTATAGAAGATGCACATGCCTTGCTGGCCTAGCTCACATAGATGAAGAAGGAACCTCATGAACCTATGAGGGACTTCATTGCCAAGTTTGACAAGCTAAAGAACCGGATTCCTATAATTGTTCAGCCAACACTTGAGAACCTTAAATGCTTTTTCATTAACTCACAACTGCCTAAAGTGAGTTTCCTGTTGAGATAGGTAGGCCACATAGACCTTGTTGCTACTTAATATTTGGATAATGAGGTAGAAGATGACCTTATCTTGGCAGGAAAGATAAGGAGAGATCCAAATAGAGGTAAATCCTTTTCATCTTCTAAATACTCACCTATAATCACCACTGATCCAATGGTGCAGAAGTTGGCAAATGAATTACTATCTCTCAAAAAGCAAATGGTGCAAGGGATGTCATTTGTTCCTTCATACAGAGATATACCAAGGAGGAAATTCCCCAATCAATCATACCAAGGCCATGCTGCCAAAAATCAAGGGTAGCCAAATCGTCTTCCTCCCCCTTAGGGGAAATTGGCCATTGAATCACCTCCAACCAATTCAACAATTAGATATCTTGAAGTAGAATCATATTTCTCCTTCTAGCCTAAGTTAAACCCAAAAGATGTGCTAATCTCTTCACAGAGGGAGAAGAAGAATTAGCTGGTAACTCTAACATTTGTTTCCTAAATTACTAGGATGAACCCAAAAGTGAAGGTAAAATAGTTGATAGAACATACATTATATTCACCTGGTCCAAGAACTAGTTAGACCAACAAGTTAATAAAGAAAAAATATAGGAGTGACCTCAACCAAAAATCTCAATTGCTAATTGGGGAACCACTCTACCTTTCTAGCCAAAGGACTTGGTGATTGCAAGAAAGGTAAGTACATCGAACATCCCTACACCTTCTACTTCAAATTCACAGACCAGTCCTCCTGCCCAAAAAAAACTAAAAGGATGAACTCCCATCCTCTATTCCTAGTCTATTTCAGACATTTGACATAATTGAACATATAAAGAAAACCAAAATTCAAATGTCTAAATTTGAATTCCTGCAATCCAACCCTAAGTAGTTAGATAAGTTGGTTCAATGTGTAAAGAACTAAGCCATCTTTTTAGGACAAACAATTCCAAAGGTAAATCGTGATCCCCCCAAGAACACATCCACTAGGAATAACCTTGTCATTACTCCTCCTACTGCTCTCAAGAGGACTGAACCATTTTATGTCTCCTTGTTGATAAATGGACACCAATTAAACAATTGCACCATAGATTCCAGTGCATCTGACAATGTCATGCCTGCCAAAGTGGTGGAATCCCTTGGTCTCACACTGACCAAGATATTTGGGAGATGTTTCTCCATGGAAAATAAACAAGTGCCACTACTGGGACAAATCAAGGATGCCCAATTTGCATTTGCAACATTCCCAGACAAGAGAATCAAGATGACTATCTTGGTGGCTGACGTCCTAGCATCATACGACATCCTTTTTAGGCAAAATTTCTACAAAGATGTTGGTGGGGAATTAAGCATGGACCTATCCGAGGCAAGGATCCTAGTTAAAGGCATTATACAAAGATTTTTCCTTAAAAAAAAAGTAAAATATGTGGTCACTCAAACATCAGCGCCTGAAGCTCAAATTTTATTTAAGTCTTCAAGCATGGGTAATTAATTTTTATTTATGGAGGAAGTTTATGAGGCATTTGATGAAATTATTGAATGTGTCAACCTAAAAATTAGTTCAGATGGAACAATAGAATGATTGGTGGAGCACAGTGTAAGTGTAGAAGAATATCCCCCTCCAAACAAAGAAGAATCTAAGGAAAAATTAGTGTCTGATGAGGTATGGATTCTAGAATTTGATGGCAGTTGTTCCTCTACTAGTTCAAGAGCTAGGATTGTGTTGATATCTCCTCAAGGAGATATTTTTCCTTCTTCATACAAGTTGTAATTTAGTAACACCAACAACACAACTGAGTATGAATCTTTATTGCTTGGATTGAAGGCTATTCGAGACAAAGGCATCAAACTCCTTCATGCCAAAAGAGATGCTAAATTGGTGGTTTGTCAGGTAAGGAACCTGTATCAAACCAAAAATAAGAGATTGTGCCACTACCACAATCTAGTTTGGGATCAAATTGAAAGCTTTGATGCTTTCAACATCTCTGCCATACCCAGGGAATTCAATGACCAAGCTAATATACTAGTTGTTTCAGCAACTCTTCTAGTCGCTCACCCTAATTTTAAAAGAGATAGGTACACTATTGAACTAGTATTTTAACAAAGTGTGCCTGTTAATGATAATCATTGGCAAATGTTCAATGGTGACCACCAAATCATTACCTTCTTAGAACCAAAAGATAACTTTGAATGACTACACTTTGAAGGCAGTGAACCTCAGAAGCTTGAACCAGCCCCTAAATCAAGTGCAAATGCAGGTGAAAAATTCTTTCAACTTAAAGGGAATAAAATCCCAAAAGGCCTAGTTTCCCTTGAGAAGCTGTTTGACAAACATGATAGGTTCATCAAATAGTAGTAAATAAATTCAAACTCCTCCCAGGAGTTTGATCAAATAAATCTGGGTACCAAAGAAAATCCTAAGATGGTGAACATTGGGAAGTGTTGCACTCAAGAAGAAAAGTTCAAGTTCACTGCTCTACTTCACCAGTACATAGATGTTTTAGCATACTCCTATGATGATATGAAGTCACTCAAGCCTAAATAAATTCACCATGAGATTCCTCTCAAGAGTGATTTAGTACCTCACAAGCAAAAATCTAGGTAGTACAATTTGAATATATCAGGTACTATCTTGTCTAAAATATAGAAAATACTAAATGCTAGGATAATTTTCCCAATCCATCATTCCACATGTATTGCCAACATAGTACCTATGAAGAAGAAGAATAGAAAAATTTGCCTTTGTGTGGACTTCAAAAATTTAAATCAGTCATCCTTAAAGGATAACTATCCTCTACCATCATGGATCAAGTCCTTCAGATAGTGACTAGTTCAGAAATGTTATCAATGCTGGATGGCTTCTCAAGGTACAATCAAGTTAAAGTTGGTGAAGTAGACCAGCATAAGACTACCTTCAACACACCTTGGGGAACCTTTACCTATCGAAGAATGCCATTTGGCTTGATAAATGTTGGCACCACTTTTCAGAGAGTAATGGACCTTGCTTTCAAGGATGAAATGGATAAGTTCATTATAGTGTACCTGGATGATTTAATAGTCTTTTTTAAGCATCACCCTAATCATGTGCACCATCTGCAATAAGTGATAGAATGATGCCACTAGAATGACATTTATCTAAATCCTAAGAAGTCTATTTTTGAAGAAACAAAAGGGAAACTTCTCAAACACATTGTATCCTAAGAAGACATAAAGATTGACTCAGACAGAGTCAAGTCCATTCAAGAGCTTACCCTGCCTACAAGTAAGACTACAGTTCACTCTTTCTTTGGAAAGGTGAGTTTTTTTATGAAGGCTCATCCCTAAGTTTGGTGATAAGACTCACCATATTATAAACATGATGAAGGGATAGGCCACCTTCAACTAAATTGAAGAAGGCAAATTGGCATTTCAAGATATCAAGACTGCTATTACCCACACCCCAATTCTAGTTTGTCCAGATTATACCAAGGATTTCATAATGTATAGTTATGCTTATGAGCACACACTTTCAACAATTATGGCTCAACAGAACCAATAAGGTGTGGAATCTCCCATTTCTTTCATGATTTGTCCTCTCAAAGCTCATGAATTAAAGTACTCAAACATGGAGAAGCATGCTTATGAAATGGTAAAAGTAGTGAAGCATTTCCACTTTTACATCCTGAATTCACACACTACTACCCTGGTTCCTAATACCACCATTAAATCTATATTAACTCAGCAAGAGTTTGGGACCAAACGAGGGAATTGGATTGCTAAAATCTAGGAGTTTTATCTAGTCATCAAACCAATGAAGTTGGTGTAGGGAAGGGGCCGATGCCAATTGATTGCTGATAATAAACCAGAAGAAACAAAGCATGGAGAAGAATAAATTGAAGGCATGCAAATAGTCCTCTTTGTCTCCACCACAAATGAGTGGTATTCAAATATTGCTCATTTCCTTAATTATGGTGAGTGTCCTACTAACCTATCTCATAAAGAAAGGAGGACTGTCAAGTTAAAAGATGTCAATTTTGTCTTGTGGGACAATGACCTGTATAACAGGAGCCTTGAGGGAGTGTTCTTTTATTGTGTGGATAAAGAGCAATAGAACCAACTTTTGAAGTCCTTCCATAATCTAGCTTGTAGAGGAAATTTTTTTGCTCATGTGACTACACATAAGATTCTGTGAGCCAGGTATTACTAGCCTACTCTATTTCAAGATGCATACAAATGGGTATGAAGGTGTGAACTATGCCAACAGTTCATTAGAAGACCCAAGTTAACTGCTTTGCCTCTCAAGCTAGTGGTAATAGAAGAGCCATTTCAACAATGGAGAATCAATTTCATTGGTGTTGTAAACCCATCTTCAAGTGTTGGACATGATTATGTCCTCACAGCCATAGATTACTTCACCAAATGCGTGGAAGAAATTCTAACCAAGCATGCTACTTTAGAAGTGGTATGCGAATTCCTCAAGGAAAACATCATTTCTAGGTTTAGGGTCCCAACCAAAATTGTCACAGACAACACAGCTTGTTTTTCTTCCCAAGAGATTACTCAATTTTGTTTTTACTATGGGATTACCCTCTCCCACTCTTTTGATTATTTTATACAAGGGAATGGTCAAGATGAATCAAGCAATAAGAACCTGGTGACTATCATCAAGAAGCTAGTAGATGACAACCAATGAACATGGCATAAAGCATTGGTTGATGCTTTATGGGCAGATAGAATTACACCCAAGAGGGCAATTGGTATGTCACCTTTCCAACTTCTTTATGGTCTCCATGTTGAGATACCAATTACCCTAGAATTTTTAGCATTGAAATTGGCTAAGGCAATCAAAGATCAGACATATGAAAGCTCTATCGATAAGAGGATCATGTGCTTGATTGAGCTAGATGAGTAGTGAACTATGGTGGTGGATCGAATTGCTACGCATCAAAGTCTAGTGAAGAAGATCTTCGACCAAAAAGCAAAAAACCATGATTTCTAGATTGGAGATCAAGTCCTATTGTGGGACAAGAGAAGAGAACCAAAGGGAATGCATGGAAAATTTGATTCCCTTTAGAGAGGCCCATTTACTATCTATCATCTCAATGGTGATAATAGTTTTCTATTGAAATATCAAGATGGAATGCTCTTTTCTCTACCTCACAATGGGCAGCATCTGAAGCACTTCAATTCTTGAAGTATCATATAAGATCACCTATACATATGTATATTTATATAGTCTTTAGTTCTATTTTGTGATTTTCATTTTCATTTTTACCACCTTTATTTTTTAGGTAGCATGACTCTGTATCCCAATGGCATACTTGAAGGCACTGAAGATTCTGGTTTCTACTCCCCTCAGTTGTTCTAAGTTTTCAACTAAAGGAAGTTCTCCAACTGGAGCCAGCTATTGTTCCCAAAATCTGTCACTCATTTTTGGGACAACATAAGAACTATTTTGGTCCTGCAGGCCAAAATTACCTCTTCCCTTCTCAAAAAATTGTTCTGAGCACTCAAATTCTTCATTATTCAAGAATGTTCAATTAAGGGACTAATAGGTTCAATAGGTTTAATGGCTTTAACATGTGAGTTCTAATAAAGGAACAAGTTCCCAACACTTAGGCAATTTCAAAATTGGTTCAATGCCTCGATTCAACCAAAAATCATCGACAAGCTTCAAAGAAAGGATTAAACCATTGAACCTTACTTCTAAAAAGGTTCAATGATTCAATGGGTTCAAAGGTTCAATGACGTCGACAAGTTTAGAGAGTTAAGCACTTTGTCAAAAGTTCAAAGGTTCAATGGGTTCAACGGTTCAAAGGTTCAATGAGTGGTTGGTTTAAAGAGATTGGTTCAACTGGTCAATTGAATGAGCAAAACAAAATATTGAACTGTTGAGCCATTGAACCAAAGTTAGTTCAATTGATTGGTTCAAAGGATTGCCCCAAAGCTGAAAGTGCAAGTACCCTTACAGAGGGCAGTGAACAAAAGGGAGATGCCCTTGTAGAGGGTAGAGAACATTTGCTCAAAGATCAAAGAGAAATTTGAAAGGGAAAATTTCCTTCATACTTTCTATCTGAAAAAATTACCAAGTAAAGGAACTGAAATAATTCCTTTAGAAAGATTTTTTGCAGAAGAATTTCACAAAGGAAAATCCTTCAAAAAAATTGTCTGAAGGAATTCCTTCAAAAATTTTACCTGAAGGAATGATAAAAAGCCTGGTGAAAAAGTGGCTAAGGTAAGGGAAGAATTCCTTTAGACAAAATGTTCGAAGGAATTCCTTTAGACACTTTATCTAAAGGAATTGAAGGAAAAGTTTGCTCGAAGAATCTTGAAGGGAAGGTACCCTTGTGGGGGGCTCTCGGCATCCAAAAAATGAACCTTTATCAAAGACTTGAAGGGACACCTTCCCTTTGGGGTGTTCCAAAGACATAGAGTTGAAGGAATTTCAAGGCTTCAAAAGACTTAGCCAAAAACAAAGGATTCTGAGAAAGACATTGAACCATTGAACCTTGAACCAAAAGGTTCAAAGGTTTAAAAGAAAGCTCCAAGCAAAGGAAGGAAATAGATGATTCTAGAGACCAGTTCAAAGGGATGGTTCAACTAAAGAGCAAGGACGAGATTGAACCAGGGAAATAATGGAACCAAAGAACCGATAAAGACTGCCTGAACCAATGAACTATTGAACCAATGAACTTTCAAAGGTTCAAAGGTTTATGGTTCAATATGGTTCAAATAACCAACAACCATTGACATCCTCATGGATGTCAAATTTAAGGTCATGAAATATCCATTAATTTTCAAATATAGCGTGAAACTTGAAGGATGAACCAAGTGACCAACTGATGAAGATAGCCTAAGAGCTCTAATTAAAATAGGAAAGAAGAGAAGGCTATAGAAGAAATTAAAATATCTATGAGAGAGTTATTTCCAGTAGGTGAAACAGTCCACCAAGTAGACTTCTAAGCATGCCAAATCAAGGACGTGGCCTATTTTTCTTCCATGAAGTAAAGATAGAAGTGGATAGTTGTGAAAATAAGAAGGAAAGACTAGGTGGCCTATACTTTGGAGGAGACATATGAGATAAATTGACACACCATAGTTAAGGCTGATGCACCATTCCAAGCATGGCCCCTTTGATAGAACTGAAAATGCATTCAAGGCATTGAATGCAGTATGGGCCATTCCATGGAAGAAAGTGCTAAGCCTTTCTTGGTTGTTATATATTGTAATCTCTTGCTTGATGTAAAGGAGATCTTTCCATTATAGAAGTGAAACTCTGCCAAAATTGAGAGGTGATTACTGAGACTTTGAGCTCAGATTGTTCATCATATTTCTTTATTTGAAAAAGAAAGCAAGTTACTTTTAGACTTTGTGTTGTTATAGCTTGTGTCATTTTAGGAGATTATTCTTATGTCTATTTCTTGAATGCATTCTTGTCCATTTTATTGAAATAAGAAAAACTAGTGGAAGTAATCAAGAAGGTGTCCTGAAGCCAACTGTGGAGAGACTTTGTGTTGTCTACAATTGCCTTTAGTGTGTTTCTCTATTTTATGTTCTATGTAAAGGACCTTGGGATGAATTTGTGCCCTCATTGTCCTTCATATTTCACTCTTGGGCAGTCGAGGTGGAGACTTTGTGCTAGATCTCAATTTATTGGTTACTATGCCCCTTTATTAGCTGTTGGTTACTTGTCACTACTTGAAAGAACTCCTGTTGTTTCCTGCAAGATCACTTCTGAAAGAAGAGAAGTGCCTTCAATGTTTTCACTAGGATTTTCTCCTTTATTTGTGAACATCATCTCTAAAAAAAGAGAGATAGATGGTGTTATCCTACCCCTGAGTGTTATTTTATACATATATATAATATATAGCTCCTCATAGTTATAAGGGAACCTCCCCTTGATGAGAGGAGAGATTTATCCCATTTTGATGTGGTAAACTTGCACATCTGGCTGACCAATCTTCTTATGATGTGGTTGAAGAGACCTATTTTGCTCATTAGTTAGTTGGTGATAAAATATTCACCCAACAAGACCAACTTGTAGAGGAATTACAATCTCACCCAATGAACTCTATATGTGCCCACTAAATCCACTGATAATTGTGTCTATCAAGGTAATATCCTACTCTGAATATCAATGTTATAGTAATGCCATAGTGTACATGTTCACACTAGATCCGTTGTCTATGAGAACACTAATTATGGGATGATGATTAATGTAACCTCTAATAAAGAGTACATGGTAATTTGAATCATCCTCAATGATCTCCTACACTAAGAAGAATATAGAAGGCCTAGCTAGAACTTTGGAATTATACACACCAATCAAGTTGCTTAAAAGGTGTAGCTCAACTAAAGGTGCATGGTATGTAGCTAGTGGGAGATTTGCATGATATGCATGGTGAACACCTAATGTGTTCCCTGTCTCTTGTTTAGAATGCTATGGAAAAGGATTTGAAAAACAATTTAGAGCCTTGTCTTTTGTTTGCTTTGCCTATAGAGGCTCAACTAGAATGCCAAGATTAATAAGATTTCCATCTAACAAGTCCTATATCTAATGTTTCAAATTGATGCATTTGTTTGTTATGTATCTTGGTACCTTGTGAAAGTTTTAAAATACATTCTGATCATATCCCCGTAGAAGAGGCTCAACTTCTTAAATAAGAGGGAGAGATATGATATTACATTCCAAAATTTAATGTAAAACTCTAGGTGGAGAAACTGGTAGATTGGTAAAGGTTCATTGAGGAGGTGTTAATAAACCACTCACTTAGGAGACTTTAAAGTTGTATTGATTATAGGTTGATTCTAACTATTTTTATTATTAACCTTGAATTTATATGGCACTTTGTTGTTACTCTTGTTTGTTGTTTTTGCTATACTTGTGTACTTGACTTTACCTATCGGAATTAATTTGACTTCCCTTTCCTTTACTGTATGACATAACTCAGTGAAGGAATAAAACCTTTTAAACATTATCGATTCATGTAAAACTATTAGAAGACTTTGTTTGAAGAGATATTATAACTCTTAATCGGCCATGTGGCTAGTCATCTTAGCCAAGATAGTTTTATATCGAAGAACATAATATATGAGATGCTCATTTGACCTTTGTTTCTATTATGTAACTTGGGCATAGGTAACCTTATCACCAATGTTAATGATAAAATGAGGTAGGAACATGTCAGCTAAGGGATTTAATGCATTGATTGACTAATTTGATAGACTATAGAACTATTGTAAAACATAATCCTTTAGACTATGTGGAAATAGATTGGTCAGTAGCTAGTCATTTAGCACATAATCTAAGCATGTTGCATGAAAATATCTCAAATATGTCTTTGGATCACACTTTCCATCATATAGAGTGAGCTTGGGTTGAATAAAACCTAGTGGCAAGGGTGTAAAATAAATATGACATGCCAATGGTGTATGAAGTAGAGAAAAAGAATCCAAGGCTTTTGTAGGTCTAGAAGCACCTTGATCAAGATGTAGCACCTTAGATTGAAGATATTTATCTCTTGCATAAGGGCAGCCACATCAAGAGACAAAGATGTACTATCTATAATTGGTGGTGCCTCATAGGAAGGTTGGCTATTATAGGGGGTTATTGAGACATAGTTACCCCCATAGTGTCATTTTCAACTAGTTGCTTTGTGGTTTGAGAGAATTGACCATTATTTACTTTTTTTTCCTCTTATTTTAGTATTTTAAGCATATCATCTTGCATATCAGGGTGTTTAGGTAAGAGTTCTTGAAGTTCCCTTTTTATCAATTCCATCAAAACTAGTGTCTTGGACCATTGTTAAAGTAGGAAAACAAATTGAAAATTGATTGAATATTTTGTAATAATTCATATTAAACAAAGTGCTATGGAAGGAAAGTATTGAATATAATAAATGTAAAGTCTGAAAAATAGAAAACTAAAGAATGTATAAAAAGGATATGACTCTCACAAACATGTAAGGTGATACTTCAGAAGAAATGGGACCTAGTATAAACAACTAGGGTTTAAAAAAATCATATTTTCTTAAAATTACTAAGGAATTTTAAAAATTATTGTGAATTTATTATTTAAATATGCAAGAAAAAAAATTAGAAAAATATTGGAAAAATTCTTATTAAAATGGACCTAGTATATGCAACTAGGGTTTGGAAGAATATATATATATATATATATATATATATATATATATATATATATATATATATATATATATATATATATATATATATATATATATATATATATATATATATATATATATATATATATATATATATATATATATATATATATATATATATATATATTTTAAAATTGCTATGGAATTTTAAAAATTAATGTGATTTTTTAATTTAAATATGAAAGTAAAAAATTAAAAAATATGGGAAAAATAATAATTTAAATGGACCTAATATATGTAACTAGGGTTTGGAAGATTTTTTTTAAAAAAAATTACTATGGAATTTTAAAAATTAATGTGAATTTATGATTTAAATATGCGGGTAAAAAATCAAAAAAATATTTGAAAAATTAGGAAGGAATTTTCCTCAAGGTTTCTAAGGTTTTTATGTGCAAATAAAGTAAGTCAGGTTCACTAAATGATTTAATAGTTCTGGTAATATTGGATTTTTATTCCTAATTTAGTTAAGGGTCTAGAATAATAAATTAGTAAATAATATTGTAATAATTAAATTAATAATTTATATAATTTATTTGACTTTAATAGCTTTCAAAAAATAGCAATGAAAGAGGAGAAATGTAACTTAGCTTAAAACTAGATTGAGATGGTTGAGATAGAGGCTAAAATTGGCTATGTAGGTCTGGGACAATGTCATGAATTTGGATCTAGCTTTCATTTGGTGAAAGAATAGGAGCACCAAAAATATGAGCCTTTAGGGTCTGGCACTATAGTCTAGGTCCTAATGCTATTGTCTAAATTGGTTATAAATATCTAAGTTTTTTGGGGTTTGTCTATTGTCCTTGTGTTAGCTTGCCTATGAAATTTTGGATCTTGAAAGTTGATAGAGATCCTTATAGAGCTGATTTAATCTCAAAATCTAGACCTTCATTATGTTTAAATAAAACTTGAGAAAGAGGGGGGGTTAGGGTGTTCACGATGCATTGAATGTGTATCCACACCCCTTATATGGGCACACTACCTACATACCAATTATCCAAAGAGGGATCAATCCATATGTAGTTCTCCCACCTGATGTGATTTATACAATAGTTTTATGTAGATGTAAAAAATGTGAAATTGAGAGTGATTGAGGTGGCTAGAGACTAGTGTGAGGGTTTGAATATGCTTGTAATTGTATTGGATGGTTGTACATAGAGAATAAGGAAATTTACCTTAGTGGTTTTGTTTATATTCTTACTTGCTTTTGTAATATTTTCAAACCTCTTTAAAATGAACTTTGATTGGGATTTTATAGAGATATATTAGTCATGGGTTAAATGTATCCATGCTAGCTTGGCATAATGAAGAATATGAATCAGAAGGAAATGGTCATTTAGGCTTGAATTGTGATTCAACAACAACACCAAAAATGGGACACCCTAGGGTCTAGTGCTATAATCCAACCCTAAAACTCCTATCATACAGGCTCAAGACTTGGTGGGATGGAACTAGAATAGGAAATAGAGCCTAAATGAGCTAGATTCAGGTCTCAAAAGTCTATGGATGATCAGTTATAAGTAAAAAGGTGTCTAAAAGGGTCATGAGAGTATGCAAGAAGGTTTGATGGATTGGGTTTCATAAGCCACACTCAATCTACTAATTTGGACATATTATATGACTACAACTCCAAACAAGCTTTCAAATATAGTCATGGTGTCTTAAAGGATTAAAAAATTCATGAAAGGTAATTGAATAGTTTCAAGATGTTGGAAATCTTCTTGGAGCATGGGGTAGTAAGCCAAACCTTCCAAATGACACATATAATGGACTATGATAGTCAACCCTCATATATTCATAGTCATCCACCATGAATGAACACCTATAAGTGCTAGAGAGAAGACATATCATGTTGAAAAGGATAAATTATCTAGTTTTAAGCACTTGATGGTTGAAAGGTCTTATTTGAACAAGATGAGAATGTTCAATATGAACTATGAGTTCACTTTCCATGTATATAGTTTATGTCTACTTTCACTATCTTATCTACAAATGTATCAACACCTACAAGAGATTGGGGAGTATTTAAACTTGTTTCAAATCCCTCAAGGTGGAAAGGATGCATTGGGAGACCTTGAGAAGGCCTAAAACTGGTTATAAGATTATATATCATGCATACTACTTATTTTCACATTCATTGCTTCCATAATGAGATTCCCACCTATAGGTGGCCTCCCATAGAGATCTAAAAACATTACTCAGAGGTATTATAACATGCTTGGAAATCTTCATGAGGTTTAAAGATTTAGATGAGAACATGACAACCATGTTTGAGACATTAGACTAACAATCAAACTTGATAAGCCACCTTAAGTGAAGGAACTATGTTTTAGAGACATTTTCCCTAAAATATCTAAAATAGAACCTTGAGCACTTTTGGTGTCAATATATGATGATGCCACATAGAGATTTGATCAATCCAAATGATCATACCCTATAGCCCTATCCTAGGGTAACATATTACAAAAGGAAGTTAGTAGTTTAGCTAATAGGGGTCCATAATAGAAGGCTTCAAAGTTTCACACTTGTTCACTATAAACATTCAGTGATTTCTACAAGATTTTAACTCTTGAGTGATTTCACAACCCAAAGTTATAGTATAGAGGCATATCTTCATGTTAGGTGGTCTTGTTTAGTTGAGAGAGCACATTTATGTTTCAAAGGTCATTAAGAAGGGGTTGAAGATAAAGGTATATACTTACACCATCAACTACAAGTGCCTTTCCCTCAGAATATCCACCTATAGCTTGATTGTAGATACTCATTAACCATGACATGTACTTTAAAAAAATAGAAGCCTATAAAGTATGAGTACTTGGCAATTGGAGTTCATAAATGATTACAAAGACCTTAAAAGCATTATAAGGAGTGAAATATGGGTTTAAAGTGTTTATGTTCACCTATAGGCCACTTGTTTCTCTAAAATGGTCAACTATAGTTGATTGTAAGTAAGAGTGACCTAAAAGATGATTGTTTTGGTGTTTGTCCTTACAAATGCATAATGTGAAGTGACCTAGATGATTATGGAATGACATTAGAAGACTTGAGAATGTCCTTAGTAATTTTATAAAATATATAATATAATATATTCACCTACAGTTATGGTGTTTTAAGTCAAACAATATAGTCAATCAACTTGCGGTCTAAACCAATCAAGGTGGGAAGTAAACAATGCAAGGTTTGATAAGGGCCTGATGATCAACATGTTTTAATAGACTTAATAGTGGAAATGACCATTAAATATAAATATTATAATATGTAAATAGGGTAAGGATAGTTCTCATACAAGCAACCTACAGTCACATGCATAAGGCTTGCACAATCAACCTTCTTAAGAGTCTATCTTAAGGTTTTAAGGAGTTGAGGGTGATATGATGGTAACCCAACATTTTAATTTAACAAAAAATATTCCAATTACTTTTATAATCCCTTAATATCTCCCTTTGGTTTGTGGAAATAGGGGAAGTGCCCTCTATTTTGTTTTAGATAGAGGGCACTCTTGAAATATACAAATCTGTAAGTCTAGAGGAATGTAGATGAGAGGGTGAGATAAAAGTTGATAAAACATTGAAAGAGGATGTGGTAAGTTGAATTATACATGATAAAACATAAATAACCATTCACAAGTGACTATAACCAATAAAAATTGTCTAAGCATACAAGCATACATGCAAGCCTATTAGGTCTTGATTAGGCCTAGTGCCTAATAGGGTCCAAATTTCACTTATAACATTAGATGGACATTATAATTCATTAAAACATGTTTTTAGGGAGATATCAGATGGGTTAAAGCTTTTTTATTTTATATTAGTCCATAATTAATCCATTTCTTGGCTTAGGACGATCACAAGGTATGGAGAATGGAGAACAAAACTCGATAGGGAAACTTTGAGAGCTCACACCTAATTGGAGGATTTACATGGGAGTTTGAGAATTTTGTGAATGTTAAAGGAGCTATTTAACATGGAATTTGTGGAATTTATTCACAAATTAGATGACAAACCTCTATGAATAATCTTTATATGGGAAAATCACTCTAAGCCCTCTAAAACCCTTGGTAGTGACCGGATTGTGAAAATAAAGCAAAAGAAGCATTTAGGAGGCATAGAATGGCTTGATAAATGATTTAATATTGTAGAGGACTCCCCAAGGCTCCTCTCCATCATACTGAGTTTTACCCTACCTATATAAATAGGGTGAAAATTTTCTTTTCTTTAATTTTTTTTGTTATGTAGGTATAGAAGGGTTTCAAAGAATGAAAGTTACTTTGGGAGATAGGTTTGGAGATGAAATAACCACTAATATCCATTTCATACATCAAAAAATCTCACAAGTATCTCTACAAGTGCTTTCATCTCAGCCATTCAAAACTAGCGTAGTGAACAAGCAAGTGATAAAGTGAAAGCTCTAAGTGGGATGCCTTTTAAGGTCTATTTAAGGAATATAATTCCATGAGGGATATTTATATATGTCATACGCTCATTTGTATTATCTAGGAAAACTAAAGGAAACCTTTGTGCCAAGTGTACAAGGTGAGTGAAAGAGGAGTTATTTAGACTATAAGCAATGATAACTCATATCCAAAAAAATCTTGATGATTATCATTACCTCTAATGCATGTTGTATCATGTTTAGAACCCATCTCTCTTAGCTCAATCATCACATCTATCCGTCTTCTATTATGGGATGTTCCAAGAAGGCCAAATGATGAAGGCAATTTTATGAATAAGTAATTGAAGAGTCCCACACCTTATTTTAGGAGTTTCATGCTTTGAGGGACATTTGTCAAAGTAGACCTTGAATGGTCTATTCCATATTCCTCTCTCATGTATGTGTAACTTTGTTTCTCAACATGAGACATGTTTTAGTGACTCTTGGACTTATTTTTTCTCACCTCTCTCTCTAATTATATAATTAGTAGCCATTTTGGCTCTTGTAGACTAATACCACACTATGTATGGTGAAGCCCTAATAGATTGACATTGTATTTTGACTTTGAAAAATAAATTCAAGTCTATTTTTGAGTTCATAATTTTTTTCCAAGTGTACAAAGTGATGTATGGTGATGCTAAGTGATAATATCCTATCCTTGTTTCTCCTTATCCTCTCATGTTTATGTAATAGTTCTTATTTTAATAGGCCATATAGAGTGTAGTTAGTATGTAAGGATAATTTAAAGTGTAAAATTATTCTTAGAGTGTGAAATCTACCCTCTAGTTCACTTACCTTGTGTTGTCTCATGCATATCTCCTCTATGTTAAAACACTTATGTTAGAATATTTTAGGACTTGGAAGCTAGTTTTTAGGTCATGTTTCTCAGTGAAAGAAATATGATGGTCTTGTGTAAATCATACTAGTGTATCACCCCATTATAATAGTTTCATTTCATGTAAACTCCTATCTCTTTCCCCATAATCAACTAGTTAAATAGGTGATAAACATTGGAAGGTATACTGAGGGAGCTAGACCTTAATCCTAAAAGTCTACTTATGCTATAGGTAAACCCACATACCTAGAAGTATTCCCATGTTTAAAAAATATAGAGGTTTGAACACCCTTCTCTAGGGTGAAAAATTTTGTGACAATAGTTCTGGCATGCCTAGTGAGACCCATTGTCTTCAAGACAATTTATTGAGGCAAATTCTGGTCTTGACAGCATTAGCTACAAATTGGTGTGCTACTCAAAATTTGGAGACTCAATTTAAAGTAAAATATAATTCAAGGCCAATATTTTGTCATAATTTTTATCTCATAATTCATGGTCCTTACTAGGTCATCATCTACTAGAGTTATCAATCTTATAGATCCACCTATTCATCTTGAAGTTCAATACCCTCATCCTAATCTATGTTTTGAAGAGTAGGAATATTTTTATAGCCAAGAAAGTGAATAGATTGAAGAAATTTAATATCTTTAAGCAAAAATGGCTAGGGAACATGGCTTTCCTACCTTTAATATTGAAAATCCAATTCACCTTCAAGTTTATGATGACATTCCTCTTGATGCTACAAAGAGGGTGATTACATTCAATGGTGAAAGTCATGTCACATATAGTGAACACATCAAGTATATATCCATTTTTTGTAGTTTCCACAATGTCACTAAAGATAATATCTCCATTAGATTAATTTCTATCTCCCTTAGAAGGAAAACACTTGATTAGTATAGTAATTTTCTCAATGGATGCATCACATCATGGGATGACTTTGGAGTCTTTGTAATGTCAAGGTTTGAAGATGAAAGTGACCATACTTCTCTCATACATCAGTTTAATGTGATCAAAATATCTCACAAGGAAATAATTCATGACTTTGATGAGAGGTTTCAAAAGACTTGGTATAAATTGCCTCTTCCCATGAGACCACCTACTAGTTTTGTCTTCACTACTGTTGACGTCAACATACCCCCATTCCTAAAAATGGGGACCCTTGTTTCAAAATTTTTGAATTGTTTTTTCCTAAACTAAAAATTCACTTGATCACATTATCATTAGCATGTTACACATTATATTTTTTGAAGATCATCCACATCATGATTGGGTTAGCATAATTTCACATGATTCTAGTTTGATCTTGTCTAAATATTCCTAACATTGGATCTTTATGTTTCTAGGTTGCAATATTAATGGATTTCATTTGGAATTAACCATGTTAAGGTTTCTATATTATAAATGCTAATTTTGTCCTTTTACTAGCTTTTGACATATAGTTGACTAGTTTAATTTATGTTTAAATCATGATAAAACCCTAGTCTAATTTACTTTAGCCTAGGTCTTTTGAAATAGATTCAAATTTACAAAGGTTCATCAAATTTGAAATTTGGTAGGATTTATATTCATTTAAAATTTATCTTATATTTTATCCTAAGGTCTTACTTATGTTTATTAACATGAATAAAACCTTAGTCTAAACATTTTAATTCTTAAGTTCCTTATGTCTCGAGTACCCCTTTGTCCCTTTCTATCTTCACATGGTCTAACCAAACATAGGGTCCCCTATTACTATGTTTTAAAACTTAGATAATTTTTTTTCCTAAGGTTTTTATCATGTTTATCAACATGAATAAAAACATAGTCTAAAACTTTAGCCTAAGTTCCCTATATCTCCTAAGACTTACTTGCTTTATTTTATTATCTACAAGGTCTATGGTGAACATTTATTCAATAGAAAAACATCTAATGGTGTGTGTTAAGTCAAAAATTCAATAGAGACCCAAGATAAGTGAGAAGGTAACAAGTGTCACAATTATAGAAAAAGAATAATGAGTGTATAATGGTATTCAATCCCTTAGATTGAGATCTAACAGAGCATGTTTGATCGACCGAAGATGATCTAACAGTGCAAAACAAAGGTTGAAAAGATAAATCCCAACAAGCAATCAAGGAGATAATAAGTTTCATTCCTATAATGGATATTTAAAATTTGAGCACTATCTTGAAGATCAATAGTGTGCAACCAGATATATACATTTCAATCAATGGTGAGCATCTAGTCAAAGATTCAAAAAATCCCTAGGTCAAGTGATAAGATGATAAGCATCATCATAATGGAGGCTAAGTCATAATATCAATGGTTCATAAATCAAAGTATATAACCTAGAATATTTAGATTAATGACATGCATTGATCTATGAAACCAAGATCCAATGGTGTGTATTAAAAGTTGACATTTCAAAGTATCCAAGAATAAATGAGAAGCTATCATGTGGTGTAAAGGCATTGGGATAGACAAAAAATGATATATGGAAGCAAAAATAAGGCACACAAAAGTGACACATGGCATAATCTCATATGCCAAGCATAAAATTGACCAATAGCATTCGACCTTTCAGATCCAAATCAATAGTGTGAGGCAAGGTAGACTTTTCAACAAGCTGAGACCCAATGAGATATTAACACATGTCTTAAAGGATAAAAGGTCACTTTTTAAACATTAATAATCTATATGACACAATGAAGCCACATAAGCACTAATTCAAACTAAGAGATTTTGTGGACCCATGAAATGTAAAGGTATAAATACAAGATCCAAATAAAATCTAAGGCACAAAACTCATTATTTGAACTAGTTGATGCCATTAAAGAACTATGAAAACCTTGGAAAAAAGCCTAACAAGTAAAAAATCCCTAATTTAACCCTATTTTCATCATAATCAAGCTAAATAACATTGAATTATCACTTGTGCAAGGATAATTCAATTCAGAATCAAAGTGTAGACCATTAGTGAGAAATTTGGCATAATTTACAGTAATGATAGTTTAAAGGGGTGTCTCAAGGGAGGATGTGGAGTTGTACTTGACCATAGACATAGAAGGATGAATTTTCAAAGATACAGAGTTCAATTCCACTGCTCTAAATATAGGAGACAATAATTGGTCTAAGCTTTTTAAGACCATTGAAGCTCAACCTACCATCACCTAGGAAGAGGAAAAGAATGTGTCTACCAAGAGGCTCTACTACAACATAGTTATGATCTAAATGATATTGCTACACTATGTAGCAAAAAAAACCAAGGTACTACATTGCATAGATATCCTTGATTCAATTTTAAAATATGGAAAAATAGATAAGGGCTGGTTAATCAATGAACGTACTCATAGAAATATAGCCTATATTTTTGTTTTAGCATTTTAAAACTACTATAAATTAATGAAACCCCAAGTTAACCTACCTTTTATTAATTCTTAGGCTCAAAAGAACAATTTTAAAGACATTATAGCCTTGTGGCTCTATTCTAGGAATCAGGTCTTTTCAAACTTCAAAAGGAACATCCTAATTAACCAATTCAAGCCTAGAATTAGGATAATTATGACTATGCTAAATACATTGTGTGGGAATGCAACCACTAATTATGTACACTAGGTCTAGGTGCCTATAGTCTAGTTCATGGTTGAAAAGCAACTAACCTTTCCTCTAGGTAAAATTATCTACATCTCTTTGAGTAGGAAAAATTATGCCATCAAGTAGAAAAAGAGAACCCAATTCTACATGATGTCATACCTTTTGAATGCTCTTTATGTAACAAAAAAGATTCCCAACCTAAAAGAATGATCACTATTGACATTCTAAGTCACACACCTCAGTCATCATAGGACTTGTTGAGCCCCTAAGAGAAGTTGTGCACTTGTGAGGTCCCAAGCACTTGAGGAAAAAAAAGATGTGTACAAATGCTCCCTATTCATGCCTATGCCCAAAAATTCAAGTGCAGGTTTATGAAGTAACAAAGTGATGGTGTGTACTAACTAGGAAGCCCTAATGCATTCCTTACAAAAGTGCATGCCCTACATAGAATCCTCTACTCAATTCAAAGGTGCATAGGTTCAAGAATGGAAGCCATAGGTTCCAAAAGGATGATTAGAAGAGGTACATAGGAGTGATTTTAAATCATGAATAATGTGCCTAAGACCTCTAATATTCATGTACACTCTTACTTAGAGGATTCCCTATGCTTATCTAATGTAGTTCTACACCTATGCGTATGATCTTACATCTGCACCCTTCAGCATTGTAAGGTGTAATCTCAAGCTATACACTTCCCCTTCCAAAGATTCATGACGTTATCATACTCTTGAATGCACTTTGGCATTAAGAGTACTTCCAAAACAAGGGTGCATGTATAGTTTAGTACACATGAAGTATGCAAGGAAAGAATCACATGCCAATTCTTCCACCATACACATTGATGACATAGAAATATGAAAAGGGAGCTTGCCAAAGTGACTCGGGGCATTCTTATAGTGTCATACCCAAGATCAATTAGGAAACACCACATGTTGAGTAGCTATCAAATATAATGACTATTATTAGAGGTGGTTAAGAAAATCTTGAGGCATTATTAAAATGATTAAATGCATAAGAAACAATTGAACATGAAGAATTAAGTGCATGCCACTCTTTGACTCTACCAAGGAAATATTTTATTCCCCTATACATGTGTATCCCAAGAGGATCCTTCCACCAACTCTAGATCCAATCAGCCTACTAGAATTCAAGAATTAGAAATGAAGCACTAAAAGTGAATTTATAGTTATACTCACCACCTCAAGTGGCACATTTATTTTAAAATAGGCTTGATTTACTATAAAAGCCTGGCTTTCCACTGTAAAAGGGTTGACACAGTTTATAAAAACCTCGCGCTACTAAAATTTACCCTCCATGAGCACTTCTATTGGCTAAATCTTGAAGATTGATGAGAATTAAGTTCACCTCATTTCATTCTTATGATGATGTGTGTTATTTGTGTTTGTTGATTTATATTTGTGGGTAATGTTTGTCCCTCTCATTGTCATTCATCCCCAACACCTCCTCATTGAACTCAGAACTCACTTGTAGGCCATGTTTTGAGCACACTCGAGTCTATGTTGATATTTTCTATGGACCATTTGTCATCCCTCTCAATGTCACACTACGTTCCCATGACTATATATGAAACACATGAATTTAGAGTGACTTGGTAGAAAATGTGTGATGTTGTCTTATTTTCAAAGGTTTACATTGTGTTTACAATAGTAGGAGTACTCTATTTTGGGCACATCATCTTTTACTTTCAGCATCTCTTACCTTCTCCCTCCCTTTTCCTCTCAAAGATCCTATGTTTATATTAGAGGTAGTTTACCATTTAGGCCTACGCGCTAGTCTTAAACTAGGTGCAATTAAAATAGAAGAAATCTAGCCTACTCTAGAGGCTTATCCCAAAGAGTAAAAGGGTCTCATGCCTTAGGGATGTTCCCATCATTGTGATGAGACTACCAATGCTCATGCACACATTTGAGTGATAATACTTTCACACCTAGCACCTTAGAATCTTACACCCTATGCAAGGCCTTCATGCTCAACAACCCTCTGTAAAGCACTCCAACATCATGGAGCATCCATAGGTGCATATTTTGAATGATAATAGTTTTTTGCATGCATGATGGGACCACATTATTCACCAAGTTAAGAGTTTTGGTGTTCTCTTCATCTAATTAGCCTTTAGAGGCATGTGCAAAAATACCAATGGTGGCTCCAAGCTTTCATCTAGTTATAAAAATATAGGATAAGAATGATTTTAAGGTTTACATTGTCCCAAATGAACAAGATGAGGCTACCTTTTGGGAAGATATAGAGTCTTTTTTGTGGAAACTGGGACACCCAACCTTCACTCCCAATACAAGGATTTGATCAAATGGCTACCAATACAAAGTATGAGCCTAATGAGATCTTGAGGGCCAAGGTTGTAGTCACAAACACATTGAGGTGCTCTCTTAGATTTGAAGAGACATCAAGTGGAGAGATAGTAGTCAATCTCCCAAATCGAATTGAGACCTTCACCCAAGACATTTTTCATATTGAATATTATCATAGGATCAGTTTTGAGTCATCTCAAGAGTACTTATACATTGAGGACATGTTTATCCTAGTTGAACCTCATGTGAGGCATGATTCAAAAATCATAGTTTTTCAAAAGTAGAGTATTTTTAATCTTGTTCTTCTTCATGAAAGGAGTGATACAAGAACCTTTCCTTTTGATATAGGAGGAAAGTGATTGTAGTTACAAACTTGTATACATTAGAGTAGATTTAATTGTTTTCCCTAAGTACCTACGTGCATATTATCTAGTCTTAGTTTTTTTACTCTAAGTGTATTTATTACATCTATTTCTTGTTATTTTACCTTTTGATTTGATGGGGGTAGACTCAATTTATTTTATTTAGGTGCAAGGTTAGGTAGGTTACAGATTCTATGACTCCAAGCTCAATGGATCACGTCAAAGTCTACTAGATTCCCACTTAGTAGGCAAGTGGCCTGTAGAGGTCATCAAAAGTGTTGATATTATAAGTCACACCCTAAATTGGTGTAGGTATTATCAAAATTCTAAGAGAATTTGTGCACATTCAAGGTCCCAAGTGCTTCAAGAAAATTAGGATGTGCATAAATGCTCCCCATTCGTGCCTATGCCCAAAAAGTTATGTGTAGGTCTACAAAGCAATAAAGTGATGGTCTATACTAACTAGGAAGCCCTAATGCATGTAATAAATAGAAAACCTTGATTCATAGATTTTTAATAATTTTGCCTAAACTTTGGCATAGTATTAGTTTCAAAACAAGGGTGTACACATAGTTCAATGTGCACAAAGTATACAAAGAAAGAATCATGTGCCAAATATTCCACCACACACATCAATGACATGGAAAACCAAAAATATATCCCACTAGAGTGACACATGACATTTTTTAGTGCTAAACCCAAGATCAATCAAGAAACACCACATGTCAAGTAGCCATCAGATATAATGAAGATTGTTGGAAGTGGTTGAGAAAAGCTTAAGGCACTATCAGAATGATTAAATAAAAAAGTGGATATCAAAAATTGAGACTTGAGTACATGACACTCTCTAACTCTATTAGGTAAATATTTCATTCCCCTATACACATGTATCCCAAGAGGATCTTGCTACCAACTCTAGATCCAATCAGCCTACTAGAATTCAAGAATTAGTGGCAAAGCACCACAAGTGAATTTAAAGTTATACCCATTGCCCAAAGTGGCACATTTATTTTAAAATAGGATTTATTCACTATAAAATTTTAGCTTTCCATTATAAAAGGGTTGACACATTTATAGTAACCTCACACTACTATAATTTTTCCTCCATGAGTGTTTATATTGGCTAAATCTTACAGATTAATGAGAATTAAGTTCACCTCCTTTCATTCTTCTGATGATCTATATTCTATTTGTGATTGTTAATTTTTATCTATGGGTAATGTTCACCCCTCTCATTGTCATTCATCCCTAACACCCCCTTATTTAACTTGAAACTCACTTTTAGGTCATGTTATATGCACACTCGGGTCTATGTTGATGTTGTCTATGGATTGTTTGTCATCCCTCTCAATATCATGTTGTGTTCCCACACCTCTATGTAAAACACATACACATTTGAAAAGAATTGGTATAAATTGTGTGATATTATCTTATTCTCAAAGGTTTGCACTATGTTTATAGTAGTATGAGTGCTCGTTCTATTCTGGGTGCATCACCTTTTACTTTCAACATCTCTTACCTTCTCCCTCCCTTTTCCTCTTAAGGATCCTAGGTTTAGATTAGTGATAGTTTACCTTTATACTCTTTAGGTCTACATGTTGATCTTAAACTAGGTGTGATTAGAATAAAAGGAATTTGACCTACTATAGAGGCTCATCCCAAGGAGTGCAAGGGCCCCATGCCTTAGGGATGTTCTCATCATTATGATGAGATAACCGATGTGATTAGTTTTGAGCCATCTTAAGAGTACTTATACATTGAGGACATGTTTATCCCAATTAAACCTCATTAGCGGCATGATTTAACAAGCATAATGTTTTACAAGTAGAGTATCTTTCATCATATTCCTATTTTTTAAGGGGGTGATCTAAGAACCTTTCCTTTTGATCTAGGAGGAAAGTGCTTGTAAGTTACAGCCTTTTCTATATTAGATTAGGTTTTGTTATTTTCCCTAAGTGCTTATGTGCACATTATATAGTCTTAGTTTAGTTTTTTTTTTTCTCTAAGTGTGTTTTATGCATCTATTGATTGTTATTTTCCCTTTTGTTTTATTGGGGGTGGAATCAATTTAGTTTATTTGTGTACAAGGTTAGGTAGGTTACAATTTCTACAACTTCGCGCCCAATGGATCACTTCAAAGGCCATTGGATTATTACTTAGTATTCAAGTAGCTCATAGAGGTTACTTGAAGTGTTGACATTATAAGTCACCCCTCCTTAATCGGTGTAGGACTTGTTGAGACCCTAAGAGAAGTTGTGTACCTATAAGGTCCCAAGAACTTCAAGTAAAGAAGGATGTGCATAAATGTTCCCAATTCATGCCCACATCTAAAAATTCAAGCATAAGTCTATGTAAAAATAAATTGATGGTCCATGCCAACTAGGAAGCGTTGATACATGCCTTGCATAGGTACACACCCTACACATAATCCTTCATCACTCAATATAAAGGTGCATAGGTTGAATAATACAAGCATTAGGTTTCAAAAGGATGAGTATAAGAGGCACAAATAAGCAATTATAAATCATGAAGAACATGCTTAAGCCCTCCAATATTCATGCACACTCTTACTCAAAGGCTTTCCCATACTTATTTAATGAAGTTACCCACTTGTGCATAGGATCCCAAATCTACACCCTTGAACATAACAAGGTACAATATCAAACCACACAATGCCCCTTCTAGAGATTCATGGTTTTTTAATACTCTTGTATGCACTTTGGCACAAGAGTAGTTCCTAAACAAGGGAACACACAAAGTTCATTATATATGAAGTATTCAAGGAAAGAATAATGTGTTAATTCTCACATCACACATACCAATGACATGGTAGAACAAAAAGGTAACCCACCAAAGTGATGCATGTCATTCTTGTAGCACCATACCCAAGATCAATCAAGAAACACCACATGCCAAGTAACTACTAGATATAATGAATATTATTAGAGGTGGTTGAGAAAAGATTAAGGTACTGTCATAATGATTAAATTTAGAAATGGATACCAAACATTAAGACTTGAGTGCATGCCACTCTCTGACTTTGTCAGAGAAATATTTCATTCCCCTATGCACATGTATCCAAGAGCATCCTACCACCAACTCTAGATCCAATTAGCCTACCAAAATTTAGGAATTAGTGATAAATCACCATAAGTGAATTTAAATTTATAAACACCACCCCAAGTGGTGCATTTATTATAAAATAGGCTTGATTCACTATAAAATCTTGGCTTTCCATTGTAAAAGGGTTGACACATTTTATAGTAACCTCATGCTACTAGAATTTTCCCTCCATGAACACCTGTATTGGTTAAATATTATAGATTAATGAGAATTAAGTTCACCTCATTTCATTATTTTGATGATCTATGTGATATTTTTATTTGTTGATTTCTATTTGTGGGTAATGTTTACCCCTTTCATTATCATTCATCTCTAACACCTCCTCATTTAACTTAGAACTCACTTGCAGGTCATGTTTTGTGCACACTCAGGTCTATGTTGATGTTGTCTATGGAATATTTTTCATCCTTCTCAATGTTTCATTATCTTCCCACACCTATATACAAAACACTTATGCATTTGGAGTGACTTGGCAAAAATTGTGTGATATTGTCTTGATCTCAAAAGTTTTCATTGTGTTTATAGTAGGAGTGCTCACTCTATTTTGGGTGCATCACCTTTTAATTTCAAAATATCTTACATTCTCCCTCCCTTTTCCTCTCAAAGATCCTAGGTTTAGATTAGTGTTAGTTTACATTTTTGCTCTTTAGGCCTACACACTAGTCTAAAACTAGGTGCACTTAGAATATAAGGAATTTAACCTACTTTGGAGACTCATCCCAAGGAATGCAAAGGTCCCAAAACTTAAGGACATTCCCATCATTATGACAAGACAACTGATGCTTGTGTACATAGCTACACAATAATACTTTTGTGCCTAGTGCCTTAGACTCTTATGCCTTATGTAAGGCCTTCATGTTTAGTGCCTAAATGAAAATCACTCATGTGCCATGGAGAATCCATAGGTTCATGTTTCGAACAATAAAATTCACCTATTATAACTCTGATAGTTCCACAATATTACTCTAAGTTTCACATATTCAAGTATAGAGATCACATTCAATTCATTTGTGACTACATCTATCCAACCCTTAGTGAGGCTATAACTGGTCATCCCATGGAGAGGGTCAGCCCACTAGTTAGGAAGTATGTTGAGACTATGGGAGATATCTATTTATATCTAGATTGTACAATCATCAAAATTTAAGGAACTCATATCCAACCACTCAAGCTACCCAGCCATGTCCATAATAAGCTAGCAAGGTAAGAGGTAACATATCAATTACTCTATGACATTAATGGCTTATTTAAGACCATTAAGAAAGGGATCCTCCAAATCCTCTTAATAACTTTTGGGAGGACCATATTTATATAGTGGGAGAACATGGAAGCAACATCTAGACATAAAACATCCTTCAAACCATAAATTGATGAACTAAGGTAGTGGGACCCATATCTAAGGGTTAAAGAGCATTTTAAAACCAAGGGGATGTTTAATGTCCCTATAATCATCATCATCATCATGGTGATTTTGACCTTGTTTATACTAAGGCATCCAGCTATTTTGAGGTCATAAGGAGGTTAAAGGAGCATAACCTTAAACTTGAGCCTAGATTGGAGAGGAACTAGAAAGAAGATGATAAGTGGGAAACTAGACCTAGATAGTACCATTTGTTGAGTAGTTCACCTATTATACCTCCCTTAGCTCAACCATCAATAAAGCACAAACCTAAGATAAATATGGAGTAAATACTAGAGGAGAGAAGGCCTGGTGAGGTTCCATCTTATTCAACCTAAGAAAAGGAAAAAATATCACCATATGAAGAGATTCATATGATATCATTAGACCCTGATGAGACTATAGAGGATACAATAAAAATGTTATCACTAGCCTATGAATTAGATGATGAAGAAGCTCAAATTAAAGAGGCTAGGGAAGAAAAGGGGAAGGCAATATTGGACTTAGTTACTATGGATACTTCAAATCAAAAATCTAAGATGGACATTATTCCAAAAAAGACCAAGAGGACCAAGGTAACTTTTACTCCTCCTTTGGGTGAAGTTAACCTATTTAGTGAAGAAAATTTGATTTATGGACTAGCCATTCCATAATGGTTTGTTTATGGACCCAAATATATAAAGTGACTACCACACATCATCCTTGGGTAATAATGAAGGCCATCAACATTAACATGTACCAAGAAGTGAAGCCTTAGATAGTGGCTTTGCAAGAGGAAGATGAGAGGAAATTTGTTACTCTAGGTCAATCAAGTGAATCAAAAATGGAGATCCCTACACCATAGGTAACAAAATCATTAGTTGGTGTCAAGTTTGACCCAAAGACAAGTGGATTACAAAAGGTAACCAAGAAGAAGGTCATGTTTGGTGGAGAGGAGATCACTTTTCATAAAGTAGAACCATTGAATGATTTTACTCCAATGGGAGGATAGGGGCTTAGAGAAAACTAGATACTTGAGGATAATATTCATGAATTAGCCCAAGAAAAATCAAAATAATTACAAGTTTCTCTCAAAGGCATGTAGTAACAAGGAAAATCTGGTAAAATAAGCTATCTTATCAATTCTAAGGACCATGATCAAGATTTTTAAAGCATCTTTATATGACATGTTTGATTATTTAAGGTCAATAAAGTCTAGGTAGAGTGTGTTGAGCCAAGAAGATGTAGTAGCTAAGAATCTAGTACACTAATGGTATAACTCAAATAGCAAAGTAAATGATTTATTCAATATCCTAATTGAAGATCAAATTCTTGAATTTGAAATAACTAGCGTGGCTCACTTAAATATGGCCATGGAAATTTTTGTAGAAAATATCAAGGGTCTGAGTAAATGGTCCAAGAACCTAGAGGACCTTCATGAATATAACAAGCAATTGATAAGCATAATGAAACAAATACTTGGGAACATGATTATTAACCCAAATTTACTTAGCCTCATATTTCTAATTAATTATGAAGAGTTTAATTTGAGAGCTACTCAAGTTATGCAGGAAGTGAAGAATCAGAGTTGGGGAAGGATAAGAGTTGACAATAATAGGATCTTAGACATGATCCTGAATGTTGAAGAAATGATAGGGAATGTAAGAAGTGTTAAATAAACTATGGAAAATGATGAAAAATACTTTAGGTAATTATTATATCAAGAGGATGGACTATTCATGGAGCCAATTATCAATTTGAACTTAATAGATGAACAACATGCCAAGGAAATGAATATCTTTTAACAATAGTAACAAGGCACTTCAGCATCAAAGGTATCTCATGGTAAAGCTAGTTGATTTAGGAATATTCTTTTCATAACTTAACATGTCTAATATTTTCAAAATATAATATTATCCTTTGTAAAGGCATGCACAATTTGTAAAGCACACTACCTATAGGTTACTCATTTGGAGTGTTTAAAAGGTTATAGAATGATTGTAAAAGGATAACTATCCTTAGTACTTGACATGATTAACTAACAAACCTCATGAATTATCTATATAAAGAGGTATTGCCAATTTTAAGAGAGAGGGAGTTTTGAAAAAGAATAATTGTGCTCATTTTCGTGTAATTTAATGTAAATAGGGAATTTTGAAAAGTTTGTCTCATTTATTTGTGTGAATTGTATCATGGCTTATCTCTCAATTATTTGGTTTGTAATTTAAATTTGAATGGTTTTTATTGATTCTTGATGTTCACTTTTCCAAATGCAGAGTTGTTAACTTGTGTTAATGCTAGGTTGGTTGAAGGTTCTTAAGTTCATTTCATTATCTTTGCCTTTCATGTGAATGTGCTTATGTTATTTACTTGTAGGGGTAAATTTTTTAAGTGAACCAAGTCTTTATCTACATTCTTTCATTTCCTTATATGCTTTCCTAATGTGTAGTAGAATTTGAGCTTATGCTATTCATGCTATACATTGATTTTGAGTTCATATTTGGATTATATTTGAACTTTGTCATAATATTTGTGTTAAAGATTAACAACATAAATATGTCTCTTCTCTACCCTACCTTTATTTTTTCTTTTTCTTTGATCCATTCAATTTAGATTAAATTCATTACGAATATTCACTCTATATTAGACCTATATTTATTTCTTTATGAATAATTCACTTCATTTAGCTTAGATCACTCTCATTTACAAAGGTTAACTAGTAAGCCACAATTGTTCCCAACAACTATACTTTTTAAATATTGTGAAACAATTCACTTGTTCTAACAATATTCCACCAAAAATAAATAGATTATCAAAACCTATAACTCATGCATTAGATTCTCTAGATTTATAAATGAGAAGTGTTTTGTAAACACTTAGAACCACTTGTGATACACATACATTCATCAATAGGAGAATGCATTCTAATGGTGCTAAAAGGAGGGTCTTAGTTAAATATTTATAAATTTGTAGTGTCTTTGCTAAATATAGTGAATTTTTCCAAATATTAGTGAATTATTTGCACATTTATGCTATTCTTTGCTCAATTGTGTTAATATCATTGATGTGCATGGTTTGAGATCAACATTTGGGCTCCTTTAGCTGAAGATTGCCATTCTTTGAAGGTTCATGTTAAATTATTGAAAAAGTAGCTTAAGATTTATAATATTTCCATGTTAGAGGTTAGTAAGAACAATTTTTTTCAAAGATTGATTGATTCTTTCCAAATTTGAGTTTATTTAAACTCAAGAGTGTAAATATCATTCATATTAATCAATTTAGACACATCTTTGAACTAATTTGTTTAAAGATAGTTTTTCTCTATTTAAGTTTGTGAAATTTTTTATTTATGTACAAGTTTGATCATTATTATTTATAAAGATAAGGCTTACACATCATATTTTTAACATGACTCAAAGTTTACAAGCTGGAACTACCTAGAATCAAGACTAGGTCAAAGTCAAAATCAAGACTACCTCTCTTTTCACTAGAGGTTCATAAGAGAGATAGATCAGACAAAGGTAAGTGAAAGGTCTCCAAATCCTAGCCTACTTCACCTATTATTGGTGCTCTAGTGTTTAACCCTTACCAAGGTATGGCTTGGTTAAGATGATCATCTATTAATGTATATGGAACATTGCATGACTTACCTAATAATCCTAAAATATATTTACCATATTTTAGTCTAAATGGTGTTGTCATAGCTGAAGAACACATTAAATATTTTAAGTCTTCTTTGAGGTTGTTAAATTTAATTCATGAAGATGTAGCATGTAGATTATTTCCATTTACTTTCAAAGATGTTGCATATGAGTGGTTTATTAACCTTCCAGAGAATTATATCACTAGCTGGAATAATTTTAATAGAATCGTTATTGATCAATTTGGTAAAATCATTAGTCCATGCATTATTTACTAATAATTCACTACCATTAAGAGAGATTAAAGTGAGACCATTCGATCCTTCAATGCTAGATTCTAGAAATTGTTTAGTAGAACCATAGCCCCTTATAGACTTGATGAGGCATTAGATTTATAAATCTACAAGGATGCTTTAGACCCCATGAAATCTATGTTTCTTAAAAGGTCTACTTGAGTTATTAATACCTTGGCCCTAGATTATGCTGAAGATATCATAATAAATTACCAAATGAAACCTCAAGATCAGCTTGCATATCCCATCCCAAATGTCAACCAAAATTTACCTACCTTGAATGTCATTCCTCATGCCAATTAGAATGTGTATGTTTTACATCAGAACCCAGTCTTGAACTAATTATCCTTGACTCATGCACATCTTGGCCAAAACCTATGATTCTCCAGAAGTAATACAAATTGATCTCATCCTAAAAATAAAGATCTTTAATTCCCTCAGGTAATAGAAAAACTCAATTTCATAACTATGAGGTGCCAAATAATGAGAATGAGTCAATTCTTAAGATGGTTCAAAATATTAGTACTAGCTTTCTTCAATTGAAAAAATAAGTAGGCAATACCAGGAAAAATTATAATATAAATTACTCATATCAAATTTTTAATAAACCTAACAACAAGTTTCATAATAATAATGCCATCAATAATAATAGCAATAATGAGTCATCATCAACCAAGAAAAACCTTGAAATTAATATTTGTGATGTTGCACTAACTGAATATTGCAAGGTTTAAAATACTTCAAAGCATGGTGAGTTGGATTACATTGAATTCTATAATACTTTTGAGTTGTTTCAAGATGAGTTAAATACACCTATAAGTGGATCTAACAAAGATAATTCTATAGGTACATCTCGATCTTCAAAGTCATCCAAATCTGTAGATACAACCCTAATGATGGAAACCTTTGACTCCCATTCCAAGAAAAGAATGAGCTTATGAATTTTCCTAAAGAGGTGCATGCCTTTTAGTAGTATTTGAAGAAGACATATCCTCTAATGAATAGGGAGAATAATAATACCTTGACTACATCTACCCCACCAAATAATTATAACACTCTTCTAGATCCCAAAACTGATAACAACTCTGAGCCTCCAAAGGGAAGTACTTCCAAGCATAATATTGATTCATCCAGTACTTCTACTAGAGGTGGGTACAATATAGTGGAGGACATAAAGAAAATTAAGGATAACATAACCTTGCATGAACTAACTCAAATTACTAAGTAGAGATAATTATTGCTAGAATCTCTATCCAAGAAGCCTAGAAAGTCATCTAGGACTACACATGTTAATGTTTGTATGTACAATAATAAGGTATATGTTCCTCCTTTCTTGCTTATAGTCAGGATCTTTGGTAAGAATTTTTATAATTGTCTATTCAATTCTAGTACATCTACTAACATAATACCTAAAGGCATTTGTGAGCAACTTGGCTTGAATCCTATAAAATTTGATAGGGTTATTACTCAGTTAGATAAATCTAGAGTGAAAGTAATTGGAGAATTGTTGAATGTTCACATGCAGCTTGTAGCTAAACTAAGGATCTAATAGTTTACTGATATCTAAGTGGTTGATATACCTAATGCTTAAGAGATACTACTAAGTAGATATTGGACAAAATCCTTAAATGGTTACATGTTTATTGATTGTTCCCATATGTTACTACCCTAGAAGGGAGTACCAAATCAGATCAAAATTAAAAGAAAACCCAAGATGAAGCATATGATTACTGAATACAATGCTACAAATGAAAGGGTAAAAATGGTTAACTCAGAGTTAGGAGTTTATATTCTTGACACATCTAAGGTATGTGACTTAAAAGACACTCACACTATGCCTAGAATATGGAATTTGTACTTTGATGGTGTTGGATCTAAGTCTAGTTCTAGTGTAGGTATTGTTTTAATTAACCCCATTAGAAAATAATTTAGAAGTTCATATAGACTTTAATTTTATTACACTAACAATCTAGTAGAATATGAAGCGCTGATCTTAGGTTTGCAATTTTCCATCAAACATAAGGTGAAATAACTACTAGTTCATGGTGATTCAGAGCTAATAGTCAATTAAGTGAGAAGTAAGTATTAGTGCAAATTTTCATACCTTAATAAATATAAGTTTAGAGTCTGGGACCTAATAGAATAGTTTGATGCTTTCAACATTGTCTCAATTCTTAGGGAAGAAAACAAGCTTGCAAATGAGCTAGCCTCGGCTACATCTAACCTTATGCCCACCCAAAACTTTAAACTAAGAAAAATTAGTGTGAAATTGATTCCATGTCCCTCAGTCTCTAATAATGTTAACCATTTTCAAGTATTCAATGATGACAAAAAAGTTATAGACTTCATGAATAGTTTGGGAGTATTTGAGGCCCACATCATTAATGAATCTAATGAAAATGATCTTGATAAAGACAACAATGATGATAGAATTGTAAAATTGAGTGAAAATAAGATTTCCAAGGGCATGATTTCCTTAGAAATATTTTTTGATAAGGATAAAATAGCTAAAGTTGTTAAAGTTCCCAAGGTAAGTGGGAAATATTATAAAATAGTTGATCTAGGAACATGAGGTCAACCCTAACTAATCAATATTGGTACAAACACCACTAATGTAGAGTTAAGAAAAGCTAAGGAATTTATATCCAATTATAAATATGTTGTATCATGGTCATATGAAGACTTAAATATATTTGATCCTAGAGTCATAACTCATACCATACCTTTAAAATAATCCTGCAAGCCTTTTAGGCAAAAACAAAGACCTATCAATCATATCCTAGAACCATTGATATTTAAGGAGGTAAAGAAGATTATAGATTCAAAGATAGTGTTTTTCATTAGACACTCTACTTGGGTAGATAATTTAGTACCAGTTAGGAAGAAAAATAGGGAGATCAGACCATGTGTAAATTTTAGAAATATTAATAGAGCTTCTAAGAAGGAAAATTACCCTTTGCCTTATTTGGATCAAGTTATTCAAAATTTTAGTGGTTTTGAAATGATTTATTTCCTTGATGGGATTTTATGATATAACCAAGTGCTTGTGAAAAAAGAAGATAGATTAAAGACTACATTCAAAACTAAGTGGGGCACTTCTGCCTAAAAGAGAATGCCCTTTGGGATAATAAATGTAGGTGCAACCTTCCAAAGAGTAATGGACCACACTTTCCAAGGGATTATAATTAAATGCATTATCATTTATATGGATTAATTGAATATCTTTTCAAAAAATAGGGAGAGTCATATCATGCACTTGAACTAGGTATTTGAAAGATGTAGGAGGTATGATATTTTTCTAAACCTAAAGATTTTTTTTTGGTTACTGAGGGAAAAATATCATGACATGTTATAGCTAAAGAAGGGATCTCTATAGACCCTAATAAATTAGATGCTATATCAAAAATAGGGCTCCCTAATAGTATAAAAGATCTTAAATCTTTATTTTGGAAGATCAACTTTGTGAGAAAGTTTATTTTTGGTTTTGTATATATTGTCAAACCATTTAATGGCATGTTGAAGAAAGAATACAAGATCACTTGGGATAAAGAGACCAAAAAGGTCTTCAAGGACATAAAAAAAGTAATAGTGTAGGAACCAATACTGATAAGTCTTGATTTTTCAAAATATTTCTATCTTTATTATTTTGCTTCTAACCATACAATTGTAGCTATCCTAACTCAAAATATCGATGGATGTGATCATCCTATTTCTTTCATAAGTACTAATTTAAAAAAAAGATGGGTTAAACTATTCCTTGATAGACAAGCAAGCGTGTGCTTTAGTTAAGGCAGTGAATAAATTTAGGCATTATATCCTTGGAAATAAGGTACATGAAATACTACAAGACCCTACCACTAAGCTCATGCTTAGCTAATGTGAATTAGGGGAATAAGAGGTAAGTTTATATTCATAATTTAAGAATATGATCTAGAAATTAAGACTTATAAATTAGTAAAGTGACAAGGGTTAATTTAGTTAATTACCAATACTAACCCCAAGTTAAGTATCATTCAAGTAAAGAAAAAATGTTTTCAACTCAATTATTTTTATGACTTAATTTTTCATTTACTAATCAATGGAATTTGTCTTGCAAGGTTGACTAGGGAGTAGAGGAGATATTTATGGATCAAGGAAGCTCATTTCTTGATCAAAGATGGAGTGCTTTTTATGAAGAATTATGAAGGGATATACTTGAGATGTGTTTCTAAGGAGGAAGAATCAAAGATCCTAAGTATTTTTCATGAGAATCTTGGAAGAGGACACCCATCAAGAAGCACAATAACACATAATATCCTTAGGGCTAGCTATTCTTTGCCTACTATCTTCAATGATGCTCAAACATACATGAGAGAGTGTCATCAATGCCAAATTTTCAATACCAAAGAGCCCAAAGCATCTATGCCATTGAAGTCAGTGATGATTGATAAACCTTTTGCTCAATGGGGATTAGATTTTGTGGGGGTCATAAAACCCAATTCTTTAGAAGGACATAATTATGTGCTCATTGTTACTGAATACTACACTAGGTGGATAGAAGCAATAAAAACCAAACAATGTAGGACTAAAGATGTGATAAATTTCTTGGAAGAGAACATATGCACTAGATTTGGAAGACTAGTGTCTCTATTTTGTGATAATGGATCTAATTTTATATCCACTAAGATGACTAAGTGGGCATATGATAACCACATTATTCTCAAGTTTTCATCAAACCATTACCCTTAAGGCAATGGGGTTTCTGAGTCAACCAATAAAAAATTGATGAGAGCTATCAAGAAGTCTACTACTGACAAACCAAGAACCTATCACAAGTTACTCAAGTATGCCCTTTATGTTGATAGAATAGGAATAAAAAATATCTAAAGGCATCACCAATTCTACTTGTATATGGTTAAGAACCTATATTCCCCATCACACTCAAGATTCCAACCTACAAGTTTATGCAAGAGTACATGGAAGGGGAGGATCAATAATTTTCAAGTTCAAGGTTACTTGATATCATTCAAATTGAGGATGCAAGATAGGACGCTTTTGCTAATTTTAGTAGGCATCAAACCACAATGAATAGATGGTTTGATAAACATTCTTAAATTAAGGTATTTAGATAGGGAGACTTGGTTCTTCTTTGAGATAAAGCATCCAAACCTAAGGGAAAGCATGAAAAATTCACATATTTGTGGATTGGCCCATATCATATTGTTGAAACACTATGAGATAACACCTTCAAGATTAAGGACTTACAAGGATCAGAGTTTACATTACCAATAAATGGTAAATATCTCAAGCACTAATTTTATTCTACCCCACCTCAAGTCCATATGGATTAACCTGTAAGACTAGTTAGATTTAGAGTAGGTTTATTTTCCTATTTATTGTTTGTACATAGTGCATGTAAATATTTGTTTACTTTTGGTTTGATTGTTATGTGTTTCCTTCCTTTTTATTTTATTCTTTTATTTCATTAAGTCTTTACTAAATAGTCCTTTAGATCCAAATAACTCAAAGGTCAATAAATTATGAGTGCAGGTATGAACCTTAACCAATGGTTGATAATGAATTCTAGAAATGTGATCTTGATTTTATGATTCAAAGAAAGTGGTAAGGATTGATACCTAGATCAACTATTCCTTAAAATATTAATCCTTATTCCAATTTAAATATGCTTTTGATAAGGATTGCACATGTTTATTGAAAATTTGAATTATTGAAACAAGGTCATGTTAACACTTAAGAAACATTAGTTTCTTGGGATAGACTTTACAACCAAAGATGATTGGTTAAAAATCAAACATTTGACACAAATCCTAAAACCTAGCTAATTCTAGTCCCCTACCTTTGTTGGAAAGCAAGGCATATCTAAAAAATACAAAAAATAAGAGATCCATTGAAAATCCAAAAGCTTTCTAAGCAAAGGTGATTCGAGTAACCTCCATCAAGGCTATAGACACCTAGATGGTAGTGGAACAAGGCATAGAGTGGAACCAAAGGTATCTCTATTAAGGATATGGATGCTTAGATAGAAATAGAGCAATGACCATGCTTTCCCTATTTATAAGGCATGATATTTAATGAATATATAAAATGTGCCATTAGTCAAAGTTAATTATTAAGGTCATGAAATGTGGAAGTCATCCTCCAAATCCCATAGCAATCAATTAAATAATCATAATACACACATAACATGACTAAGTTTTAGTGTTTAAGGCCTAATTATACATGTAAGACTTGTTTTGACAATGATTTGGTCTTATTAATGATACCTAATCATATGGAATAAGTAGTCTAGTTATCAGTTCAAACTAGAGGATCTAAGTTGTAACATTTGACAATGTTTCCTCTAGAAGTTGCCATTTGTTGAGGTCAACATACCCCCATTCCTTAAAATGGGGACCCTTGTTTAAATTTTTTTGTAAATTTGTGCCCTAAATTGAAAATTTTCTTGATCATATTGTCATTATCATGTTGTGCATTATATTTATTTTAAGATCATCCACATCATGATTGGGTTGGCATAATTACACATGATTCTAGTTTGATCTTGTCTAAATATTGCTAACATTGGATCTTTATGTTTCTAGGTTTTAGGATTAATGGAGTCCATTTGGAATGGACCATGCTCAAGGTCCTATGTTTTAAATTCTAATTTGGTATTTTTACTAACTTTTATCCTATATTTGTCTATTTGAATCTATGTTTAAAACATGCTAAAACCCTAGTCCAATTTACTTTAGCCTAGGTATTTTGAAACATATTCAAATTTATAGAGGTTCATCAAATTTGAAATTTGGTGGGATATTTTATTTAAATTTTCATAGGAATGATTTATATTCATTTAAAACTTCTCTTATATTTTATCCTAAGGTTTTAGTCATGTTTATTAACATGAATAAAACCTTAGTCTAAAACTTTTAATGCTTAAGCTCTTTATGTCTTGAGTCCCCCGTTGTTCTTTTCTATCTTTACATGGTATAACCAAACATAGGGTCTCCTTTACTATGTTTTAAAACTTATCTTAAATTTTTGTCCTAAGGTTTTATTGTGTTTATCAACATGAATAAAACAATAGTATAAAACTCTAGTCTAAGTTCCCTATATCTCCTAAGCCTTACTTGCTTTATTTTATTTTTCACAAGATCGATGGTGTGAATTTGCTTAGGAAAAAAGGATCTAATGATGAATGTTAAGTTAAAACTTCAATGGAGTCCCAAGACAAGAGAGAAGGTGACAATTGTCACAATTTTGATAAAAGAATAGTGAGCGTTCAATGGTGTTCAATCCCTCAAATTGAGATTTGATGGAGCACATTTTATCAGCCAAAGATGATCTAATGGTGAGAAGAAAAGATTAAAAATTCAAATCCAAATGAATAAGTGAGTAAATGACAATTTTCATGCCTAAAATGGATATTTAAAGTTTGAACACTATTTCTAATAACAGTGGTGCATGACTAGACATATGCATTTTGATCAATGGTGAGCATCTAGTCAAAGTTTTAACAAAGCCCCAACTAAAGTGAGAAGATGAAAAGTGTCATCATCATGGAGAATAAGTCAAAAAATTAATATATCATAGATCAAAGGATATAACCTAGAGGATCTAAATCAATTGTTCATGTTGATTCATGTAACCAAGATCTAACAATGCATATTAAAAGTTGACTTTTCAAAGAATCTAAGGATAATTGAGAAGTTGCCACATGGTAAAAAGACATTATATTAGATGGAAAATGATATTTGGAATCATAGATAAGGCCCATTAAATCAAAATATGGTATAATCTTAGATTCCAAGCATAAAATTGACCAATAACATTTGACCTTTTGGATCCAAATCAATGGTGTAAGGTGAGGTAGAATTTTCAACAAGCCAAGACCCAATGAGATGTTGACATGTGTCTTAAATAAAAAATGGTTTATTTTTAAACATTAATGAGTTGTATGACATAGTGGAGCCACATAAGCACCAAGTTAGACTAAGAGAGCTTGTGAACCCATGAAAGGCAAAGGTATAAATACATGATCCAAACAAAATCTAAGGCACAAAACTCATTATTTGAGCTAACTACCACCTTTAAATCACTATGAAAAACTTTAGAAAATCCTTATAAAGTATGGAATCCCTAATTTAACCTTGAGTTCATAATAATTGAGATAAATAACATCAAATTATCACTTGCGCAAGGATGATTCAATGCACAATTATCCTACAAACCATTAGTGAGAAATTTGGCATAATTCATAGTAATGATAGCTTGAAAGGTTGTCTCAAATGAGGATGTGGAGTTGTACTTTAATATAGAAATAGAGGGATGGATTTTGAAAGATACAAAGTTTAATGCCACTACTCTAAATATAGGAAACAATAACTGGTCTAAGGTTTTCTAGACCATTGAAGACCAACATGCTATCACCCAAGAAGAGGAGAAAAATGTGTTTACTAAGAGGCTATACTATGACATAGATGTGATCCAAATTATGTTCCTACATTATGTGGTGGAAAAACTTGAGGTACTACATTGGATAAATATCCTTGCTCCAATTTTTAAAGATAGAAAAATAGATAAGGGTTGGTTAATCAATGAACATAATCATAAAAATGAATCCTATATTTTTATTGTAGCATTTGAAAAGTACTGTAAATTACCCAAATCCCATGTTGAGCTACCTTATATTTATGCTTGGGCCCAAAATAATAATTTGAAAGACATTCTAGCCTTGTGTATATATTCTAGGAACCATGTCTCTTCAAACTTCAACAAGAACATCCCATTTAGCTAATCCAAGCCTAGAATTAGTATGATTATGACTATGCTAAATAAGTTGTGTGGGAATGTAACCATTACTTATGTAGACCAGGTTTGGGTGCCTATAGTCTACTTCATGGTTGAAAAGCAACTAACCTCTCCTCTAGGTGAAATTCTCTACATCTCTTTGAGTAGGAAAATTTATGGCATCAAGTAGAAAAATAGAACCCAATTCTACATGATGCCATACCTTTTGAATGCTCAAACCATTAATCAAGAAGTATGTGGAGACTATGGGAGATATATGGTTATATCCAAATTGAATAATAATAAAAATTGAAGGAACTCAAAGCCAACCACTCAAGATACCCATCCATGTCCCTAATAAGTTAGTAGAGCAAGAGATAGCATATCAATTACTCTATGGCATTGATGGCCTATGCAAGACTAATAAGAAAGGGATCCTCCATAGCTTCCCAATAGCTATTGGGAGGACCATATTCAGACAATGGAAGAAAATTGAAGTAACATCTAGACATAAAACATCCTTCAAACTACAAATTGATGAGCTAAGGTAGTGGGACCCATATCTAAGGGTTAAAGAGAATTTGAAAACTAAGGGAATTTTTAATGTGCCCAATGATCATCATCCTGGTGATTTGAACCTATTTACACCAAGGCATCCAAATACTCTAAGGTCATAAGGAGGTTGAAGGAGCATAACCTTAGACCTAAGACCATACTAGAGAGGAACCAAAATGGAAATGATAAGTGGCAACTTGGAACTAAAAAGTACCATTTTTGTGTAGTGCACCTACTAAACCTCCCGTAGCTCAACCATTATCAAAGAACAAACCTAAAAAATAGATGGAATAAAGACTATAGGAGAGAAGGCCTGATGAGGTTACATCTTTTTCAACCCAAGCAGATGAATAAATTTCACCATTGGAAGAGATTTAGATGGTAGCATTAGACATTGATGAGACTATATAAGATGCACTCAAAATTTTATCACTAGCCTATGAATTAGATGATGAATAATCTTAAATTGAAGAGGCCAAGGAAGAAAATGGGAAGGTAATATGGGACTTAGTTCTTATGGATAATTAAAAGAGAAAAGTTGAGTTGGACATTGTTATAGCAAAGACCAAGAGGAATAAGGTAACTTTCTCTCCTCCTTTGGGTGAAGTTAACCTCTTTAGTGAAGAAAATTTGATTTATGTACCAACCATTATATAGTGGTTTTATTATGGACCCAAATGATAGAAAATGCCCATTTTACATCATTCTTAGGCAATAATGAGGGCCATCAACATTATCATGCACGAAGAAGTGAATCCTTAGATAGTGGATTTACAAGAGGAATATGAGATATTATTGGCTACTCTAATTCAATGAATTGGATCACAAATGGATATCCTTACACCACAAGTAACACAATCCTTAGTTGGTGTCAAGTTTGACCCAAAGATATCTAGATTGTGGAGGGTAACTGAGAAGAAGGTCATGGTTGGTGGAGAGGAGATCACTTTATAAAAAGGAAAACCATTGACTAATTTGTCTCCAATGGGAGAAAAGAGGCTCAAATAAAACTAGACATTTGAGGAGAACATGCTTGAATTAGCCCAAGTATAATCAGAATAATTATAAGCTTCCCTCAAAGGCATGCAACAACAAAAGGAAAATTTGGAGAAATAAGCTATCTTATTAATTATAAGCACCATAATCAAGATGTTTGAAGCATATTTGTATGAAATTTTTGATTCTTTAAGGTCAATAAAGTCCAAGAATGGTATGTTAAGCCAACATGATGCAGTAGCCAATAATCTAGTCTAGCAATGGTAGAACTCAAGCAAAAAAGTAAAGGATTTGATTAGTATCTTGACTAAGGATCAAATTATTGACTTTGAAATAATTAAATTTTCTCACCTAAATATGGCCATGAAAATTTTGATAGACAAGATCAAAGGTTTGAAAAAATTATCCAAGAACTTAGAGGACCTTCATGAAGATAGAAATCAACTAATAAGTAGAATGGAGAAGATACTAGGGAGCATGATTACTAACCTAAATTCACTTAACCCCATAGGTATTATTACTGATGAATAGTTCAAGTTGAGAGCTACTCAACTTATGTAGGAAGTGAGGAATCAGAGCCAAGGAAGGATATGAGCTGATAATAACAAGATCTTAGACATGATCCTAAATGTTGAAGAAAGGATAGTGAATGGAAGAAGTGTTAAAGAAGCTATGGAAAAGTATGACAAATACTTTAGGGAATTAAAAAAATCAATAGGATGGAATATTCATGGAGCTAATTATAAATTTGAAGTTAATAGATGATCAATATGCTAAGGAAATGAATATCTTGCAATAACAACAACATGGCACTTCAGCATCAAAGGGATCTCGAGGCCAAGCTAGTTGATTGAGGAATATTATTTTTGTAACTTAACATGTCCAATATTTTGAAAAGAAAATATTCTCCTTTGTAAAGGCATGTGAAACTTTTAAAACACACTGCCTATAAGTTAGTCATTTAGATTGTTTAAAAGGTTATAAAATGATTGTAAAAGGATACCTATCCTTAGTACTTGATATGATTAACTGGCATACCACATGAATTTTCTATATAAAGAGGTGTTTTTAATTGTAAGAGAAAGGAAGTTTTGAGAAAGAATACTTGTGCTAATTTTGTAAAAAATTAATGTAAATATGGAATTCTAAATTTTTTGTCTCATTTATTTGTGTGAATTGTATCATGGCTTCTCTCTCAATTCTTTGGTTTACAATTCATATTTGAATTGTTCTTATTGATTCTTGATGTGCACTTTTCTAAATGTAGATTTGTTAACTTGTGTTAATGCTAGGTTGTTTGAAGTTTCTTAAGTTCATTTAATTATCTTTACCTTTCATGTGAATGTTCTTATGTTTTTTACTTATAGGGCTAAATATTTAAAGTGAACCAAGTATTTATCTGCATTCTTTCAAATCCTTAGATGCTTTCTTAATGTGTAGTAGGATTTGAGCTTATGTTGTTTCATTATATACATTGGTTTTAAGTGAATATTTGGATGATAGTTTAACTTTGTCATAATATATTTGTTAAAGATTAGAAACATAAATATGTTTCTTCTCTACCCTAACTTTCCTTTTTTTTTTCATCCATTCACTTTAGATTAGTTTCATTATGAATTTACACCTTAGCTTAGAACTAGATTTATTTATATGGGAATAATTAACTTAATTTATCTTAGATCACTCTCATTTTTTAAGGTTTAATATTAAGCCATAGTTTCTTCCAACAACCAAACTTTATAAATATTTGGAAATAATTCACTTGTTCTATCGATATTCCACCAAAGATAACTTAATTATCATAACTTGTAACTCATGCATTGGATTATCTAAATTAAAAAATGAGTAGTGTTTTGTAAACACTCATAACCACCAATTATAAACATGCATTCATTAATACCTACATAATTGAGATCTATTGGTATTCATATTGCTATTATGCTTCAATCCATGGGTGGCTTCACTTTTCTCGAAGCATATGAACTTTCCATTAGATCTTGGAATAACCTCATTAAAGAAGGAAAGTTTCCCCTAAGGTGCCTATTAATTTGTTTCCTAATGTTCCAAATGATGCTCCAAATATTTATCAAATTCCTAATTCTAATGTTAAGCCAAAATATAATCCAAATAAGGAAAAATATGCCATTGATTGGTAGTCAAGGTCTAAGTCCTATGAGATAAGATACTAGGATTTATAAGCTAAAAATAGGAAATATAATATACCAAAATGTGTTCATCAAAATAATTATCCCTATCAAAAATAATATTGTTGGAAATATGGGAGAGTAAGAGGTCAAGGGTAGCCTAACTTCAATAGGTCTACCAATGTGTAAAACCCCAATTCCACCACCAATGTAAGAGAGATGGTACCAATGCATAAGAAATTTGTACAAGGAGAATATTGGAAAAAAGTTCAATTCATGGATGTTAATAAGGGTTGAGATTAATCTCTAGTTGATCAAGGAGGATACACTCCTATCCTATCAACTAAATATGAAGTCATGATGCAAGTAAATAAGGATTGGTAGCCTCAAGGAAAAATTTTCACTAACTTCTTAGTGGAAGATAATTTTGTGCTCAACTAAGGAACTTATATTTCATAAAACAATAGAGCCAAGAGGAATACTTTATGAGGTGAAAATAATACACCTATAGGTTCATCCAATCCTTATATAGGCACAAAGCATGGCTACAGGCATGACATTTCAAAACACTCCTACACGTCCTTCAAGTCAAAATGTGGTAAGATCTGCTCATGGTGATTCTATTACTCAAGTTTTAATAAATTATTTGCCTCAAAGGACTCAATATAAGGTAATAAATTCAACCCTAAACATATTGGATTCATTGAATAATTCCAAATCATCTATCTTTTTGTGGGATGTCCTCCATATGTCTAGCCAAAAGGAGTTATTACAAAAGCAGATGTCTACTATCCCCACTAGTCCTTCACCTTGAATTAAAATTCATGGTTATGTTGCTCTTAAAAATTCCCATAACATAAATATGGAACCATATACCAAAATTTATAAGCCTCCACATTTATACCTCACTCTCATAGTGGATGATAAACTAGTCCACAATTGCATAATTTATAGTGGTGCTTCTACATCAGTCATGCCCAAGGTTGTAGCTAATAAGTTAGGCCTAAAATATGAACCCCATATAAATGGAGTGATTCAATTATATGGTATACATACTAAGATAATATTATTGATAAACAACTTAAAGGTTTTCTTGCATGACTATCCTAGCTTTCCTATCTTCTAAGACTTTATTTTGGTAAACCTTCCTGCTCATTTTACAATCTACCTTTCAAGATACTTTACAACCAAGATAGGTTTCTATCTCTAATTTTATTGGTCCTTATTTTCCTTTAGGACAAGGTATGGACCCAAGGTGACCATAATAACTCAACCTCTTTCAAGGTTTCATATTGATCCCTACATTGAAATAAACTCTATCTTGAATTGTGTGATCAATGAGAAAGAAGAATCTAATGTGGTTGATTGTGCTTCTTCCAAGATTGAGGGTATAGATGAATTTTTTCTTATGAACATGATACTTATGCATACTTTAAGAAAACTGACCTTGGAACTTATATCATGCATGAAGAGCCATTTGAGGGAGTTGAGGTAAGTGTCAAACATTATTTCTCACAAGCTACTGAAGGTAATTATTTGATTCATGTATATGATGATGATGGATTGAGGAATCTGATTGATCACCATAGTGGTAATAATGATGTATTTATACCTACTATTGATTAATATTCCCTTTATTATGACACTCATGAGGGAGAGGAGGATGAATTATGACAAAGGTTCAATTTTATATGTCAAGAGTTTGATCAATTAGGTAATGCTACTTCCCCTCCTAAGAGGTCTATATTAGATGTGTTTGATAATGATTCTAACAAGGATGATGTTGAGTTCTCACTAAGCATGGAAAAGAGTGTAATTTTATGAATGAGGATTAATTATGGAAAAGGTTCAATGTCATATGCAAAGAATTTGATAAGTTGGGTAAGACTCATTTTTGTCCAAAAGGTGGCATGTCTGATATCAAAAGTATGAATGAAACTAATAAGAAAGTTGTTAAGTGTTCTTTCAAACACGAGAATTAAGGTCATTCTTTTAATCAAAGTTTATAGTCATGAAATATCTTGATGAGGCTACTTCTCAAGAAGTTGTAAGCATGGATAATGAGGTCAAGGTAGATTTGGTTGTGCTTAAAGTATAGTCAAGAGCCCAACCTAATATTGAGACACTCTCAGCTATGATGGAACAAAATGAAAACCAACTTTATTTTTCAAAACATAAAGTGTATCAAGCACATGTTGCCCTAGAAGAGCACAAATATAAGGTAGTTGTCATATAGTCTAATCTACATTTTGAAGAAGGCATATTAGATATGATAGTGATAAATCAACTTATAGCTCTAATCAAGGATTTTAGTGAGAAATGAAGAGCATTCAAGAAAGCTCTAAATAACCCACTTGTAGGCCTAAGAAGACATAAAGGTGGTAGGATTCTTGGTCATATAAAAATGCAAGTGGTTGATGATGAACATGATTCTCATGTTAGATTACCTTCATGGAGTGATAAAGATGTAATATGAACCATATTTGACCATGGTTGAAGTATGGTAAGATGTTTTTCATCTCAAGAGCGAGGTTTTCTAAATAGTAGAGTAGGTGTGTGTTTTTTTCTTTCAATTATGTTGTGTTTCATAATTTTTATATTTGAACACATGTGTGTTTCCTTTGGTATGGTGTCAAATTTATAATGTGTGTCAAACCTATGTATAGGTTACTCCATGTCCCAATGGACAAGATTAGAATATTGGTCCTAACATATCAAGCATATCACCCTTGGGAAATCACCAAGAATGTTGACCATTCTAACCACAAGTCAAAATAGGTCAACCTCTTATAGTCCAAAACCTGATATAGGGGTATATTATAATGTCATAGGGAGTTTCAAGGTTCATTTGATGTAATTTAATGTGATTTTATCCTTGGTCATAGTCTATTTTAGTCTTTATGTCATTTTATGTCATTTAGGGGTCATATATGGTTCATAAATTAAATGGTAAAATTTTACTTGGTGTCCATGTGTTACAAAATTACCTCCAACATCAAATATGTCAAATTCATTATCAAGAATGGTAGGACTAAATAAAACTTGTAGGTTTATAACTAAAAATCAAGAAAACAATTGAAAAGATGGAGTATTTATAGTTGTATGACCTATGGGAGAGAGTGGAACATGGGAGAACATTATGTAGTGACTCTTTAGCTTATATGAATCCATTTACATGATTTATTTATATTGTAAGTGCCAAAATTGGACCAAAATAGTTATATCTCTCCATTAGTCCACTAGACAAGCAAATGTGGTCAACATGTCTTTGGATATTATGGATAGTAGGAATTCAAGGTAAAATTATCTTGGTGGTGGATATTACATTTAGTTTACTTAAATTTCATGTTTTTATTTATAATAATTATTTATTATACTTTATGAACCATTCTTAAGAAGTTGATTGTTTTGTTTTATTAGCTAATCCCCACACACTACAAGTTTTGCTCCTATTTGAGCTAGTCTATACAGCTCAATTGATGAATTTTCTTTTAGGGGATTTTTATTTCCTTCTCTAATTTTTTACATGTTTGTTTTTATTATTAGAAGTGATTTTATGGGTCAAATATTTCAAATTTTAGGAAGATGTCAATAGTAGACTAGCTGTCATATTTCACCACTTGTAGGAGGTTTCCTTTTCTACAGTCATTTCATGTGAATGTGATATGTTATGCTTCATGTTTTTCATGTCATATAAATCACATTATTTACAAGATATGTCTCTAAATATCATGTATTTATTAAATATAGAGTCATATGTAACACATAATCAACTCCCAACAAGCTTCCAACAATAGTCATGGTGTCTTGAAGTGTGAAAATGTTCATAGAAGGTATATGAATAGTTTCAAGATGTTGGGCATCTTCTTGGGACATGAGATAGTAATCCAAACCTTAAAAATGACACATATGATGGACTGTGATAGTCAACCCTCATATATGCATAGTCATCCACCATGAATGAGCACCTATAGGTGATATAAAGAAGACCAATCACATTGAAAAGGAGAAATTGTCTAGTTTGAAGAACTTCATGTTTGAAAGGTCTCATTTGAAGAAGATTAAGAGGTTAAATATGAACTATGAGGTCACATTCCATGTATATAGATCATGTCTACATTCACTATCTTATCTGTAGATGTATCAACACCTATAAGAGATTGGGGAGTGTTGAAACTTGTTTCAAATCCCTCAAGGTGGGAAGGATGCATTGGGAGACCTTAAGAAGGTCTAAAACTGGTTATAAGCTTATATATAATGTATACTACCTATTTTTACAATAATTTCTTACATATTAAGATTCCCACCTATAAGTGGCCTCCCACAAAGATATAGAAATGTTGCTTAGAGGTTTTGGAACATTCTTTGAAACCTTCATGAGGTTTAAGGAGTTGGATGAGATCATGACAACCATGTTTGAGACATTAGACTAGAAACCAAACTTGAGAAGTCACCTCTAGTGAAGAAACTATGTTTTAGGTACAAGTTCCCTAAAAGATCTAAAATAGATCTTTGAGCACTTTTGGTGTCAATATATGATGATGCCACATAGAGTTTTGATCAATCCAAATGATCATACCCTATAGCCCTATCCTAAAGTAACACATTTCAAAAGGAAGTGAGTAGTTTAGCCAATAGGGGTCCATACTATAAGGATTCAAATTTGGACATTTGTTCACTACAAACATTCAATGATTTCTATAGGATTTGAAATCTCAAGTGCTTTCACAACCCAAAGTTACATTATAGAGGCATATCTTCATGTTAGGTAGTATTTTTGAGTTGAGAGAGCACATTTATGGTTCAAAGGTCATTGAGAAGGGGTTGGACATCAAGGTATAGACTTGAACCATCACCTACAAGTGCCTTGCCCTCAAAATATCCACTTAAAGCCTGATTATAGAAACTCACTAACCATCACATGTACCTTGGAGAAATAGAAGCCTGTAAAGCATGAGTACTTAGAAATTCGAGTCCATAAATTCTTTAAAAGACCTTCAAATGATCCTAAGGAGTGAAAAAAATGTTTAAAGTGTTTATGTTCACCTACAAGCCCTTTGTTTCTCTAAAAGGGTTAACTACAATTGACTGTAAGTAATAATGACATAAAGGATGATTGCCTTGGTGTTTGTCTTTAAAAATACATGATGTAAATTGACCTAGATGATTATGGAATTAAATTAGAAGAACCAATAAGGTCCTTAGGAATTTTATGAAATATATAAGATAAGATATTCACCTATAGCTATGGTGTTTTAAGGCAAACAACACAGTCAGTCAACCTATAGTTTAGACCAATCAAGGTGGGAAGTGAATAATGCAATAATTGATAAGGCCTTGATGATCAAAATGTTTGAAAAGAATTTATAGTGACAATAACCATTCCATGTCACTATTATAACATGTAAATAGGTGAAGGAGAATTCTCATACATGTAACCTACAATCACATGCATAAGGCCTACACAGTTAATCTTCTCAAGAGTCTATCTTTAGGTTTTAAGGAGTTGAAGATGATAGGAGGGTAAAACAACATTTAAATTAAACACATAACATCCCCATGACTTGGATAATACCTTCATATCACCCTTTTGTATGTGGTGATAGGGGAAGTGCCCTATTTTTTTTTATCTTAGATAGAGGGCACTCCCTAAAGATGCAAATCTATAGGTCTAGAGGAATGAAGATAAGAGGATGATCTAGAAGTTGATGAAACCTTGTAGGAAGATGTGGTAAGTTGAATGAGACATAAATAAACATATATAAACATGCACAAGTGACTACAACTAATTAGGGTTATCCAAACATATAAGCATATATATAGACCTATTACCTAATAGGGTCCATATTTCACTTTTAGAATTAGATAGACATCATAATTCATTGAAACATATTTTTAGGGAGATATTAGGTGGGTTAAATCTTTTGGAATGTATATTAGGCCATAAGTAAGCCATTTCTTGACCTAATACCATCATAGGGTATGTAGAATGGAGAACAAAGCTTGAGAGGGTGACTTTGAGAGCTCACACCTAATTGGAGGCTTAGGAGTCTAAGGAGTTGGGGAATGTTTAAGGAGGTATTGAACATATACTTTGTAATTTTTTTTCACAAATTGGATGATAGGTAGGGTCACATAGATTAGGAAAACAAAACCTAGAAAGATCATATCCTCAAGACAACAATGACAAAGGTGGACTATAACATCGATGCCACTCCTATACATTTTCAAGACTCCTATCCAATCATAAAAAAAAGTTCAAATCTCAGTTTATGATAGTGTCCTAGTCATACATAGTGAATATCAGACCATGTCTTAGGCATATCAGTTAGTTTTTAACTAAGCCTTCTTTTCCATCTCTTATTATTATTTTTAGGAAGGTTAAAATTGCAATCTAATTTACAAAAATTAGTATCTTAATTATTGAATATTTATTTATTGATTTCCTATTCTAGACCTTTAACTAAATTATGAATAATACACCAATATTCCTAAAACTATTAAATCATTTGGTGAACCAGACTCACTTTGTTTGTGCATAAAAACCCTATAACCCTTAGGGTAAATTTCCTACTGATTTTTTTCCTTTTTTTTGATTTTTTACCTACATAATGAAATCATAAATTTTTATTATATTTTAAAATTTCATAGTAATTTTAAAATAATTTTGTTTCAAACCCTAGTTGCCCATACTAGGTCCTAGTAGTTTCCCAGTAATTTTTCAATCATTTTCTAATTTTTTTACTAGCATATTTAAATTAGAAAATCCATTCAAATTTCAAAATTTAATAGTAATTATCAAAAACATTTATTTTTCAAAACCCTAGTGGCATCTACCAGGTCTCTTTAAATCATAAAATTTCCAATAAATTTCTAATTTTTTACTTGCATATCTAACTCAAGAATTCACTTTAAATTTCAAAATTCAATAGTAATTTTTGGAATAATCATTTGTAAAACCCTAGTTGCATATAATAGATCCCATTGATTTTTCAGGTATCATCTTACATGTTTATGAATTTTATATCCTTTTTATGAAATTTCTAATTAACTATTTTTAGGATTTTACATTTCCTATATTCATTACTTTCATTTTATAGCACTTTGTATATTAAAAATTATTACAAAGAATTCAATAAAATCTCAAAATATTTTCCTACTTTAACAATGGTCCAATATATTGATTTTGATGAAACCATTAAAAGGAAGCTTCAACAACTCTTAACTAAACACCCTGGCATACAATATGACATACTTGATATACTACAAGAAGAAAAAAAGAGTGAATAATGGTTAATCTTCCAAAACCACAAAGAAACTAGTTACAAATGACACTATGCAGGTAACTATGTCTCAAAAACCCCGCATATTAGCCCAACTTACCTCTATGCCACCAGCTACAAATAGTACATCTTTGACTCTTGATGTGGTAGCCCTTATGTAAGAGATACAATTTCTTCAATCTAAGGTGATACATCTTGAAAAAGGTGCCTTTAGACTTATGCAGGCTTTAGATTCTTTTGCTCTACTACATACACCATTAGCACATCACATTGCTTCTACACCCTTGCCACAATGTTTTTTTCAACCCAAGCTTACTCTATATGATGTCAAGGGTGATCCAAAGACACATTTGAGATATTTTCACACATCATGATTGGACTATATACCAAATGACAGGCTACTTACCAAGCTATTTCCATAGCTCCTAAAGGATTATGCTTTACAATGGTTTTACAGTCTACCAAATCAATTGGTCAATACATTCAATCCTTTAGTTGACATGTTCCTATCTCATTTCAACATTAACATTGGTGATAAGGTTTCATCTTCCCAAGTTACATAATAGAAACAAAGGTCAAATGAGCATATCATAGATTATGTTCTTCGATATAAGACTATCTTGGCTAAGATGACTAGCCCCATGGACGATCAAGAGTTAAAAGATCTCTTCAAATAGAGTCTTCTACCATCTTTGCATGAATCAATTATGTTCAAAATATTCTCTTTCTTCACTGAATTGTGTCACACACTAAAGGACAAAAAGTTAAACTAATTTCAATGGGCAAACTCAAACACACAAGTATCTCAGAAATAAAAAACAAGATTAACAAAAAAGTACCTACAAAGTCAAGGTAAATGATAGAAAGATTCAAAATCAACCTATAATTAATGTGGCTTCAAAGCCCCCTCAACATGTGGCTTTATCAATACCTTCTTAGTGAACCTTTACCAATCTACCAATTTTTCTAGTTAGAGTTTTACAATAGCTATTGGAATGTAACATCATATCTCTCCCTCCTATTAGGGAAGTTGACCCAACAAAGCCTCTTCCACATGGATATGATCATTATGCACTTTTCAAGTTTCATAGGGCACCAAGCCATATAAAAAACAAATGCATTAGTTTGAGACACAAGATATAGGATTTGATTGATGGTAATCATATTGATCTTGGCACTTCAATTGGCCCTCTTCATGCAAAGAAAACTTAGGATAAAACATTGAAAATATTCTTTGATCCATTTTTTTAGCATTCCAAACAAGAGACAAGGGATACATTATGGGTTCACCATGCATATCATGCACATCCCCCACTAGATACATACAGGGCACCTTCAATTGAGTTACATCTTTTGAGCAACATGATTGGTGTATACAATTATAGAGTTCTAGCTAGACCTTCCATATCATTCTTAGAGCAAGATATAATTAAGGATGATTTAGATTATCATGCACTTTTTATTAGAGCTTACATTCATAATCTTCCTATTCATAGTATTCTTATAGACAATAAATCCAATGTGAACATGTACACTATGACATTATTACAATATTTGGGATACATAGAGTAAGATATTACCCCAATGGACACATTCATAAATGGATTCAATGGTAACATATAGATTTCATTAGGTGAGATTATACTTCCTCTACATGTTGGTCTAAAACACGTGGCCATACCATTCACTATTGTTCCTAGTGTAGGAGTTTTTGATATGTTACTTGGTCAACCATGCAATAAAAAAATTTAAGTAGTACCTTCTACAATTTATAGATGCATGAAACTAATTCACTCTAATCATGTTATTATAGTTGGATTTATATATGAGTTACCACTCCCCACTTTAAATCCATTTAATATTCTGTAGTCACTAGTTTCAATTTTACCACCAGATTCAGATTTGCCACTAGTTATATTTCCTCCTTTAGTTCTGATTCAGACACAATTGAGGCATCCATCACTAGCACAAAATAGTTCATACACCTCCATAGCTTTAGGATTCTATATATATTTTAGCTATAGTATTCATACCTAAGGTAGTATAATTGATATCTCCTGCATCTATACATAGAGCACATATTTAGATAGATTCTCCTACTACCAGATGGGTCCATAAGAGCCCTATAGTTGCATCCACTTCTTAGAGTTATAGGGGGACCCCATAGTCATTTTTACTTTAGATATTTTATAGCATTTATATCATATATAACTTTTATAGCCATAGTCTCAACATTCCCATAGTGCTTCATGATCACGCATGATTCTTCTCCTTGATATAGAACACCATGATAGGGAATCTCCCATAAGACTCATTAGTTAGTATCATTTCCCCTCCATTTTACTTGTACATAGTTTCTTGTGCTTGATTTTAAATAACTCAAATCTCAAAAATCCAAAAAAATTATAATATTTTAAAATACAAAAACATTCAAATATGTCAAAACACCAAAAACATTTTGATTGTATGCATTTTCTGTGCTTTACATTTCTACTTCTATGCTAGACTTACATTTTTATTCTATGTTATTATTTGTCAATTTATCCATATTACCATGCTTCACTTGATCTCCTTTTAGTGTGAACAGTGACATTTAGCTCTTTGATTAGTTCACTCTACCCATTGAGGGAGCATCCTACTTCTACATTTAAGACACACTTTGATATACATACCCACTGGGGGCATCTTATACATGACTACACTATCTAGGTTATGTAATTCCTACACCACACACTCTAGTTATCATGTTGATGTACATTATGTACTAGCTTACATAGATTACTCTATATATACTAACTAGTATATAGCACTTACATATTTCTTAGCATATACCTAGTCTTGTAATAATATGTATTACATACTTTCATATTCTTGCTTTGATTAGTTAGATGTGATTGTATTTATAGTCTTTACATGTTTTCCTTTTTTTCTTTGCATAATTATATGTAATTGCATTTCTCAATTCCTATTTGTCTACTATAAGTGTTGTAGGGTGAATATTTTGTCATCAAGCAACTAACGGCAAAATGGGTATATCGACCACAACACAATGATATTTATATGACAAAAAGTGCAGGTGTACTATATCATAGTGACATAAATATCTCCTCTCATCAAGGGGAGGTTCCATATAAACTACTTATATATTAATATGAACTGAAAATAGAATTAGGGGTGGGATAACACCATCCATCTCTCTTTTTTTAGAGATGATGTTCATAGAATAAAGGAGAAATCTTGGGTGATTATTGAAGGTACTTCTCTTCTTTCAAAAGTAATATTCAGTCAATAGCCAGATTCCTTCCTGCATAGTAAATGTAATAAGGCACAGTGACATAGTAGAATGAGGTGTAACACAAAGTCTCCACCTCAACTGCCAAAGAGTAAAAGAAATGAAGGATAATGGGGGCACAAAGTCTTCCCAAGATCCTTTACATAGAAACAAAAAATAGATAGACTAAAGATAATTGTGGTAGCACAAAGTCTCTCCATAGTTGGCTTCAGGACACCTTCAGATAATTTCCACACACTTTGCTTGTTTAATCAAATAGATAAGAGATAATTAGGAAAAAGACATAAGAATGATCTCCTAAATAATTCAAGTTATTCCAACGCAAAGTCTGAAAGTAACCTACTTTCTCATTCATTCAAGAAAATATGATTTACAATTTGATCTCAAAGTCTCAGGAAGCATCTCAATTTTGGTAGAGTTTTTGCTCTCAATTATCAAAAAGATCCATCCATTACAAAAGAGGCTCCCTCTATATATAGGGAAAAGCCTTGAGAATTGAGAAAAAACTTAAATATTATAACCTACTCAAAGATGAGAGTCTTTGTTGACTTTGAGACTTTCCAAAATTTTACATGTATTTACACATAACAAAAGTACATGTGCAAATGTCCCAAGTTAGTTACAAAGTGATTTTTGAATAAATCATGGAAGAATAGCTTCAATCTTTATTTCCAATCTTCTTCATTTCATGGCTGGGATTACTTGATTTGGTTCTTTCTATGAACTTGACCATATCCATGTGCCCAATCTATGTATCCTTAATTTCATCAACATTAGAAGCAACTGAGCTGATTGGAAAAACACCTTGATACTTGTACTTCATTATCTTTGACTTCTTCGAAGAAACTTTAGTGATTTAGAAGAACTTTTTTTGAAAAGACGTCAATGAAGAGGGATCCTTTAGAGAAACTGCAATAAGAATCATGATCATGTAATCAAGGAAAAAATTAGCAATCTAGGAAAACTACACATTTGATTATCATGATTATGGGAATGTGCTTGAAAGGGCTAAGGCATGATAAGGCCAAAAAAAACCAAAGAAAATTGGGCTCAAAAAAGCAAACTTGAAAATACCCCAGAGTTAGGAAATGCAAGAGGATGCTTGTATGGGTGGTAAAAATTGCCACCCTCGCATATGGGGGATATTTGTATTGGTATACAAAATAATCTTTGATGCATGTTGAAGTGAAAAGAGAAAAATTCAAGATCGGAAAAAATTTCCACCTTTGCATAAAACTTGAAAAACATGCAAGAGCAAAAAAAATTGTCGCCTTTGCATAAAAGCTGAAAAACCTGCAAGAGCAACAAAAATTGCCGCTTTTGAATAAAAGCTAAAAAACATGCAAGAGTGGAAAAAATTGATGCATTTGCATAAAATTTGAAAAACATGCAAGAGTGGCAAAAATTGCCACTTTTGCATAAAAGCTAAAAAACATGCAAGAGTGGCAAAAATTGATGCTTTTGCATAAAAGCTAAAAAACATGCAAGAGCGGCAAAAATTGCTGCCTTTGCATAAAAGCTAAAAAGCATGTAAGAGTGGAAAAAATTGATGCCTTTGCATGTAAAATAAAAAAACAACACTAACTCTTTGAAATTTATCAAAATTTTGACATTCTGATCACATCAAAATTGCAATGATTTTCACTTTTGTTGGGAAATCATAATGAAGTAAGGTCACAAATTTTTTAAAGATGTCAATCAATAGAACTTGAGATCAAGAGAAACTTGCCTCAAAAGATGAACCTAGAGTGAAAAACATGAAACAGACAAGTTTCGTAGGGGTTTTTCCAAAAATGAGCATAGCTAATTTTGGGAACAATAGCTAGCTCTTGTTGGGGAACTTTCATTGATCAAAACTTGAAATGATCAGTGGGAGTAGAAACTAGAATCTCAGTGCCTTCATGTATGCCATTGGGCTATGGAGTCATGCTACCCAAAAAGAAAGGTGCTAAAAAAAATGAAAATGAATAATACAAAATAAAATTAAAGACTACATATGTACAATCGATCTCATCTAATACTTTAAAGATTGAAGTGCTTCAAATTCCACCTACTGTGAGGTAATGAAAATGAAGTTCTATCCTAATACACCAACAAGAAACCATTTTCACCTCAGAATCAGTGATTGGTGAATGGAACTCTCCACCAAGAATCAAATTTTATATGCCTTCCTTTTGGTTTTCTCCTCTTACCCAATAGCAAGACTTGATCTTCAGTATGAAAATCATGAATCCTTTCTCTCTTGTAGAATAATTTCTTTTCCTAATTTTGACATGCAACAGTATGGTCCATTACCATAAGTCATTATTCTTCTATTTTAGTTGAGCTCATGATTTGATGGTTTCCATCAGACACCTACCAATGGTTGGCATTATCAAGTACACTTGGTTGAAAGACCAGTTTGATAGTGTACCTATTATCTTTGAAATCAAGGTCAGGAACCATGAAGGTTGTAAGGACAACCAATGAATATGCAATATTATGAAGCTCTCTCGGTACTACAAAAATATTGAAAGCTTTAAAACTTTTAATTTGATCCCATACCAGATTGTGGTAATGTCACAATTTTTTGTTCTTGGTTTGTTGCAAGTTCCTCACCTGACAAACCACTAGTTCAACATCTCCTTGGGCATGAAGAAGCTTGACACCTTTGTCTTGGGTGGCCTTTAAACCAAGCAACTATGATTCATATTCAATAGTGCTGTTGGTGTTATTGAACTATAACTTATATGAATAAGGAAAAATTTCTCCTTGAGGAGATATTAAAACAACTCTAGCTCTAGAAATGGTAGAAGAATTACTGTCATCAAATTCTAGGATCCAAACATCATCAAAAACTGATCTTCTATCAGATTTTTCTTCATTAGAGAGGGAAGATCCTTTTTTATCTATACTACACCCTACCAATTCTTTTAATGTCTTATTTGAATCAATTTTTGGATCACCACCTATAGGAATTTTGTATACTGTAACAAGAACATCTTTAGTAGACAAAAAATAATTACCCCTACCTAAAGACTTAAATATAATTTGAGCTTTAGGGGATGACATTTGGGTGACAATGTACCTTCACTCCTTCTCAGGGAGTAGCATATACATGACACTTTTGACAGGGATCCTCACCTCAGATAGGTCCATGCTCAATTCTCCACCAATGTCCTTGCAAAAATTTCACCCAAGAAGAATGCCGTATGAGGCTAGGACATCGACCACCGAGACTATCATTTTAATTCTTTTTTTGGGAAGGATGTGAATGCAAACTAGGCATCCTTGATTTGTCTTAGAAGTAGCACTTGTTTGTTTTCCATGGAGAAACATCTCCCAAAGGTCTTACTTAGTGTGAGACCAAGAGAATCTGCCACCTTGGTAGGCATGACATTGTCAGAGGCACCATAATCTATTATATAGTTGTTCAACTTGTGTCCATTTATGAACAAGGAGACATAAAATGATTTTGCCTTCCTAGGGGTAGTTAAAGGAGTAATGACAAGTTTATTCCAAGTGGATGTGTTCTTGGGGGGACTAGGAGTAACTTTTAGAATTTCTTGTCCTGCAAGGATGGCTTTATTATTTACATATTCAACTAACCTATCCAACTACTCAGGGTTGGATTGCAAGAATTCAAACTCAGTCATTTGAATTTTGGTCTTTTTAACATGGTCAATTAAGTCAAATGATTGGAAAGGACTGATGACAGAGGAAGGAGGTTCATCCTTCTAGTTTTTAGGGGAGGTGGTACTAGTTTGAGGATTTGAAGCAGAAGGGAAATGAATATTTGATGTACTTAATTTTTTATCAATCATTGGGTCCTTTGATTGAAAAGGTAGAGTGGTCCCTCTTTTAGTAATTGAAATTGTTGGTTGAGATTTTTCCCCTATTTTTTGTTTATCAGTTTACTGAGTTGACTAGTTTTGGGACCAGGTGAATACAGTATATGATCCATCAAACACTTCTAGCTTACTTCTAACTTCTTTCTAATAATTTAAGAAACCAATGTTGGAGTCACCAGCTAATTCTTCTTCCTTTTAGTGAAGATATTAGCATCATCTTCTTGATCAAACTCGGGTTGGAAAGAGAAATCATGTTCAGCTTCACAATAACCAACTATTGAGTTAATTGGAGCTGCTTCAATGGCAAGCTTCCTTAGTGGGGGAGGAAGGTGATTTGGCTACCCTTGATCCCTGGTAGCATTACCTTTGTATGACTGATTGGGAAAATTCCTCCTTGGTATATCTCAAATGAAGGAGGAGTCAACATACCTTGTGCCATTTACTTATTGAGAGCTAGCAACTCATTTGTCAGCTTTTGCACCATGGGATCAGTGGTGCCTATAGATAAATATTCAGAAGATGAAGAAGATTTACCTTTATTAAGATCTCTTCTTATCTTTCCTACCAAGATAAGATCATCTTCCACCTCAGTGGCCAAATCTTGAGCTGAAGCAAGGTCTATGTGGCCAGACCGTCTCAACAAAAAACTTACTTTAGGTAGCTGAGAGTTGAAAAAGAACCATTTGAGATTCTTAGGTGTCGGCTGAGCAATCATGGGAATCCTATTCCTTAGAAAATTGAACTTAGTAATGAATTCCCTCATAGGTTCATGAGGCTCTTTCTTCATTTGTGTGAGCTAGGCTAGTAGGGCATGTGCATCTTTTATAGGCTTGAACCTTGCTTCAAACTTAGATTTGAGGGTGTTCCAGTCAGTCAAAGATCGAGCCTATAAATGATAAAACCAGTCTATAGTAGCACCTTGTAATGTTTCAATGAATAGCCTGACTACTATGTCTTCATATTCCACGCCTATCACACCAGATGCTATGTTAAAGGCTGAAATATGTTCATCTAGATGAACTTTCCCATCACCATAGAATTTGAGAAAATTATTTCTTGAACTACAGGGTAGTTCATGTAAAGGTGGGGTCAGATTAAGAGGGCCAAAAGTGTTTCCCCAAGGGCCTTGGACTACCATGATATGTCGATTAAATGGAGGGATAATAAATCTTTATGGGGTAAGTATAGACAAAACTCTACTATCACTGAGACTAGAAGCTTCACTTGGTATGGGAGATCTGATGCTAGTAGGAGGAAAAATCTTGTTTCACTGAAGACGAGATGGAGGAAAAATCTCAAAATTATTTTGTTGCACCAACTCAAATATAGGATCAACAATACCTTGAGCTCTCTAGCTTTGCATGTATGGTGGATTTGCCAGAGTGTAAAATGAAAAAGGACTAGAAATGCTTCAAGTTAAAGATTGAGGCTTCAAAGTGCACATTCATGCCCTTAATAGAGTGTGGAGCTGCTAGAGTATGGATAAGGCTATATAATGGAAATAGATATAATAGAAATGGATATAAAATGGAAATGGATAAGGATAGGAACTACTTCAATCTAAATCTTGAGGCTTTAGACTGTAGGTAACATCCCCAACAGAGTCACTAAAAGCTATTAGGTAAAAATTTTGTTGTCAAGCAACTGATGGCAAAATGGGTATATCGACCACAGCACAAAGAGATTTATACAACAAAAAGTGTAGGTGTACTACAACATAGTGAGATAAATCTCTCCTCTCATCAAGGGGAGCTTCCATATAAACTACTTATATATCAATATGAACTGAAAATAGACTCAGGGGTGGGATAACACCATCCATCTCTCTTTTTTCAGAGATGATGTTCACAAAATAGAGGAGAAATCTTGGGTGATTGCTAAAGGTACTTCTCTTCTTTTAGAAGTAATATTCAGTCAACAACCAGATTCCATCTTGGGTAGTAAATGTAATAGGGCATAGTGACACAACAGAATGAGGTGTAACACAAAGTCTCCACCTCAACTACCAAAGAGTAAAAGATATGAAGGATAATGGGGGCACAAAGTCTTCCCAAGATCCTTTACATAGAAATAGAAAATAGACAGACTAAAGACAATTGTGGTAGCACAAAGTCTCTCCATAGTTGGCTTTAGGACACCTTCAGATAATTTGCACACACATTGCTTGTTTAATCAAATAGATGAGAGATTATTAGGGAAAATACAAGAACGATATCCTAAATAATGCAAGTTATTTCAATGCAAAGTCTGAAAGTAACCTACTTTCTCAATCATTCAAGAAAATATGATTTACAATCTAAGCTCAAAGTCTCAGGAAGCATCTCAATTTTGGTAGAGTTTTTGCTCTCAATTATCAAAAAGATCCATCCATTACAAAAAAGGTTCCCTCTATATATATGGAGAAGCCTTGAGAATTGAGAAAAAAACTTAAATATTATAACCTAGTCAAAGATGAGAGTCTTTATTGACTTTGAGACTTTCTAGATTTTCACATGTATTTACACATAACAAAATTACACGTGCAAATGTCCCAAGTCAGTTACAAAGTACATTTTGAATAAATCATAAAGAATAGCTTCAATTTCTATTGCCAGTCTTCTTCATTTCATGGTTGGGATTGCTTGATTTGGTTCTTTCTACGAACTTGACCATATCCACGTGCCCAATCTATGTATCCTTGATGTCATCAACATTAAAAGCAACTGAGGTGATTAGAAAAACACCTTGATACTTGTACTTCATTATCTTCAACTTCTTCAAAGAAACTTTAGTGATTTGGAAGAACTTTTGTTGAAAAGACATCGATGAATAGGGATCCTGTAGAGAAATTGCAATAAGAATCATGATCATGCAATCAGGGGAAAAATTAGCAATCTAGGAAAATTGCACATTTGATGATAATGATTATGGGAATGCACTTGAAAGGGTTAAGGCATGAGCAGGTCAAAAAAAACCAAAGGAAAGTGGGCTTAGAAAAGCAAACTTGAAAATACCCCAGAGTTAGGAAATGCAAGAGGATGCTTGTATGGGTGGCAAAAAATTGCCACCCTCGCATATGGGGAATATTTGTATTGGCAAAAAAAATCACCGTCGATGCATGTTGAAGTGAAAAGAGAAAAATTCAAGAGTGGAAATTTTTTTTTCCTTTGCATAAAAGCTAAAAAACATGTAAGAGCAGCAAAAATTGTTGCCTTTACATAAAAGTTGAAAAACATGCAAGAGCGGCAAAAACTAACACTTTTGCATAAAAGCTAAAAAACATGCAAGAGTGGCAAAAATTTTTGCCTTTGCATAAAATCTAAAAAACATGCAAGAGCGGCAAAAATTGCCACTTTTGCATAAAAGCTGAAAAACATGCAAGAGCGACAAAAATTGCCGCTTTTGCATAAAAGCTAAAAAACATGCAAGAGTGAAAAAAATTGCCGCCTTTGCATATAAGTTGAAAAACATGCAAGAGTGGAAAAAATTTCCACCTTTGCATATAAAAGTAAAAATAACATTAAATCTTTTAAATTTATCAAAATTTTGACATTCTGATCACATCGAAATCGCAATGATTTTCATGTTTGCTAGGAAATTATAACGAAGTAAGGTCACAAAATTTTCAAAGATGTTAGTCGACAAAACTTGAGATCAAGAGAAACTTGCCTTGAAAGATGAACCTAGAGTGAAAAACATGAAACAGACAATTTTTGTAGGGGTTATTCTAAAAATGAGGGTAGCTAATTTTGGAAACAACAAGTGCCTTAAGATATTTTCCAATGTCCTTTGATTCTATTCATGTGTGTACCTTAAGACATTTTCCAATGTATTTTTCTTGTACTTTTTGATGTGATTATGGATTTCATACCAACCTTGCTTGTTTCAATGTTATGTGTATGTGGCATTTGAACATGCCTTGTATGTTTTCTTTCTAGTTTGAGTGACATGTGCCCATATCCCTTGATTGCTTGGCCCTTTGGCAATTTTCATTTGCTTCTTACTTCTTGCCTTATGTGTTTATTTCTTGTTTAACTCTAATTGTTTGTAATTCCATGATCTAAATCATGCATTATATTACTATCTTAGATGCCATGATAGGCATCATTATCCATCCCTCCTTACCAACTAAAAATTAACAACTAACAAGACTTCTTGTTCTAATTCAGTAAACTGCACATGTTATTACATTATTACATCTATCTAGGCATACTATTGTTGAACTAATAATCTCTCATTATAAACTATGTTATATTTTGAGATATCTTATCGATTATCATTGTTATATCATGTATCTTTTTAGCGTAACACACTTTCAGAGCTCTTTCTTCTTAGGGTAGTCATTGCAGGTTCTTCATTCTGGGTCTGATCATAGAGATCATAGTTCTTAACAATAAAAAATATAGCTTTCTACACACCTAGAACAACAACTAGACATAAAACTAGTTAGAATAGACCAGGTAGATAGTGAAAATGTTAGAATAGTTACCAGATTTTGCCCAAGATAATATCATGAAGATTAGACAACATTGGTTCCAATACTATCAATTTTTGATGCTCCTATCCAAACATTAGAAAAAATATATTTTCTAGAAGCAGGTAGAAAAGTAGGTTCAACTATAATTTTGCACAATTAGACTAGTTAAAACTCATTAGTTTTTATTACACTTTTGTTCATAAAATCTAGATATAAGGGGCATCATGTATGGTATGATGGATCTCACTTCTAGTTTGAGATATGGTAGTTGGTATAGCTTCTAAATTAGAATCCATGTTTTAGACACCAGTGATTGGGGGTAATGTGCATGACACATTTATTTTAATTTATTTTTGAGTTCAACATCACCCAGGCATTCTCAGTAGTTGTGTGCCTTATTCCATCTATAGGTGGTTACCATAATTTTGGAGTGGGTTTTATGTAAGCCTAACTTCCACATTTTTGGAGTGGCTTTCATATAAGCCTAGTACACCAATTTTGGAGTGGATTTCATACAAGCCTAATCTCCATCTTTCAGAGTGGCCTAGTTTCTAGAATAAATTTGGTTATCCATGCCAATATTGTTAGATCATAGTTTATTAATGAGCTTCAAGAGCCATCTCTTACAACACACATTTCATACTAGTATCAGTTCATAGCTTCACTTCATGGGGCAATGATAGAGCCAAAGGACTAGCTATCTTTTATATTATTGAGTCACCTACTCAGAGGGATTGGACACATAGTCCAAACATTTATCAACATATGTATGGCCACCTAACTTCACTTATTGGGCAATGATGGAGCCAAAGGGCTAGCCTTTACATTTTTGAGACACTTTTAAGGAATTGAACACTCACCTTTGTTTATGATATTACTCTTGATATAGAATACATCTAACATTACTCAACATCACTCAGCATCATAATAGGTTTTATATTGGTGCACGTCCTTGGTGAGGTGTATATGTTCCTTTCTCTTCCTCTCTCTCTTACTCAACTTTGTACATTCTTATTTTATATATAGCATATCTAGTAAGAACTGATCTACTCTTTATTTTCTTTTGTGGATTTTACAATTCATAGCATGATTTATTTATACACACCCAACATCACACAACTTCATGAGCTTCACCCTTGCATTTAAGTTTAGGTATGATTTATATTTTTCCTTTATCCTAGTATTTTGATTTACTACATCACTAGAATAAAGAGGAGAAATGTAGTCATATAAAATGTGAAAATTGGTAACTTGAGTGTGGCTAATGACACCTAACCCATAGGTCCCTCTTGTTTCCTCTCATGACCCTCATAGACATCTTTTTATTGATTCCCAATCATCTGTATCCTTCAAAACTTGATACCAATTGGGTCAAACCCCTATTTCCATGACTAATCCATACCCCCAAGCTCTACCAGCTCAAGATAATAATGACACACTTGGACTATAACATTGGTGCCACTCCTATTTGCTTTTAGCGCTCCTATCCAAATTCATTTTTGGCCCTAAAAATTAGTTTCTTCTAGTTCCCCATCCTTCTCCTTGTCATCCTAGTGTGAGCACATTCAACCCATGACCAATATATCCCTATAAAATCCCATTCAAAGATCATTGGGAAAGGGTTGGAAAATATCACTAAGCAAGAAAGAATACAAGCAAGACTACTCAATAAATCTTCCCTATTCTCTACATATAAAAAATTAATACACTTAAAAGCTTATTCAAATCTTTACACTAGTCCCTAGCCACCTTAATCATATATAGTTTAGCATTTTGCCTATTCATATACTCTATTTCAAAAATCACATTAAGTGGGAGAAGTACATATGGCTTGATCCCCTCTTTGAAGTATTTGTATGTAGGCAACATACCCATACAAGGGGTATGGATACACATTCAATAAATATTACACACACTAACCCCCCCTCTCTCAAAAAATTTCAAATCATAATGGAGTATAGGGTTTGAAAATAAAATCTACTTTATAGGGATATCTACTAAATTTTGGCTGCTAAAACTTCATAGAAAGTGTCACACAAACATGGAAAACAAAACCTAGAAAGATCAAATCCTCAAGAAAACAATGGTAGAGGTGGACTATAGCACTAGTACCACTCCTATCCACTTTTAACACTCTTATCCAATCATAAAATGAAGTCTAGATCTCAATTTTTGATAGTGTCCTAGTCTTGCATAGTGAATACTAGGCCATGTCTCAGCTGTATTAGTTAGTTTCCAACTAATTCTTCTTTTCCATCTATTATTAATATTTTAGAAAGGTCAAAATTACAATCTAATTAACATAAATCAATATCCTAATTATTGCATATTTATTTATTAATTTCTTATTCTAGACATTTAATTAAATTAAAAATAATACACTAATATTCCTAAAATTATTACATCACTCACATAGTCTTCACCTTGTATTTGCTCATATTCAAATAACAAGAGTATTATTCTACCAATAGAATTATGACCAACATGTCATACAAATAGTCCTCAAATTGATCTACTCATCAACTCATCCATAGGGAATTATACTCCTTCACTTTCCAATTCACACACACACACACTCCTCTCTCAAATCTCTCCTAAACAACCTCTTGAGCATACTCAACCATTCTTCCTCTTCTAAGCTTATTAGGTCCAATGACCTATGTGATCACCTTCAATGCCTTACTCAAACTAGCATGTCTAATCCTCTTCACTCTCTACTAGTCCTCACTAACTTTTATCTTCTCTTGCAAAGGTTATCTCCTTCACTTGGATCCACACTCACACTCCCTCATCCAAGTATTACATCTCCAGAAACCATCACATTTGGTTTCACTAAATATAGATCATTCCTGATTAATAACATCTTGGTCAGCCATTAGGCATGTCTTAACCCTTAAAAAAACTAACACATTAAGACATGACTCAATACAATCTTCATAGGTTGGCCATAACATATATGGGTCATCCTTAAGAAACTACACATTTTAGTAAGGCCCTTATAGTTATTATAGGTCTCATGAAGACTTATTCACTTATTTAGCTCACCATCAAATAAAACAAGACCACATAACCACTTTCAAATACATGGGTTAACTCCTTATGTCCCCTTTGACATCCTCAAATGATCATATTCATCTTATCTCTCCTCTTCATATGATAAAACTTAAACATAGACCTTAGACATAGGAACATCATTATCAAACATACAGCCAACTTATTAATCATTGTTCATACTCAAGATAGATTGATCAAACCTATAAAATCCACATAAAGCATCCTCAAGGAGTATAAAACACTCCCCAATAGCCAGTTCATCATGAAACATTGAAACAACCTCAACATGGACTCAAATATCCTTCTTGAGTCACCTATAGAATAATTACAAACACACAATCAATTTTTAAGCTCAATATCTTTGACTATACTCACTTTCAAATCTTCAAATCTATATAGCTAGATGTGACTTGGAGTCTTATACAACTTTTATTTTTATAGCACTAGAAAATTTAACTTATATATAAATATATGGTCAAAATACAAAGCTTTAAGTTTTTCATGTGTTAAATTCAAATATTTGAATTTAAACAGTCACAGTTAACCTTCAAACACAATGTTTGAATCTTATGAACTCTCAACTCAGATTGAAGCAACGTCGATCTCTTTAGATATTTAATGCATAGGCACTAATACTCAAAAGTTAAACTTTAATCATGTTAACCTCATCTTGTGAAATCCAACTACTCAAAACACTCTATCTATCTTTGTAGATCAACCAAGTCTTTAATGATTAATGCTCGCCATTTGATCAATCTATAGTAATGCTCACTCACTATTGGATCCTTATCATATACCTTTGCTCAATCATTAAACATCATTCACTTATCCTCATCTCATTACTTCTTGATTTATTAGAGCAATGTGCACTGTTGATCTTGCTCAAGATTTAACACTTTCAAAAAATGACTAAGTATGGGGACCCTTTCAATATGCTTGAGTAGCCAATTTTGTACCTTAATAACTTATTCTACACTTACTCGCATGATCTAAAATTTGGCTTAGATGATCTCCTCACATAGGATAATTCAACCATGTGACACAATACTTTTTAATTCTTTTCATGTGCTAGATATATCACCATTAAAATTCCTTCTCAAAATCTTCTATCACAAAGCCAACTATGTCAAAACTTGCCTAAGAGGCCAACTTTGAGCATCCATAACTTTAATCATGCTTTAGTGCATGATATTTAATTTAGAATAAATCAACTATAATCAAAATTTAACAAAAGCATATGATAAATTTCACATGAAACATTAAAACATGAAATATATCACACCATCAAAATTCTTACTTGGCTCTTCTTGCCACATTGCAAAATTGGCCAAGTATGGAAAAACCTAGTCAAACTACCTGGAAGCCAAACTTTGCACAAGAATATCTTTTGATGTGATTCATCACATGATCTAAATTTTAGCGAAAATAAACTAAGTCTAAAAATAAACAAACTCATATGATCATTTTGTCCTAACACCTCCATGCATGCAAATGCTGACCTCATCAACAAGCTTACTCAACTCTTTCTAGCCAACTGTAAATTTGGCTAAGTATGGGAAAATAATGAATTTTGACTAAGAATCCAACTTTTCACCCTCATAAATTTGACCAAACTTTGACACATGACTTTAGATATTATTTATAACAACTAAATACTACTATGATCACAGCTATATGACCAACTCCCCTTGACTCATTCCCACATGGCAATGGTGACATCATCAAATTACCAACTCAGATTTTTTGCCACTGGACCCAAAGTGTATAGATGAGAAAAATGATGAATTCGGTGAATTAAAATCATGAAAATAAGAATTAAAATCATTCTTGACTTTTTTTAGGACCCATTATACATGCTTAAATCACCATACTCAACCTTGATCCTTTCTAGACATGTCAATACTAAAGATCAACCAACCATACATAAAGCACACTAAAACAAGCACATTGCACACTTTGTCATTATAATTTAGGATATCAAATTAATTCATCCATTCAATAGGAAACCTCCATGAAAACACCATGATGTAATCATAGAAATTATCCAATAATCTCCTCCTTTTTTAGTGATGTCAACAACCATCATATATAGTAATATACATCTCACCTTTTCTTTCTTCAAGCATTCCCACAATAGTAACTTTCTCCTCCTTTGACACAATGACAAAATGGGTAAAAACTTATCTTGAGAACATAAAAATACCATCAAATAGTAAAGGACCATCTTATAAATATGATACAAACTCCCCCTTACCTTGAGTCAACCTCTTCTTGTCTTGACAACTTCCTCTTGTTCCATGCTAACACTCTCTTCAACCAAGCACTATAACTAATGAATAAAGAACACACAAAATAATAGAAATATGATGGAACAAATCAATCAACATTTGAGAGGGATTCCCCTAAGAAATCTGAGAAATTTCACCTTCTAAACATCTTTAGATCTTCACACACCATGAATAATCACCACACATGCTTACTAGCCTTCTCTCTTAAGCTACCATAAGGACCACCAATAGAACTTCATGTCACTCACCAAATAGGAAAAATACACTAAATTAAATTCATAACTCACCTTGAAACACACATACCTTTCTCTTTTGGAGAAACTGAGTAAAAATCACTCTTCTTCAAACTAGGCCTATCTAGCCTCCTTGTAACCCTACTTGAAACTTGCAGAGCTCACAATTTTCAATAGACACATGTTTAGGACATATATATATATATATATATATATATATATATATATATATATATATATATCACTCTCATATTCTCCCTTAAGCACATCAATTTTCATCATCAATCTCATCATTTGAAACATACTTCCTTCACAAACCTACTAGTTAATTAGCCCTCCATATTGATAAAATTTTGATAATTTGAGAACCACAAACCTTCAATTCTTTATGAAGATTGATTTTACCACCCATTTGGATCATTAAACATATTAATAAGCCTTAGACCTCAATTCATAAGGAAAATCATGTTTCTAGCAAAGCCCAAAACCCTAAAATCTCAAAATAAATAGGGTTAACAAACCTCCTTCTAATCAATGCACACCTCTAAAACTACTTGCAAACTTGGAGACACCAATCACACAATTATGGAAAAATATTTGATCTTCCACACCTTTGGGAACCCATACATCCTATAACCCATTTTATGCATGCTTGCCCTTAAGCCAAAAAATGAGAAAACTATGAGCACCAAAAAATCTTCAATTGGCACAAACATACCTTTAGACCTCAAAAACACTTAGAGCATACCACAAAGAAATAAAATAACATTTCTAACACCAAACACTTCTTAAAATTTTCATGAATCTTATTAAGCCACTAGGAACCACCCATTTTGATTCTATATTATATCTCCTTCACAAACCTCTAGAGCAAACACATGAACTTGTTGCTCCCCTTTAACCAAAGACCTTGTTTGATTGGAATTATCACCTTGAGAAAACAAAATTGCTTTTCCACACATTATTTCTTAGATTAAACTACTCAGCCCTCTAATCTTAAGACCTAAACAATTATAAATCTCCCCCTAATTTCATGCTCCATAAGGAACTATAGTCATATAAAATGCAAAAATTGGTAACTTGAGCATAAATAATTATACCCAACCCATAGGTACCTCTTTCTTGATGTCATGACCCTCTTAGAATTTTTTTCATTAATTCTTAGTCATTCATAGCCTTTTGGAATTGATCCTAGTTGAGTTAAGACCCTCTTTTCATAGAGAATCCATCCCCTAGGTCACGTCTACCTAGGATAATAACACCACACTAGGACTATAACTCCAATGCCATTCCTATTTGCTTTTGGTGTTGTTATCCAAGATCATTTATATCCTTAATAGTCAATTATTTTTGGTTTCCCATCCTTATTCTTATTAGCCTAATGTGAGAAAATTCAATCCATGACTAATAGATCCCTATAAAACCTCATTCAGATATCATTTGTAAGGGGGTTGGAAAATATTACAAAGTAAGAATACTAAAGCACATTTCCCTATTATCTATATATATCCATCCAATACTATTTACATCTTATTCAAATCCTTACACCAGTCCTTATTCATCTCAAACACACCCAATTTAGAATTTTTGTACATGCTCATATCATAATTGCACCAAACAGTTTCAAAAGGAGAACTACATATGGCTTGATCCCTCTTCAGAGTATTGATATGTAGGCAACGTGCCCACACAAGGGGTATGGATCCACATCTAGTGAATCATACAAACACTAACCCCCCCCCCCTCTTGTTTAAAATTGGTCAAATTACAATGAAAGATAGGTTTTTAAGAGAAAATATACTCTATAGGGAGGTCTACAAACTTTTGACTATCAAAACTTTAGAGATAGGGTCACACAAACTTACCAAACAAAACCTAGTAAGCTTAGATCCTTAGGAAAACAATGCTAGATAAGGACTATAATATCAGTGCTACTCCTATCCACTTTTGGCACTCCTATACAATTAGAAAATAAATGTTAAAGTCCTATTTATGATAGTGCTAGGGCTACATAGTGAATATCAGATCTTGTCTCAATTAGATCAGCATAATTTAAACTAAGTCTTATTTTCTCTCTTTTATTACTATTTTTAGAAAATCTCTAATTACCAATAAATTTCATAAATTAATAGCTTATTTACCACATTATTTATTGATTTATCAATCTAGACCCTTTAACTAAATTAGGAATAAAACCCTAATTATTCTTAAAATTGTTAAATCATTTGGTGAACCTGACTTACTTCATTTGTGCACAAAACCCTAGAAACCTTTGGGTAAAATTCCTACTAATTTTTTTCTTATAAATTTATAAATTTTTACTTGAATATTTAAATCAAATATTCATTTCAAATTCTAAAATTTAGTAGTAAACTTTAAAATAGTTTTTTTTAAACCCTAGTTGCCCATACTAGGTCCCAATATTTTTCTAGTAATTTGTCTAACAATTTTATAAATTTTTAATAGCAGATTAAAATTAGAAAATCTCTTCAAAATTCAAAATTCAATAGTAATTTCAAAAAAAAAAATCTCAAAACCCTAGTTATACATACTACATCCTATTCAATCAAGCATTTTCCAATAATTTTTTAAAATTTTAGTTGCATTTTAAAATAAAAAATACAATTTCATTTTCAAAATTCCATAGTATTTTTCAAAAATATCATTATCAAAACCCTAGTTGCATATAATAGGTTCCATTTGCTTATTGAGGTATCACCTTACATGTGTGCAAAATTTGCATCCTTTTTATGCATATTCTAGTTCCTTGTTTAGATTACATCGATTTAATCTTTTCTATTATTATCCAAGTCATTTTCCTTATGCCACCTAAGTTCCTTGCATCTCTTCCTTCGAGATGAAGTGAAAGACTTAGTGAAAATCCTCCTACATTCACCAAGATTCCTACAACTTAGCCATATACCATGGATAAACAACCAACTTAGGTTCTTGTAATAGATTCTACACATATAGGTTACAATAATTTCAATAAAAATATCTCCGATAGTGAGCAGTATGAAAATAACAATGATGATGTACACACTAATGCTCATGCTCAACCACATTGGAATACTGATCCACTTCCACCCATTGTTGATAATGAATTTATACTCAACAAAAATTTAATCCTCTAAAGTTTCAAAGAAAGACTTGGGGAACAACCTTGAGATCATACTCTTATATTGAAATCTCTCATGGAAATAAAAAAGACTAAACAAGTTGATTTTTCCATTCCCATAGAGCAACCAGTTACAAATGAAATTACAAGGGAAACTATGTCTCAACAACCCCCTATAGCAGCCAAACCTACCTCTATACCACCAGCTACAGCTAGTGCATCTTTGTCTTCTGATGTGGTAGTGATTTTGTAAGTGATAAAATATCTTCAATCCAAGGTGCTACATCTTGATCAAGGTGCCTCTAGATGTACACATGATTTGGATTATTTTTCTCTATTGCATACACCATTGGCATGTCACATTTCTTTGACACCCTTGCCATAAGGTTTTGTTCAACCCAAGCTTACTCTATATGATGGAAAGGATGATCGAGAGACACATTTGATAGCCTTTCATGTAGCATGCTTGGACTATGTACCAAATAATTGCCTACTTACCAAGTTCTTTCTATAAAGCCTAAAGGATTATGCTTTAAAATGGTTCTATAGTTTACCAAATGAGTCAGTCAGTATATTCAATCCTTTAGCTGACATGTTCCTATCTCATTTTAGCATTGACATTGATGACAAGGTTTCATATGCCCAAGTTACACAATAGAAACAAAGTTCAAATGAACATCTCATAGATTTTGTTCTTTGCTATAAGACTATCTTGGCTAAGATAAATATCCCCATGGCTAATCAAGAATTATAATATCTCTTCAAATAGAGTCTCTTACCAACTTTGCATGAATCAATTATGTTTAAAAGATTCTGTTCTTTCACTAAATTGTGTCACACACTAAAGGAAAGAGAAGTCAAGTTAATTTCAATGGGAAAACTTAAGTACACAATTATTTTAGAAAAAAACAACAAGAGTAATAACAAAGTCTCATACAAGGTTAAGGTCAATGATAACAAGACTCAAAATCAATAGATAGTTAATTTAGCTTCAGATCCCTCTTAACATGTGGTTTTATCAACACCTCCTCAGTGTACATTTATAAATCTACCAGTTTTTCTAGCTAGAGTTTTACAGCAGTTACTAGATTGTAACATCATTTATCTCCCTCCTATTAGGAAAGTTGAACTAATAAATCCTCTTCCATAGGGATATAATCAACATGCATTTTGTGAGTTTCACAAGGCACTAGACCATATAACAAATAGATGCATTAGTTTAAGACATAAAATATAGGATTTAATAAATGGCAATCATATTAATTTTGGCACTTTAATTGAACCTCCTTAGGCAAATCAAACATAAAATAAATATTTGAAAATATGTTTAGATCCTTTTCCATAGCATTCCAAACAAGAGATAGGGGATCAATTAGGGGTTCACATGCATATCATGCACATCCTCCACTAGATACATACAAGGCACCTTCTATTGAGTTACATCCTTTAAGCAACATGATTTATGTATACAACTTCAGAGTTCTCACTAGACCTTCCATCTCCTTCTTAGAGTAGGAGATCATTGAGGATGATATAGACTATCATGAAATAACTCACATTCATAATCATCTTATTTATAGTATTCTCATAGATAATGGATCCAATGTGAACATGTGCACTATGACATTATTCAAACATTTGGGATATTTAGAGAAGGATATTACACTAATAAGCATAGTTATCAATAGATTTTGTGGGCATATATAGAGTACATTTGGTGAGATTGTACTACCTCTACAATTTGGTCCAACACATGTGGCTACCTATTCACTATTGTTCTTAGTACATTAGTTTTTGATATGTTACTTGGTCGACTGTGGATTCAAAAACTTTAAGTAGTACCTTATATAGTTCATAAATGCATGAAATTCATTCATGATAATTAGGTTATTAAAGTTTGTGGAGTTCCATATGAGTTACCACTCCCCACTTTAGATCCATCTTCTATAGTATAATCACTAGTTTTATTTCAGCTTATAGTTCTAGTTTCTCCACTAGTTATAGTTCCTCCTCTAGTTTTGATTCAACCATAGTTGAGGAATCCATCACCAGCATAAAGAATTCATACACCTAAATAGATTTAAGACTATATATAGCTTCCAACTACAATGTTCACACATATATTAGTATCATTGAGATTTCATGCATCTACTCATAGAGCATGTGTTTAAAGAGCTTCTCTTACTGCTAGATGGGTCCCTAAGAGCCTTATAGTTACATCCACTTCTTATAGTTATAAATGGACCCCATAGTTGGTTTCTACCTCAAATATTGTAGAGAATTTACAACATATATAGCTTTTAGATCCATAGTCTTAGCATTTCTATCATGCTTCATGATCATGTATGATTCCTCTCCTTGATATATGACACCATGATAGGGAGTCTCCCATAAGACTCATCAGTTAGTATCATCCTTTCCATATTTACTTGTACAAAGTTTCTTATTATTTATTGTACATATCTCAAAAAAATTTAAAAATACCAAAAATAATACAAAATTTTAATATCTAAAAACATTCAAATATATCACAAACACACAAAAAAATATCTTGATTGTATGCATACTCCATGTTTTAAATTTCTACTACTATGATAGACTTACATTTATTGTTATATGTTATTGCTTGTCTATTTATCTACATTACCATGCTTCACTTGATCTACTTTGAGTGTGTGTAGTGACATCCAACTCCTTGATTGCTTCACTCTACCCATTGAGGGGGCATCCTATGTTTACATTTGAGACATGAATTGGTATACATAACCACTTGGGGCATCTTGTACATGAATACACCAACAAAGTTATGTCATTCTATACCACACACTCTAGTTATCATGTTGATGTACATTACTTACTAGCTTACATAGATTACTCTATCAACACTCACTAGTATATATCAATTGTGTATTTATTAACATATACCTAGTCTTTTAATAGCATGTCTTACATACTTTCACTTCTTGATTAGTTACATGTGATTATATTTCTAGTATTTACATTCTTTCTTTTCTTGCTCTATGTAGCCAAATATGATTGCATTGATTAATTCTTGATTGTCTCTTGTATGTGCCTTAAGAAATTTGCTAATGGACTTTGATTCTATTCATGTGTGTTCCTTATGACATTTGCCAATATAATTTGCATGTACTCTTCTGTGTGATTGTGGTTTTCATGCCAACCTTGCTTTTTTAAACTATATGTGTATGTGGCATTTGAACATGCCTTGTATTCTTACTTTCTAGTTTGAGTGACATGTGACCATGTCCTTTGTTTGCTTGGCCCCTTGGCCACCCTTGTATGCTTCTTACTTCTTACCTTGTGTGTTTGTTGCTTGTTTTCTTTAGATTGTTTGTAATTCCATGATCCAAATCACACATTATCTTACTTCTTGGATGCCATGATGGACATCATGCTCCATCCCTCCATGATAACCAATAATATAAAATAATACTTATAATTTTAGTTTAGTATATTACACATGATTTTACATTACTATATCTATCTAGGCATACCCCTATTGATCTAATAATATCTCAATACAAAACATGCTATATCTTGAGATATCTTATCAATTATCATTGCTATATCATATATTCTGCAACATAACACACTTGTAGGGCTCTTTATTATGAGGGTAGTCATTATAGGGTCTCCATTCCTACCCTCAAAAGAGGGGGAAATAAATAGGGGTTTTGTCATAGAGATCAAAGCTCTTATGAACCAAAAATTCTAGTTTAGAACACTCGCAACAATAGCCATACATCAAAATAGTTAGAATAGACCAGTCAGATAGTGAATAATCTAAAATAGTCATTAGATTTGGCCTAGGATAATAGGACCAAGACTGGGCTATAGTGCCAGTGGCACTAATTTCCATTTTTGGTACTCTTGTCCAAATAGAAAAAAAACTAGAATTTCCAAAATTAGGCAAAAAAGTAGGTTTAGCTACATATTTACATAGCCAGACCAGTTCAAAATTAGTAGTCTTAATACACATTTTGCTTAAATAATCAAGATATAGGGGCATCATGCATAACATGATGGCTCTCACTTCCAATTTTAGATATGAAAATTAGTATAACTTCTAGATCAAAATCCATGTTCTAAACACCATTGATTGGGGGTAATGTGCATGGCACATTTATTTTCTTTTTTATTTGACTTCAACATTAACCAGGTATTCCAAGTAGTTACATGCCTTATTCCATCTACAGGTCGTTGGTATCATTTTGGAGTGGATTTCATACAAGCCTACCTTCCACATTCCCAATTTCTCGAGTGGCTTCCACATAAGCTAGATTCATAGTTTTGGAGTGGCTTTCATACAATCCTAATATCCATCTTTATATGAGGCCAAGAGTGGCCTATTTTACAACATCCATTCATCTATCTATGACAACATTGTCAAATCATAGTACATTCATGGGATTTAAAAGCCATCTCATATGACATACATTTTATATTGGTATCAGTTCATAGTTTCACTTCATAGGGTAATGATGGAACCAAAGGTCTAGCTAGCCTTTGTATTCTTAAGAAACCTATTTAGAGGGATTAAACACATAAACCAAACATTTATCAAAACATTTATGACCACCTAGCTTCACTTAGTGGGAAATCATAGAGGCAAAGGGCCAACCTTTATATTCTTGAGCCACTTTCTAGGGAATTGAGCACTCAGCTCCATTCATGATATTACCCTTGGTATAACATCATCCAGCATTACTCATCATCACAATCAGTTTTGTATTGGTCTACATACCTAGTGAGGTGTATTCATTCCTTTTTCTTCCTCTTTCTTACCTAGCTTTGTATGTTCTTATTTTAGATATATCATATCTAGTAAGAATTGATCTACTCTTTGTTTTCTATTTCATATTCACACTTCAGAGCGTGCTCTCTCTATGCACACCTAGCATCATACAAGCTTCATGGGTTTCACCCTTGTATGTAAGTTTAGGTACACTTTCTATTTTTCCTTTATCCTATTATTTTTATTTGTTGCATCACTAAAATAAAGAGGGGGGGAATTTAGTCATATAAAATGCAAAAATTAGTAACTTCAGCATGGCTAATGATACCCAACCCATAGGTCCCTCTTGCTTACTCTTATGACCCTATTAGGTTTGTTTTCACTAATTCTAAGTCATTTGTAGCCTTCTAAAATTGATCCCAGCTGAGTCAGGACATTTTTTTGCATAACCAATCCATCCCCCCAAGTCTCATTTACCTAGGATAATACTACCACACTAGGACTATATCACTAATGCCACAACTGATTACTTTTGATGTTGTTATCCAAGCTCATTTTTAGACCCAATGATTAATTAATTATAGTTTCCCATCCTTATCCTTATCATCCTAATATGATAAAATTCAATCCATGACCAGTAGATCCCTATAAAATCCCATTCAAAGATCATTTGGAAGGGGGTTGGAAAATATTACAATGCAAGCAAGAATTCAAGAAAGACTACTCAAGAACATTTCCCTATTCTCTACATATAATTATTCAATACTATTTATAGATTATTTGAATCCTTACACCAATCCCTAGTCATTTGAAGTACATCTAGTTTAGTATTTCCTTTCATTCTCATATCATAATTGCTACTCAAACACTTTCAAAGGAAGAACTACATATGGCTTGATCCCTCTTCAGAGTATTGGTATGTAGGCAGTGTGCCCACACAAAGGGTGTGGATCCATGTCCAGTGAATCTTACACACACTAACCTCCCCTCTGTTTAAGATCTCTATAGACTTTTTACTATCAAAACTAGAGAGACAGGGTTACACAAACTTACTGAACAAAACCTAGAAAGATTATATCCTCAAAACAATAGTGTTAGATAAGGAATACAATGTTGGTGCCACTCCTATCCACTTTTGGTGACCCTATCTAATCAAAAAATGAAACTCAAAATCTTTTTTATGATAGTGTCCCAGGCTTGTATAGTGAATATCATATCTTGTCTTAGTCGAATTAGCATAGTTTAAGCTAAGTCTTATTTTCTCCCTCTTATTACTATTTTAGAAAATATATAATTACCAATAAATTTAAAAAATAAATAGATTATTTACTAATTTATCAATCTAGACACTTTAACTAAATTAAGAATAAAACCCCAATTATTTCCAAAAATGTTAAATCAGGAACATGATGTCTTCAAAAAGTCTTCAAAAACTATCCAATCATGGTCAATACTCATATAGAGATACCTCATCTTCATAACACTATGGACTTCCATGGCATATACAACTATTCAAAAAGCCTTTAACACATTTATCAATATCTAGAACATAAGTCTAGAAAAAATCCTTCAACTTATAGTTTTACCTAACATCTACCATAAACTGATATGCATATAGATATTTGAAACTCACATTTATACCAAAAAATCCACAAAATGATCAAAAAAATAACTCAATCTCAAGGTGGAACCACTTATATTATTCAAAAACTTATTTTCTCCAACAAATAGATATATAAAAGAATACACAAACATATCTTGTTACCAAACAATCTCTGATAGCCACCAAGCTTCATCTGACTAACAAGTATCTCCTTGAAGCCTAGATAGAGACACCCATTTGACATAGAGACACTAAAATTCACAAAACTTAGGAGACTCCCATAACTCCATATCTTTCTCTAACTTGCAGTCCTAACTAATTTTAATTGAATCCTTGACATCATTCTTTTCTTTAGATTTGTTAATAAATGTTGTCAATATAAACTCTTGCCTCTCATTTATCTTTGATTCTTTTACACCTTGGAAAAAAATCCATCAACACTCTTAGAGACAATAGTATTAGTCTTATTATTCTTTACTACCTCAGGTATCCATACCATAGTTTGACCCTTCTTGTCTTCTATATCCATCTTACCTACTTGATCCTTGAGCTTACCCTGATTTGCAACATAACCTTCTAGAGCAAATTTCTTATCAACCTTTCGAATAGTGTGATTAGCATTGATAATATTTGGTTTCCATACCTAATTTTGTATTTTCTCAAACCTTCTATGATATTGATATACTTTGACATACCTTGAGTACCTCTTAACACTATTTAGATAGAATCTAGCAATATGTCCACTGTTATGACAACTAAAACAAATAACATCATTCATCTTTTTTGATAGATATGAGTTATTATTTCTCCAATACCACTTGCTCCTTATTCCAAGGCTCCATGTGAACTAATTATTAGAACTCATACTTCTAAAATATCTTTCCCTATGACCATATTGATAACAAGAATGATAATGGCCATGAAATGAACTTGTATACCTTATTGCATTAAGCTATCTATTTGGTATTCTTTATTTTCCTTTAAATTTTGAAATATCCTTGACTTGATCAGACTTATCACTACTTTATTATATTTTTCAACTTGTTTATGATCTATTCATGCTAATTCTTCAACAATTTTATCTCATTTTTCATTTTTGAACATGTAGTCTCCATCTGAATTCTAAGAACTTGGATAGTCTCATTATCACTCTTACTTTATTTAGCCATGTCATCCTTTATTCTACATAATTTTTATATCAAAATTAACTCAAAATAATTTAATTGTGCTTCAATACCTTTGATCAAATTTATCATCTTATGATTCTTCTTCTTCTTCTACTACTCCTTTATTTCACCAAGTGCACTCATGAGCTCAACTTCTTCTTTATTGATGTCATCTTCTCTACTTTTATGGAAAGATTTTTTGATCACACATGATGCCATTTTATTTTAAACACAAACTTTTCTTGGCATCTACTAACTAAACCTTGATATCATTGATAATATTCTCATCCTCTTTGACATCTTTCTTTAAAGTACATATTTGTATTTCAATTACCTTGATCACAATCTTCCACTATTGATTTTATTTCTTCAATTCATTAGCCATATTTGTACCTAATTAGGATCACCTTAAAGCTATTATGATTCCTCCAAATTACCTACTCTTATACCAATTATTAGAGGTACAATCACTGAGAGGCGGGGGTGAATCAATGAGCCCAAATAATCCAACTTCAATTCTGATCTTTATAAACACTTAACCAATTACCAAAAACATTCATGAAGTATACACATCATTCATATAAATAATAAAGAAAAATAATCCAAGATCAATCACATAACACATGACATACATGGTAAACCCTCTTGAGGAATAAAACCCACTAAAACCTATAATTGGACTACTATCTCGTAAAACAAGAACAAATTTAGACCAGCAAGCTACTGATCAAGGAACTATCTTTCCTAATTTTAGTGAGATTAAAATCCCATAAGGAGCTACTACACCTATATATATGAACACCCATAATAACTATACTTTTATCAAGATTCACCTTGTAAGGAAGAAACAACCCCTTTAGATGTTGAGCACCAATAACAACACCTATGAATAACTCCACCTTTGAATTGATGTCTACAACACCTGGTGATGGACCATTGACTATCACACTTCACCTTAACAATAATAACTCTATCACCATATTATCTAATTACTAGATGGTCATACACATTGTCAACACTTTGATTTTCCTCTCAAATCAACCACCAATCTCACATAGTCTTCACCTTGTCTTCGCTCACATTCAAACAATAAGAGCACTATTTTACCAATAAAATTATGAATAATAGGTCATAAAAATAGTCCTCAAACTAATATTCTCTTCAAATCATCCATAAGGAACTATACCCATCCTTTTCTTCTTAATTCACACACATAATCCTCTCTCAAATATCTCTCAAACAACCTCTTGATCATACTCACTCATTCTACCTCTTCTAGGCTTATTAGTTCCAATAACCTATATGATCACCTTTAGCACCTTGTTCAAAATATCATGTCTAATCCTATTCACTCTTTTTTAGTCCTCACTAACCTATACCTTCTCTTTCAAAGTTTATCTCCTTTGCTTGGCTCCACACTTATACTCCCTCATCCAAGTTTTACATCTCTAGAAACCATCACATTTGGTTTCAACATATATATATATATATATATATATATATATATATATATATATATATATATATATATATATATATATATATATGCATACATGCATATATACATACATATATATATATATATATATATATATATATATATATATATATATATATATATATATATATATATATATGTATGTATATATATTTATATGTATATATATATATGTGTATATATATATATTGTATATGTATGTATATATATATATATATATATATATATATATGTATATATATATTTATATGTATATATATATATGTATATATATATATATATATATATTTATATGTATATATATGTGTGTGTGTGTGTGTATCATTCATGATTAGAAACATGTTGGTTAGCCATTAGGAATGCCTTAACCTTTAATACATCAAACAAAAGAAGACAAAGATCAATACAATATTCATAGGTTATCCATAGCATATATGGGTCATCCTTAAGTAACTACAACTTTTAATAAGTCCCTTGTATCTCTTATAGGTCTCATAGAGATCTATTTACACATTTATGTAATATATATATATCATTCATGATTTAAAACATCTTGGTTAGCCATTAGGTATGCCTTAACCTTTAATACATCAAACAAAAGAAGACAAAGATCAATACAATATTCATAGGTTATCCATAACATATATGGGTCATCCTTAAGTAACTACAGCTTTTAATAAGTCCCTTGTATCTCTTATAGGTCTCATAGAGATCTATTTACACATTTATCTCATCATCAAACAAAAAAAGAATACAAGACCACTTTCAAATACGTGGGTCCACTCCTTATGTCCCCTTAGACATCTTCAAATGATCACTATCATATTATCTCACATCTAGGTATTCTCAAATAGCTTAAACATAGACCTTACACACAAGAACACTATTACCAAACATAGTCAAAATTTTAAACATTTTTCATACTCAAGATAGATTGATCAGACCTCCAAAATCCATGTAGAGAATCCTCATGGAGTCTACAACACTCCCCAAGAACCAATTCATCCTTAGACATCAAAATAACATTAACACAAGCTCAAATATCCTTCTCAAGTCACTTGCAAAAGAATAATGGACACATAGTTAAATTTTAGGCTCAATATATTTGATTGTACTCACTTTTAGATCTTCAAATCTATATATCTAAATGTTCCTTCGAGTCCTCTACCACTTGGATTTTTATAGTACCAACAAATTCTAATTTTATCAAAAGATATGGTCAAAATATAGATCTCTAGTTTTTCCCTATGTTAAATTCAAATATTTGAATTCAAATGGTCATGGTTAAACTTCAAACACAATGCTCAAATCTAGTGAAATTTTAGCTTAGATTGAATATACACCATTGATATCTTCCAATATTTAACACATAGGCATCAATTCTTAGACATTAAAATTCATTCACATGGATCTCATCTTGTGCAATCTCAAAATGTTAACTCAATGTACTTTGCCAATCTCTATGGATCAACCAGGTCTTTGATGATCAATACTCATCATTAGATCAATCTATATGAATTCTTATTTTCCATTAGATCCCTATCCTATACCTTTGCTCATTCGTTAAACATCATGCAGCTATTGTCATCTTGCTACTTCTTAATTTCTTGGAACAATGTGCACTTTTGATCTTGCTCAAGCTTTAACACTTTCAAAAATGACTATGGGGACCCTTTCAATATGCCTAAGTAGCCATTTTTTCACCTCAATAACTTCTTCTACACTTACATGATCTCAAATTTGGACAAAATGATCTCCTCACATAGGAGAATCTAACCATGTGACACATTGCTCTTGAAGCCTTTACATGTGTGAGATATATTGCCATTAAAATGCCTTCTCAAAAATATTCTATCATAGATCCAACTATGTCAAAACCTACCGAAGAGGCCAAATTTGAGCATCCATAACTTTTGTTGCACTTCAACACATGATCTCAAATTTAGTGCAATCAACTATGCTCAAAACTAAATAAACCCATATGATCAGTTTCACTTGACACCTTCACACATGTAAGATATCAAACCATCAAAATGATCTCTCAGCTCTTCTTGTCACATTACAAAATTGGCTAAGTATGGAAAAACATAGTCAAATTACTTAGAATCCCAACTTGGTACAAGCATATATTTTGATGCGCTTCATCACATGATTTCAATTTTAGTGTAAATAAACTAGGTAAAAAATTGAACAAACCCATATAATCATTTGTCCTAACACCTCTACATATATGAATGTCGACCTCATGAACATGCTTATTCAGCTCTTTTTGGCCAACTATAAATTTGGATAAGTATGGGAAAATAATGAATTTTGAGTGAAATCTAACTTTGCACCCTCATAACTTTGACTACATTTCGATGCATGACTTGAAATATAACATATAAAAATGAGTGACTATTATGATCACAACCATATGATCAACTCTCATTGACTCATTTCCACATGGAAATGGTGACATCATCAAACTTCCAACTTAGATTTTTTGCCACTAGACCTAAAGTGCCTGGATGAGAACAATGCTGAACTAGGTGAATTCTACTCATGCATATAAGCATTCAAAGTATTCTTAACTTTTATTAGGACCTCTTACACATATTCAAATCACCATATTCAACCCTGATCCTTTCTATCCATGCCAATACTAAAGATCAACCAATCATAAATAAAACACACTAGAACAAGCACATTGTACACTTTGTCATTATCACTTAGGCTATAGAAGTACTTCATCCATTCAACATAACACCTCCATGATAACACCATGACATAATCATGACAACTCTCTAACATGTTTGATAGTTTTGAGTGGATATCTAAATTTTTTTTATTTAAATAATTAGTAAATAGATTTTAGTTGATGAAAAAAAGTCATTGGGAGACTGAGGCATCCTCTACAAGTGAAAGACACAAGGTAACTAATCACAAAGTCCTATAAATGCACTTACAAAATCTACAAACTTGACTTTTTGGAAGTTATTAAGATTGATCATGAGTATATAACTATTGGAGAAGGTAAAGGGAGGTAAGTCATAACTTTTAAAAGTGTTATAATTGTTTGAATAGGTATAAAACCCAAATTATGCCATTTATAGTGTTTGCTTCCCTATCAACACTATAGCTAGGGTTTCAAATTAGAAACTTGTATAACTTTATTTTTATCTAGCTAAAAAATGATGAAAATTTATGTTACAATGTGTTTTGATGTGTTATATAGGATTCAGGTGTTTTTAAGTTTGCACAAGGACATACAATATAGTCACCATGATTTTGGTAGTGCATTAGGCTTAAAGAGACATAATTAGTAAGAATGGGGTAAGATAAAAGGTACTTACATAGAGATTTATGACCTAATATTTTATATGGAGTTATAAAAATGTAAAGGGTATATAAATATAGTTTTATTTTGTCAATAAACTTTGTAAATCATTCAAACCATCTAGATTTTCATGAAAATATGGTTATAAGAAAAGATACCTTAAAGAAGAAAAGGTGAGTTGGGTGAAATTTATTTTTTGGAGATTATGGTAATTGGTGATATGATGAAAGGGAGATATAAATAATCAAATTAATTACCTATGAGACCATGTAAGAATACAATAATATTATAATCTTATTTTAGTCTTTTAGCCTATGAGCCTCCATTAAATGATGAGCAAGCTTGAAAAAGAAATAATAGTGAATTATTATAAATTGTTTATGTCATGATTATGATGATGATGATATCAATGAGAGACAATATAGGGTTGATCAAGGGTGATAGTTATTCCAGATAGAAAATAAGCCTATGGAAGAAAAAAGGCTTAGGATCCTAGTGAAGGCAAGAGTGTTCAAGTGTGTCAAGAAAAATAATTACGTGATTGCATGTATGCAATCAAATCAAAGTTTAATGTAAGGACCAAGGAATAAATTAGATACATGTGTATGAAAATGAGGTTGCAGGCATCAACCTTACATCAAGTGGTATTAGAGAAGGTAAACTCTTGGTATAGTTTATGATTTTGAATATGATAGATTATTATTTGAGGCTGTTGAAGTTTTATATGTGAGATTTAATTAAGATAAGTTATAAGAGTATATTAAGATAGAGTTAAAGAGTTTTTGGTAGATCAATCCTAAGAAAAGAGCTAGTAGAATCTTAAAAGACAAAGAATATATATATATATATATATATATATATATATAGAGAGAGAGAGAGAGACTCCTTTTCTAAACCTAGCTTCTAACCAAATATTTTTCACCTTGATTTTGTGTCTAAACCTAGGTTCTCTCCTTAATATAGTCTATTGACACTCATATTCAAGTCTTTTTCACCTTGGAACAACTCCTCTTCTTGGAGTCTCTCTCTCTCTCTCTCTCTCTCTATATATATATATATATATATATATATATATATATATATATATATATATATATATATATATAACCTTGGAACAACTCCTCTTCTTGGAGTCTCTCTCTCTCTCTCTCTATATATATATATATATATATATAGAGAGAGAGAGAGAGAGAGTCCAAGAAGAGGAGTTGTTCCAAGGTAAAAATGACTTGAATAGGAGTGTCAATAGACTAGATTAAGGAGAGAACCTAGGTTTAGACACACACACACACACACACACACACACACACATAGAGAGAGAGAGAGAGAGAGAGAGAGACTCCAAGAAGAGGAGTTGTTCCAAGGTGAAAATGACTTGAATAGGAGTGTCAATAGACTAGATTAAGGAGAGAACCTAGGTTTAGACACAAAATCAAGGTGAAAAATATTTGGTTATGATAAAATGAAGGTTAATAAGGCAAAGGAGAGGAAGGGATTGGCTGAGTTAGAGTACCATAATAAAATAAATAAGAATGAAGACCCGAAGATAAAAGGGTTCATTTTTTAAGAAGATATGAGTGAGATAGATCAAAGGTTAGAGAGTATAAGGCTATTATTGGAGCTCATACAATAATATTAAATCCAATTATATGGCTCGGTTATGACGAAGAAGAGAGTCAAGTGGCCATAAGGCTACTCATGAAGAGAAAAATAAAGATGTTCATGAGAGACAATGAGAGGAAAAATGATTTGATATGTAGGAATCTCAAGGAGGAGATGAATAAGATCATGAGATATGAAAATTTTGTAAACAAGAGGGAGATTATTAAAACCTTGTAAAGAAGGATATAATCATGGAGACAAATCAACCTAAGAAGGAAAAGATAGAGGCAAACAAGCCTCAAGATTTTAATATAAATATTTATTTTCATGTGTGTATTCAAGTAAAAAAGTAAAAGATGAAGAAATCCACGTTGAGGAAATAAAAATTGAACGTATTAAGGAGATAAATCATGAACATCATGTTTATGATGAAGAAGAATATTATTGGGTAACCATGTATAGAGGATGACTCAAAGAAGGCATCAAAGAATAAAGATTGAATAAAGAGGATGGAGTTAAGAGGTATGAATCTAAAAATTCTGAATTTTTATTTCATAAATAAATCAAAGAGAAATAAAATCTTCAACATAAATTTGTAATTAACGAAGATTTTTTAGGTGATCAACAAGACTAGTCATCTATCTATGAAAGCTGGGATCCAATTAAAAATAAAATTGGTAGCTTTGGAGCATTCTATAAATGATTAAGACAAGGAAAAAATATATCCTATAATAGAATATGAAGAGTTAAGAATTTGACATGAGTAAATGGAGACTAAAGATAAATAAATGGTGATTAATAAGGTAGCATATATCATAGAATAGTAGGGTATAAAAGTTGATTTGCAATGGAAAAGATTGTCTATCTTGACACAAAATAGAGATGGAGGTCAAGTACTTAATAAAGTAAAAGATATGTAAGATAATAATGAATAATAGGATTTGATGTGGATAATATTCATTTAATATGTTAAATATGATCTATTGGATTTCCTTAGTCAAAATGAATAGAAGGAAGGAACTATCCTAAAGGAGTTAGAGGCAAAATTTCAAGATGAAGCAAAGAAGATTTCAAAGACAAGAAGGATGTTTCCTATAATAAAACCTCAATTATATGAATTTATGGGGTATATAAAGTTATAAAGGTTAAAACCAAGTGATTAATTTAAGCCAACAATATTTTGAATAATTGGTATAAGTTGATGCAAATAAAATGGCAAGACAAGGTAAGATGAGTATGGAGTCATTTAAGTTGATCAAATAAAAAGAAATAGAAATCAATGATACAGGTAAATAGTATAAATAAAAATATAAGTAACTCAAAAAAATAAGATATAATCCTAGATAGGCTTGGAATAATTAAGTAAAAGCAAGAGAGAGTGGAAAAGACCATGAGGTCCTAGAAAAGACTATCAAGTCTCATGAATGTAACTTGAGATGTATTAAACATGATGGTGTAGGTATGGATATATAAGAGAGGGAGTCACTCCATGATCATATGGAAAGTATAATTAATGAATCACACTCATGATAGAGCCAAATAATGAAGAATAAATCCATGATCCTCACAAAGGATTTGATTAGAGGAAGAATACATGTTGGAAAGAGTAAACGATCAATCCTACGAAGATTAAAGAAGGAAATGATAAAAAATTAGCTTAGAGAGATGAAAGAGAGGGAGACCTTAAGCCAATAACTATTCCAATATATAATCCAAGAGGTGAAGAACAAATTCTCATAGAAGGATAGCCACAAGCAAGTAAGTTATAGTGTTATGAGAATGCAACCAAAGAGGATATCAAGGAGAGTTTGACAAGGATAAAGGAATAATATATGTATAAGTATCCATTAGAGAATGAATACCAAGGAGAAATCATGGTTAAGAGGTAATATTCTCCAATAGTGCATGACCCAAGCATGATAAATAAATAAGAAAGCCATGGAGTAGGAGCAAGGATGAAGAATGAGAACTAGATATTTTCAGAAGAGAATGATGAAGAAAAGTCTGAGTGGAGGAGATAGAAGATAAGGTAGATAAAGAGTTTCAATAGTTTATATACTTCATGGAAATAGAGGATGAGTTGGAAAATAAGAAAAAAAGGCTAAAATACAAATATAAAGACATCAATTGATAAGAAAGGAAAGATAAATGAGGATCAAAATAAAGAGGAGCTCACAAGATCATATGATAAAGAATTTGGGACACCTCATTATAAAATGGATCCAAGTCACTTTTGTAGTTATGCCAGTTAAGCATCAATTCCTAGAACATGTGTATCAAGATGTGCACTAGGGCATGATATTTGATAATTTGTTTTAGGTCTGAGTCATCAGTGGTTCTCATGGTTGCCTTTGTATTACTAACCCTTATTTGTATTTCACCACTCAACTGCTCCAACATATTTGCCTAACATGAACTACATTGAAGGTCATGCTTTTAGTAAATAATTCTATCATGCACATTGTCCCTAGAAATGAATGATTCTTAGAGAACAAGGTCATTTTCATCCACTAATGTAGTCTGACTATCCATGGTTGTCTTGGGCATTATAGTTGTGGTGAAATATGTGTTAGAGATAATAAGAGAGTTATTAAGGTGTTAATTCATGTGATATAATGTGCTTGGAGGGATGTAACATCAATCATGCTCTGATACTCCTCTAACAAGGTTATCAAAGTATCTACCTCAGTCTTCATGCTCTATCCTAATGTACTCACTATGCAAAAATTTTAGGCTATGCACTAGTCCTTCGTGAGCTCAGCAACTAATGTCTTGAGACTGAAGTGGTTAGATATCACTTGGCATCCAATTACTTGAGTGGATAAGTCTAGGCAAGTGTATTTAATCATTTTTTCCACTTCATGAAGGTGAGCCCTAAGCTCCACATTCTCTAAGTTATATTGATCCCTTTTTCCTTATAGGGAGGCAAACTTTTGTGCTCTTGACTCCTTAAAATCTATGGAACCCTCCAATTATTTATTCAATATAAGATGGGAGACATAAAAAGAAGCCTCATGCCTTAATTAAAAGTGTGGCCAACATGTTTGTAGATGTTATAAGATCTAGACATGGTATGAGGGATAATAGGAGTGAGAAGGTGGTGTACCAAGTAACTACTATGGGAACATTCTAGAGATAAACACCTTCTAGTGGTAACTTGGGTTTTTGTGATCTTTATTGAGTGGCTGTTGGTGCTTGTTGTTATAGTGTAGCATCTACTACCATCTTACTTTGTTTCAAAACATATTCAACCTACTTCCATTTGGATTCCTCCTCCTCTTATTTATTCTTCTTCTCTTATTCCTCTTTCTTATTTTTCTCATCTTCCTCCTCTTTTTGATTTTTCTCTTCCTCTTATTTATTCTTATTTTATTCCTCTTCTTTTTTATTCTTTTATTTTGATAGGGCTATAGCCTTGGATTTCTCTTATTTAGCTTGGCCTTGAACTTGTGCTTATGCCTACACTTGTGCCTACACTTGATGTTACCATAGGGATTCATCATCCTCCTTATTTTTAATGATAGCTTCCATGTCCTATTATACTTGGGCCAGTATGTTCTATTATTTATTTTATTCTTCTTATACATTCAATTTGGTAGAAAATTCATTATATTTTTTCTTGCACTCTCATTCCTCCTGCACTTGTTTAGTTACATCAATTGTCTCTTGTGCCTTCTTGGCCATATCCATGGCCTTTTGAATGCCATCCTATACATTCTTAGTATTTTTTGTGACCTTAGATTCTTTATATTTCTACATGGCATGATATTAATATGATTCGTCTTTCTTTGTCTTATTTTTATCCTTCTTTGGTGTTCAACTGCATGAGTTTTTTCTTCCCTAGAAGCCTATTGTTCCTTTTCTATTGGATTATTTGGTGTAATCTCATCAATATCTTGAGCATAAAAATATGGTTGTGAATTAGTTGATTACACCTTTGAAATAGAAACATGTACCTTCCTCCCTCAGATCATGACTAGTCTATATTTGGGTGGTGGTGTAGAAAATACAAAGGTAGGTTGTGCTTTTTACACCATAGTTGGTCATCTAAATGTGCACTCTTCCAATGTAGGGGAGAATCTGGCCTCCCATATTAATCAAGTCCTACACATAAGTTGTTCAAGTGGGATCTCTAGTAGAGGTTCAAAGATCTCCTTAGTTGTGAATGTTGGTGTAGGTTATAGCTAAAAGAATTCCATTCTATGTTGGATTTGTTTGCTTCTTAAACTGTGTCAACAATGATGGAAGGTGGGTAGTATGGGAGGTCTACCCAAAACTCAAGGGGACATTTATTTTACATTTGAAACATGTGTACCACCTTCCAAAATAAAAATTCTTTTTTCTCCTCCTCATAATAGTCTCTAACCATGTCTTCCATCATGATCTAGTAGACTTCTTGCTCATTTGTGCCCATCTAGGTGAGGTTGTATGAGCTCAAAATATGCAAAACCTTTGGATCATCCTTTTAGGTCACAGTGTTACATGGCAATCACTTCAAGGGAGGGGACTTTAAATGAGGGTATGCTTTGTGCTTTCCCTTCTATTATTGTGATTTAGTTGCTTCTTCTGGTTGTTTTGTGGTAAGAACATTTGTTCTAGGTGGTTTGGATTGCAAGGGGGTTACATGCTTGGTTACAAATGATTTTTATTGGGCCACATTGACCTATTCCATATAAATTATCATGAAGAAAGGGAATGGTTGGAAAGGTGATCATAGTAGCTCATGGATAATAATGAAAAATCCTTTGGGTAATAGGGTAATTGAGGCATGTTGACTAAGGTATTTAATGACATTGGGTGGCACCTAGGGATGTGTGGAAATGAGGTCCAAGAACTCCTCCCACTAGGATTTGAATTTTCCCTCATGTGTGAGAGCTTGATAATCTTGCATCCAGATGAGATTGCAAAATTATTTCATTGGCTAGTAGTCTATATCAGGGTGCACTTCTCCCTTTGGTGAATTTCATCATATGAATTAGATCATGAAAATAAGTAATTGATATTGGAATGTCTATTTGGGTAGGTGTGACACTTATCAATGTTCATGATTAACTCCTAGATGAAGTACTCTAGTTAGTTAAATTGTTAATTATGTTGGATCATCTGATGGGCAATGTCCACAAATCCTTTAAGTATTTTCTTGGCATACTTGGTCATCTACCAAAATCATCTAGTGATGCACTCTATAAGGATGTGCATTGACTCATACAAGATTTCATCAATGGGAATCCATCTATTGCTTCACACATATAGATCCTAAATTTCTTACAAAATGGGTGTCATTTTCATATTATATGGGAGAAAATAATATCCATACATAAGCATGCCCAAAGCTTAGGCCATGGCTTATGTATTGATGATAAAAGTCTCATATGGACCCAAGTAGATGTTACCATCAAGGTATCAATTGAGTAAAACTTGTATGATTTATCCTAGGTCACCAAGGTAGGCACTCAATGTCTATATTATGGAACTAGTGGGGAGCTATGAGGGTGAATTTTTACATAGCATCGATAAGATTAGGGCAAAAGAGATTTTGTTCTATTTGACAGAGTTAGTAAAATAACTCTTGGTCACTGAACTTGGTTTTCTTGAGCACCATATTGACACCCATGGATTTTTTATGCATAAGTGAGAGCCTTGATTAGCTATAAGGTATCTATGGTTACATGAAGTGATGAAATAAGAATTCTTTATATGATCTGTTGATGCTTAGAATTGTGCTATTTCTAACACCAACAATGGGAAGTTTCAAGAATGTGGGACTTGCGACTTGAAATGACCTCCAAATTTTAAAGAAGGTGGCTCTTCTTTATCTCAAAAGTATTTTGAGAAAAGGGATAGAAATTAAATAGAAACACCAATTCAATGAAATGAAATTTAACTATGGCGATGCACCTGAGTTTAATTTGTCCTTTAATACTAAGCACATTGAAGCTATATTTAGGATTCAATTACATTAAAGAGCAAACAATGCATGATCAATGTAAAAGATGAAAACAAAAGAATCAAAGGCTCATAACTTAGACTATTTTTTTAGTAACACATAAAATATCAACAAAGGCATAGAACTCAATCTTCTTATTAATTTTCCAGTCACATAAAAGGCATAGATATATGCAAAATTATACAAACTTTCTAAATCAAGAAAATAGAACAAAGGCAAATGATATTACTAGCCACAACAAGAAAGTCTAAAACTTCTTGATCACAATATCTTGTAGAAAATTCTCTCTATCTTTTGATCTTGATATCTGATGATACTATTTGATGATCCCTGTACCCATATTTATAGCATCAGACTAGCTCTAGATTGTCTGCACGTTCCCAACCCAATGGTCTAATTGAACTCTAACTAAACTGGAAGTGTTTAACAAAAGATATTCTTTGGATCTGAAATGTTTAGTCTCTTACACAATCAAATCCTAATGGCCTAACTGAATAGGAGTTTAACTGGAACTGTTTAATATAAGATAATTTTTGGATCTGAAATGTTTAGTCTCCTTGCAAGTTCATTGGCTAAATTAGATACACATGACACTTTTCACTGTAAAATAGGTGAGGACACTTGGTGGCTTCCACTTGCCTCACTTGAAAACCATCTCATTATTCAGGAGGCACCAAAAAATGACACTTAGCAGCTTTTGTGGCACTTACATAAAACACACAACACTTTCCACTACATTATACTCTTTACTGTGTCTTTGTATTAGGAGTGCTCTGTCTTTGACATCTATTATAGTCCACTGTTATGAAACTTTATCAACTTATAGAAAATGGGACCCATAACACTTCTTGCTCGAGAAGCTTCAAAAGGGGAATGGGGACAGGTGTCACTTTCCACGTATCTTTAACAAATTACATGTGTCGGTTTTCGCTTATCTATAGAAGCTTTTAGATACTTTTTGAAAAACCTATAGAAAGTAATGCATGGTAGTCTCTGCTGATCTTTAGCTACTCATTTTAAATTCACATTGATGGTAACACTTGGTAGCTTCCACTGACTTTGGAAACAAAACCCGAGGCCCACCACAGTCTTTAATTAACAATGAAACAAAATGAAGAAGCTACACATGTTGACACTTGGTAACTTCTACTGAGCTTTAGCTAGGGACACGTGGTGGCTTCCACTATTTTTAGAAAAATATATTGAAACCTTCCATAGTTTCCACTTGTTACACTCCATGTGCACTAAGAAAATCTTATCGAAAGAAGCTTTTAAAACTCATTAGAAACTTAAAACGTAGATGCCGATACTTGGTACACTTTGTTGGATTATAATGGGACACATGGCATGTTCCGCTGCTTTTAGAAATAAAGTATAATGTGTCTCGATAGATAACACCTGGCATTTTCTTTGTGACTTTGATACTTAGACAAAATTTAGGCAAAAATGAAACTCATGCTGGTGCTTTGTGTCAAAAAACTCATTGCCTCGAAACTAAAATGAGTAGGGACAAAACTTGGAGTGCATAATTGAAACTCAAAATAAAATGTAGATTATTTTACTCTAAAGTTCTTGGCAACCTCAAGGAATTTTGAGCCTGCTCAAAAAAAGAATCCACAATCTCCTACATGATCAAATGTGGCAAAAATCACAACTTTAGTAAGGCCGTCTGAAACAGACCACTCAACATCAGATAATCCCTGCTTATTTTGCAATTTGTGGAAGGCTAAATCAAGGTTGATGATTTATTTGTGAAAAAAACTCTACAAAATATGAATTGCAACCTTCAATTGAAATTCAATCTGGGACATGGGGATTAACACAACTTCCACTTCTGGCACTAATGAATCATCTATTAAACCCTGGAAAATTGACTGATCACTTTGCCTGGCTAATAACAAAGGTTTAATCTCATCAACCATCAACATAGTGTTGTTATTAGGAAAAGGGGAGGGAAGGCCCAATTTCACTAGATCTTTAATATGTTGCTTCATGTCTTTGATTCCCTCTTTCACCACATCTAGAAGCTCTTTGTAATTAATTGATATAGAGTTACAACTGAGAACTTCATTCACCCTTTTAGTAGTAATCATTCTGTCACTATTCCTGCTACTGATAACATTCCATCAGTTGCATCATATAGCTTTTGCAATAGCATTTGAGAATTAAACACTCTCAAAGAGACAATGGATAGAGTGGCTTCAACTAAAGTCTCTACCTTTTCACACAATTTTTGTGCATTTAGCAGGAAAGTTAGAGAGGGTCTGAGTTGAGTAATCTCCTCAGAGATTCTTTTCCTTATGGATATATATAGCTCCTTGAATAGATTCAAAACTATTGCATTATTTGGCCTATTAGCCAACTCAAGTGTCAATTGTTCTATTATTCATTGCTCATCTTGAAGTTGGGCCTGTATGGTAGTCATATTGTTCTTCTCATTTAAGCTTTTATTGGAACTAAGTGACTTGTTGCAGGTTTTCCTCACATTTTTCTTGTAATGTTGCCTTTTCTTGCCTTAGGGCTATCACTACAACTTTCTCCTATGCCAGCTCTTCTTTCAAAGAATCATTTTGGGCCTGAATAGCCTAGTGAGTCTAATAAGAAATAGTATCTTGTAACTATTTATTGAGACTCTCTATTTCATTATTCTTGGTTTTGATTTCTATATTCAGACCGTTATAGTTTACTTTCTCTTGAGCTAAATCATCCTCCATCTTCTGTAGCTTCTTTGATACTTTCAAATAATTAGTAGCTATAGCAGAAGTGGATTCATTTAGCATCTTAACCCTATCTTGTGATCTAAAAAGTGACATATCCATAGCCACTACATTCATTGTATAATCTTTGGGCTGCATCTACTCATTTGGCTTGAGTACATTAGGTGACAAATGGGTCACCATTAGTTGTTGCTAGATTGGGTCAAATTATGACCTCATATGTGGTGTAGCCAGGGCTTTATTATCTTTCATCCTCTTTTTCTCCATTAGGGCTTCCCTAGCCTTTGTAGCAGCATCTTCTTGAGTTTGGAATGTAGAGGGAGAGGCAATGTGCCCACCCACAAAAGGATAACCCTATGGCAAGCCATAGGGAATAGCGAAATGTTAGCTAGAGGGAATTTGAGGAGGTATTCTCTTTGGGACAGAGGGGGAAAAATGAGGCAATGATGTGGCCTGAGTATTAATAGGTAGGGCAAGTTGGTAAATGGGCACAACAGAGGTGGCAAGAGATATTATTTGGCCAGATGGGATTGTCACCCCTATAGAAGAAGAGAGAGACTGAGAAGAAGAAGGAGAAACAACACGTACCTGAGGAGCAATCGATGTACTCAGTGGTTGGTGTTGTGAGGGTTCTACTTCCTCCTCTAAATCAGGCTAAAGTTTCAGCCTCTTATGTTTCCTTGGCATTTCTTCTTCTAGATGTGCTTCCTTCTCTTTAACATTTACTACTGCTGCTAGTGATGATTGTACAAAACTAGGAACCTCAAAGGCTGACACTGATGGAGAAGCTTTGGGTGGTGAGGATACCACACTCTTTTATTTTTTAATGGCACTGAGAGATTAGGGCCAGACAGTTACATCAATTGTAGATGAGGTTTGTCTTAGGGCTTACACTGAATCAGGGCTAGAGATCGGAGACAAAGAACATTTATCCTAGATTTCCTCCCATTTCTCATCTGAATCTACATTTCCAAAAGAGTGAGTTATCTCACAAATCTCCTAGCTATACTTCCAATAGGCTTCTATTTTCTCAAATTTCTAGTCTTTGTTATTGAATGCCCTTCTTAAACTAGAAGTCATTCTAATTTTAGGATCAAAATCCTTTTTCTTAACATAAAAAGTCTCCCATGGCCTGGCCTCTTGAAGGGGCAAATCTTTCAATTCTACATACAAATTAGGAATATCTTCCTTAGGATTTCTTTTATTTTCCTAAAAGGGATGGCCCTCATTCACTATTCTAGTGGTGACCTTATTATTATTGAACCATGAGCTTATGAAATTACTTGGGTCATATCCCCATTTATCTTCAATCATAAAGAAACCCAAGAAGGCTAGCTTTCTTAGCAACACATGCTCAACATCTCTGACCTCTAGGGCCATATTGTTCGTTACCCATGGAATATCATACATTTTCTTCTTCTTCTTCCCAGTGCCATATTCATTATCGACATAGACACTTGTCGGGTGACCTCTAAGAATGCTAACCTAAGGGTCAAAATCTTAGGTAGCAACACTGGTTCTCTATTAAAACCATGGACCCTAATGATAGTATGATGGGATCCAAAAAAATAATCATAAAGAATATTGCAATTTGTCATAAGGCCTGAGACACTTGGAGTTAATCTATTTTCAATAGGCTTTGGGCTTAGATGACAAAAGGTAGGGGCAATAGAAAATTCCCAAAATTCATATGGGTCAGATGCTTTGGACAAGATATATGTCCATGCAAACACAGGATTGGTCCTATTATGACCAAAACTGGGGTCATACATGTTTAGATGCATGTATTGGGAAAAGATGATAGAGTTTTGATACAACATGAGTTGAAATAGATAAGAAGAATACCTAAAAACCCCTTTAGATTTAAAATGGGTTAGCTAGTCAACCATTGAATATGCAATTTGCTCAAAAAAATCTAGCTGATACTCCTAAGTCTTGTCTACAATTTTTAACCTGAAGAGAATGGCCATTTGTTCTTCATAGATAGTTATATCTTCTTTCATTCTAAAAATGAATGCCATCATAGATAAAGCCTCTTGACTAGCCTATGCAAATTGTGCTCTTTTTGTTGGCAGTACAAGTATAGTGGTATCATCTTCCCTTAATTGCAATTTTGATCTTAGAAACCTTAATTGATTATTGACATTTGCCCATGTTTTTTGCATCTTGGCAATGGTGGAAAATGTGGCTATCTTGTCATGATACAGGGCCAACATGTCCCTGATGGTCTTTGGTGTGATTTACACCATGAATTGACACTATTATATGGTATTTGAGGGTGCATGAAACAATTTGGTGCATATTTCAACCAAGTTAGGGCACATATGTACACCTGGGACAATGAATTGTGCTAGTTGGGAAGTCCATATCCTCATTGTGAATGTTTCATATTATCTAGCCTTAGCCATCTGAATACATCTTTGATGTGCCCCTTCTCTTAGAGCTTTGCCAAACTTTTGAAGTATTGGGTCTATGATTCTGTCTACAAAATCTTTCACCTTTGCTGGGTCGTTTGCATAACCAACTTCAAGGACTATAGTCTGTGGATAGGTCTTTAAGGGTTGTGCAGGGGCTGAAGCATATGATTTGCTTGTGAGAAGCTTATCGATGGATTCATAAATCCTAGACCCTTGTTGTGAATACTATGCCTCCTCCATATCTATGTCTATACTGGTAATCAATGAGCTTATCTAATAGGTATGAAGCTTCGTAATAGGGAAGGTGCTTTCACTAAGCAAGTTTTGCTATGAACTTAAAATGTAGGTAACAGGGATTTTCTAGCAGATGCATGAATGTTTGAGACAATTGTTTAGCTTTAACTCTTGTTATGGGGTATTTAATGACCCATCAAGTCTCAAAAAATGGCATTAAAACTAGATAACTGTTAGTAAATCTTATTGAATCTACGTGGGACAACGAGTCAGACACGTCATGAAATGGATGCATAAAGGTACCTTGGGGAATGTTGGAATTTGAGAGAGATTTAATGAATTCAAGAGTTTCAATTTTTTTGAAAAAGGCTCTAAGCTACATCCATGTGTTCAAAGAACACTTATTTAAAAGAAAGAGTGGGAAAGAAAAATGCGAAAACAAAGCGACAAGGAAAGGGAAACTATCTAACTATAATACATTAAAGATACAACTTAAATGAAATGTTTCAAATAGATCCCATTCATAGGAATCTCTTCAAGTTCACCCTCTAGGGTCAAAATCAAATTAATTTTGTTGTTTATAGGTACAAAACTTATAGGGTCTAGTCCACAATGCCTCAAAATTAGTGTGTTGACCTAGCTTGGCAGCTCTTGCATCCCATTTCAAAACAACTGAGCCTACTTCAAAATGGGGATTTGAAGTCTTCTTATCGAAGTATTCTTTGATTATTTGTTGATGCTTCATTAATGAATCATGTGATGCATCCCTCTTTTCTTGAACTTCCAAGAGTTCAGCCAGTCTGAACTGCATGGGGCCATTCTCCTCAATTTCAATCTATTTTAATAACTAGAGAGCAAGAATCTCTAAGCTTAGGGGCATTACAGCAGGCTTACCATAGACCAATTGATATGGGGACATCTTTGTCACTTGTTTAGGCATTTCTTCCCTTAAAACATTTGGGATTTCATGGTCTTCATCAAATATGACATAAGTGCCCATACCAATGGAGTCATAGTTTCCATATGGGTCACTTTGCATCATAGCTAACAACTGGTTATTTTCCTCTTCTTAGTCATTTTTAGTACAGCCACCTAACTCTTCAACAAAGACCCTTTCTTCCTTATTCAACATAGCATGAGCTGTCTCTAATTTTGGGGTTGGTTCATTGGTGATGTGATCTTTAGATAGTGTCTCAGATAATATTTTCATTTTTAAACCATATTTGGTTTTTAGGATGAGGTGAGACCAATCAAGTGACATATATCCTCCTATTGTCAGGAATCTAGAACAACAAACATGCTCTGACTCCACTGTTAGGATCTAGGAAGCACAATTGATTACCATGTACAACCAACTTAACATGCGGAATTAAACCAGAAGTAACAAGTAACTAGAATTCAAAAACAACACAGTTAATGAGAGACAATACCTAATTGTATTAATACTCTTCCAAAAGGAAATACAACAAAGAAGATGCCACAGTCTTCTTCCTTACACACCTCTAAGGCTCCCACACCTCTAGGGCATAAACAGTAAATCTCTTCAAGAGCTCACTCTCTCTCTTACGGTCCCAACACACAACTCAAACACAGAGTTGTTGTTCACCTCCAACCAGTCAGTATCACTAATGCCAGTACACAAGTGCTCCATGCACTCCAAATTCAAGTACACACTGCACTCCAAGTACACAACCATACTTCAAGTAGATCTCACCTGATCTTGCACCTTGATATGTTTCTGTCAACTTTGATCTTGCTACCCCACAGACCTCCTTTGACCTCGCACACACACACACCTAAAAATCAATGATCTTACTTACTCACATAGAACCCTTGTCCTTGCCTCACCAAGTCCTTATGATCCTACCATACTAGCACCCCTGTGGATCTTCTACCAGACGTTAAAACAACCTCTAGATCTCCTTGATCATACACACCTGGCACTGTGGCACTAGGAGGAACACACCTTGCTCTCTTCACTCTAAAGGAGCTAACCTTGCTCTTACTCAACTAGCACAAAATACAATACATCCCATGAGTCTATTATATAGATCTCATGCAAACAATAATTAGACATCCAATTACAATAATTAGATCCATAGCTCAAGACTAAATTTAGCCTTTCAACATGCAAACAATCGGTTCGTTAACTAACTATTCATGAACTAGCAGTTCTAGAACCGCATAGGTGACCGACATCGGTCCCTATCTGCCTAGAGATGATTGACATCGACCAATCTTGACTGATGTCAGTAGATTCATATCTACACCTAACCGACGTTGGTTAGCCTGACCGACGTCAGCGACTATGACACTCAGCAACCTCCTCCCATGTATGCATCAGTGAAGCTTTTAGCTCCATAACCTAACAATCTCCCACTTGGAGATAAATAACTACACTGTACCTGTACACTATCTAATTTATTTCCTGGCTTGTATCCCTCTTCAAGCTCAATCTTGAAGACCAACCACCACACAATTTATGGTGCAACACTTGTCATCCAAGTAACTTGCCAAATCCAAAGTACTTGACCCTGCATAATATGAATCCTTGCTGCTAGTCCCTCTCAGATACCTGAGAACCCACTGAATCGCTTTTTAGTGCTTCCTTCTTGAATTGACTACAAACTTTCTGACAACACCCACTACTTGGGCAAACTCAGGGAGTACACATGTACTCAACCTCATCATGTGATTGGGGACCCTATTCTGTGAACTGTCCATCCATAGGTGTGCTTGTCGTTCTGCATCCTACACTACCTTCACACAATCATCCTATGACAACATCAACTTGTGATCTTCCCTGTCTCTAGGATTACTCATGCCAAAGAATTTCACTGCTCCCAAATTCTTCATGGAAAACCACTGAACTAACCTTACCTTTAGCTCAACAAAACCCTATATGTCTGAACCTACAACAAGCTCATCCTCCACATATAGTAACAAGAAAATGTCACGACCATCATCCACCTAGTAAGACACACAATGGTTACAATGACACTGACTAAAGCCATGCTTTGTCATCCACCTGTCAAACTTGTACCACTATCCTACAGCTTCCTCAAGACCATATGACCTAGCCTTCCATCTCACGTATCCATTCTCTCTATTCTTTAACCAAGGAATCCATTCATCTTTCAGTGCTTTCATACTGGCTAGAAACCCTACCAAATCTCCCATTTGGTTCTACATCCTAGGAATCAAATTCCTCATTCATGCCATGCTCCCACTGTTTCCTAGATCCTTCCTGCTCTACAGTGAGCAACAAGTATAAAGAAGAGGAATAACGAATTTGAGGCTTACTTACCCTTTTAGTCCTCCATATGGGTGTTTGAGACTCTTTGATAGCTTACTGTCCACCCAAAATTTGTTCTAATGACTGACCTTAGTCGCCACACAGTTTGCATCCGACCAATGTTGGTTCCATGCAACTATCCAGGTCGTCAATGCCGGTTATCCTACCAACGTCAGTCTCAACCTACTTGACACCACTAACTTTGCTTGTTTGCACATGACTAACATCGGTGCCTATTTATTTGATGCCAATTTTCCCTGACCGATGCCAGTACTTGTGTTCTCCTGTGAGTGATGACTTTTAACCCATGAGCTCTCTTTAGATCAAAACCCTATCCAAACTACCCTACTCAGAGATATCCAGTCCCATCCGCTGATCTTTATCCATCATCTCCTCCATAAACACCAAGGCTTTCTAGTTCTTAAGTTTGTCAAAGACATCTGACTTCCTCTTAAGAACATGCATCTCCTTCTTGCTCATGTGACCAAGCCTACAAAGCCACGTCTTTACAACAGAAGAAGAATCAGTAATATAAGTAGATAGATAAATGATACCTACATTCTTACCATCTGATAATTCAAGTGCATCCACTATGAGACTTCCTATGCATCTCTCATCACCCAACTTTCTTGAAGCAATTAGCCGCATCTTCAAGACTGGGACCTACATGACCTTCTTCAACACCCATGTGTTGGCCGCCTGCAATTTCAGCAACACTTCCCCTTTGCCAAAACTTTGACAAGGATCACCAACCCCTCCTTTTGGGGCTGCATGGAAAGAGGCAACAAAATCTATAAACCAAGATTCTACTTTATCCAAGGAACATCCCAGAGCATCTTGTGTAACAACACCTGCAACATCTGCTTCTTCAGTTCCTTCATGCGATGTTTTATGAGCCAAAAATATTTCTTTACCTGTTCTTTCTTTCCATAAAACCATAATTGACCATTCATGCTTTTCAATTCTTCCATTCTTATTGTAATTTTTTCTACCATTTCTATACTCCCACTCAATCAGAAACCCCTGAGAGTGACCTGTAACCAAACATAAACCTGCTCCCTGCAACCTTAGCTCTGATACCACTTTGTCAGTGGTATCAAGCTATGAACCAGCACCCTAGCTCTGATACCACTTTATCAGGAATCTAGAGCAACAAACATTCTCTAACTCCACTATTAAGATCTAGGAAGCACAATTGATTACCATGTACAACCAACTTAACATGCGGAATTAAACCAGAAGTAACAAGTAACTAGAATTCAAAAACAACACAGAATATGAGAGACAATACCCAATTGTATTAATACTCTTCCAAAGGGAAATACAACAAAGAAGATGCCATAGTCTTCTTCCTTACACACCTATAGGGCTCCCACACCTCTAGGGCATAAACAATAAATCTCTTCAAGAGCTCACTCTCTCTCTTACAGTCCCAACACAGAACTCAAACACAGAGTTGTTATTCACCTCTAACCAGTCAGTATCACTATTGCCAGTACCATCAGTCAGTATCACTACTGCTAGTACACAAGTGCTCCATGCACTCCAAATCTGAGTACACATTATAATCTAAGTACACAACCGTACTTCAAGTAGATCTCACCTGATCTTACACCTTGATATGTTGCTGTCACCTTTGATCTTGCTACCCCGCAGACCTCCTTTGACCTCGCACACACACACGCACCTACAAATCAATGATCTTACTTACTCAAATAGAACCCTTGTCCTTACCTCACCAAGTCCTTATGATTCTACCATACCAGCACCCCTGTGGATCTTCTACCAGACCTTGCAACAACCTGTAGATCTCCCTGATCATACACACCTGGCACTATGGCACTAGGAGGAACACACCTTGCTCTCTTCACTCTGAAGGAGCTAACCTTGCTCTTACTCAACTAGCACAAAATACAATATAGCCCATGAGTCTATTATATAGATCTCATGCAAAAAATAATTATACATCCAATTACAATAATTAGATCTGTAGCTCAAGACTAAAATTAGCCTTTCAACATGCAAACAACTAGTTCGTTAACTAACTATTCGTGAACTAGTAGTTCTAGAATCGCATAGGCGACTAATGTCAATCCCTATCTATCTAGAGATGACTGACGTTGGCCGACCCTGACCAATGTCGACAAATTCTTATCTACACCTGACCGACGTCGATTGGCCTGATCGATGTTGGTGACTATGACACTCAGCAACCTCCTCCTATGTCTGCATCAGTCAAGCTTTTAGCTCCACAACCTAACACCTATCTTGGATGTGAAATATCTGGATAAACATAGGACAAATATAGAGGGTATATCTATGACTACCACATCTTGATTTACAATTATATTAGGGCAAGTATAGAATTGCAATGGGAGTTGTTTAATTTTCCCTATTATTTGCACCGATTTCCCATCCAACTGCATAACTTCTCTAGTAAGTGGCTCATACTTTATTTTTAAAGCATCTAATATTTGCTTAGGCATTACTATAGTATTGGCCCTTGAGTCTATCATTACATTATGCAATAAATTCTTTCTAACTATCAAAGTCAAATAGAAGGGTTTTAGTTTGGATTTGCTTACCTCTAGTGCATTGTTCAAAAGGGTTGTTGTCTGTAGAGGAACTATGTCTTTGAGATTTTCTTTATTAGTAGGTCCTTCTTTAGTACCATTATGTTTAGGCACTACTTGGTCTTGTAGAGCTTCTTGTAATAGTGTATTTTGCTCAGGAATAACTAATATGTCCCATATTGACACATGTGCTAGGGTGCTCTTCAATTGATCCACCACATTCATCGGTCATAGTGTTTGGGTTCTTGGATAATAAGGGTACCTTGATTTTTTTTAACTTGTCCAAAAATTACTTGATTCTACACTGGCTGAGGTATTTCTTGTCTAGTAGTGTTTGATGACCTTGAAATGGAGGAACACCCATAATTTTAGTATTTGCAACTTCAGGTTGTTCCATCATTCTTCTCTTGGCTCTGGTGTAGTAATCTAATTGTACCACTAGCTTCTTATGAGTAGAAGCTTCATTTAAGAATATTGACTCTTCATCTTCAACCCATGAAAACAAAGCACACTTAAGGGCTATTTCTTCTTGTTGTTGTAAAGACATCACTTGCATCTGAGCCATCAGGACTAAAATTTGCATATCAAGGGATTGGTAGGGTTGTGTGTCAAAAGTATTTGTAAATTGTTCATCCATTATTCTTTGCTCTACTATATTTTGCTGTAGATTACCCATGGGACAATCTCTAGGCATATAAGCATTATTACAAGGGAAACACCAGGCATTGGTGCTATTTGCATAATTGTTCTACCCTTGAACAATCTCCTTGTTTAAATTAGGGGGAACAGTTTGTGAGGGTGTAGGGACTGCAACTAATTAGTTTAGTGGTTGAGTATTAGTTTGCCTTTGAGGACCATGATACTAGTTTATTTGTGGTGGAAATATATTTCCTTGGTAGCCTTGATATTGGGGTCTAGGATAAGGATTTTGCTATCTTTTTAGGTTAATTATCTCATTAGAGAATGTCTTTAAGATATTCTTGACATCATCCATCTTAGATGACTGGATAGGGGCAAGTTATTTAGCAAGTTATTGAAGAAATATATACATAAACATAGGTGGGGCTATGGAATTAGGGGTTTCTTGAGGTAAAGGTAAGGTAATCTCTAGAAACATGGGCTTGGGAGGCCTTGGGGGCAACTTTCCAACATCTATTAAGTTATTTTCAGCTCTGACTACATAGTCATAGGCTTCTGGCAGAGTCTGACCTCCAAGTGATTGAATCATTACTAATATATCTAAATTTAAGGATTTAAGATAAAATACTATAGCCATACCTAGTAATGGTCTTATTGTAGCAGGAATTCTTTCCTAAGTCTTTTGAAATCTTGAATTGAAATTAGTCATTACTTCTTGGGGTGCCTTTTTGATAGTAATCAATTGTTGCAAACAAGAAGATTTATCACCCTTTTCTTCAAATCTTTCAAAGAAAAGATCTCCAAGCTGATCCCATATAGATATTGTATTTGGAGTCAAAGATATGTACCATTCTAGAACCTTCCCTTTAAAAGAAGCTGCTAACAATCTTATAGCCACATTTTGTTGTGTGACCACATGTATTACACAGACATCAGACACATCCTGTAGATGTTCTTCAGGGGTTTTGAAATCTTGACCACTAAATTTGGGCAGAGCTTTTAGGGCATTTACTGGAATAGGATCCCAAGTGGATGGTTATACTAGGAGAATCAGAGGAGTGTTAGTGTTCCAACTTGCATAATTCCTTGGGGGTATAGGTGATCCCATGTTTTCTCTTTGTATTTATATAAAATGATTGACCCTTCTTCTTAGATTAGTTATCAATGGTGGTAAAAGAATACTTGGGTTCACAATAGATTGAGATCTTGTTATTAGTCCACAACTCTAACTCCTTATAGCTCTCTGTTTCATACGGTCTTGAAAGAAACTTCAAGATATAGTCATCCCACTAGGCATGCCAAAAACTATTGATGCTTATAATTGCACTGTTTCCAACACCAACAATGGGAAGTTTCAAGAATGTGGGACTTGTGACTTGAAATGACCTCCAAATTTTAAAGAAGCTAGTTCTTCTTTATCTCAAAAGTATTGTGAGAAAAGGGATAGAAATTAAATAGAAACACCAATGAAACTGTTGACGCAGTGGATTGCACCCAGGGTAGGAGGTCAAGCTCCTACCTTTCACATGCAATAATGGAAACTCCCCTCTCACCTGTGGGACTAGCAAAGCTAGAGGGGAAAGTCTCTAGGTAAGGGCTAGCTCCTTTTGATGCATCTGAGTTGTTCTAATAAGTGCTAATATAGGTATATAGATATATAAAAAGAGGGGGTGAAAAGGGAGAAGGATTACAGGAAAATAAAGCTACTCTAAAAGAGGTGATGCACCAAATAATTTGACCTACTCACACTCACACTTGAAGTCATAAAAACACATATGTACACTTCACACTCACAAAAGGACTAGGCTGTAAGAAACTAATAGGGAGGCTTGAATGGAACACACAAAAATAGGGACTCACCATAGGTGCTATGGAAAGGGCACACTATATAGTAGCTTCTTTCTATCTCTGCGCTTCTAGGTACAACTCTTCTTGTCACTTGTAGGAATGGCACCTTACAGACACTAAGTGTGTTGGTATTAAACCTGTGGAAGCATTAAGAAGTAATGACTAAACACAAAACTAACACTCAAACACACACAAAGATATCTAACTAGAATAGAGGTAAAAATGCATTTATTGATTTTAGGTGAAAATTTACCAGGGCTTTGCCTTACAAATGTGACAGATCCTTTTTTAAATGATAATTCTAAAATATATAGAGGAAAGAAGGAAGCCTTTTTGGCACCCCTTTTTACAAATGGCCCATGTGTGCCCACTATCATTGGGATAAGCAAGCTGCTTAAACATCAATGAGAAATTATGAGCCACACCGTTTGTCTACTTGCAAGACTACTCCTTCAATGCAATTATGCAGTTTGTATACTCATTAATGTGAAATGAAGAAAAATGGGTCACACCATTAGCCATTTATGCCTCCTAATAATCAATTCATAGACACTATATCACCTACTAGAGTAACTTCTTGAATCGGTGCCTCCCTTCACCACTTGGACTATTTGCCTATGACTACACTTGGCACTTTTCTCTCTTTATTCTCTAGGCTCTTTGTCTTCTTCTTGCTTTGTCTCCTTCTACTCCTTCAGCCCTTGGGGTGATCTTCTAGTGGGTCATTGCATTCCTTGGGCTCTTTCCATGGCTGGTGCACAAACATTTAAAAAACCAATAGCTATTTCACCGCCTTAAATTTGACATCTGTGGGCCCGTCACCCTTGGACTTTCCTTTGGCCTCCATGCTTCGGCCTTTTTCCCCACGAGTCTTTTCTGTGGGTTTTTTGCTTTAGGATTTTTTTGTAGATAAAAAGTCTACGAGAATTGTCCCGATCTCTTGTTAATCCCTTCAAGTTCTTTGGCTGCAGTTTCCCTAAATTCTTTCAGACTTTTTATCTGAAGGAATTCCTTTAGATATAAAGTCTGAAGGAATTTAGGGAAACTACAACCAAAGAACCTGAAGGGATTAACAAGTGATTGGGACAATTCTCATGGAATTTTTGTCTGCAAAAAAAGCCTAAAGCAAAAAAGTCTAAAGGAATTTGGGACTTTGCTTTAACAAAATTCTGAAAGGTCTTAGCCACTTCTTTGTGGCCTCTTTGAAGTTCTCCCTGCCCTCTGCAAGGGCTCTTGAACCTAGAACTTCCATCTGCAAGGGCACTTGTCTTTTGAATTTAAGACACTCCTTTGAACCAAGCCATTAAACTGACTGATTGAACCAAAAAATGGTTCAATGGTTCAACACTGCGTGCCACTCATTCATTGAACTGAGCCTTTGTGCCTTCCATGATGAACCAAATGATTGAATCAAAGGCATTGAACCAAGTGATTAAACCAAGGCATTGAACCCATCAATTGAACAAAGTGATTGAACTCGTCGATTGAACCAAGGCATTAAACCCACCAATTGAACCAAGTGATGAACCCGCTGATTGAATCAATGCATTAAACTGGTTCAATCAGTTCAAAGGTGCTAACTCTTAAAAAGATTATGTCGTTGAACCACTCTTCCAACCTTAATGAAAAGTGTCTTCTGAACCATTTTAGCTCTCTTTCCTTATCAATTTCTTCAGACAAGAGTCTAAAGAAGCTTTGCAAAACCTTGCACTCTCTGAACTGGTTCTTCATCTGTCAAAAGATTACACCTACAGAGTTCATAGAAAATCAAGCCTTGCTGAGTCCGTAGAAATAGACCTACAGAGTTCATAGAAATAGACCTGCAGAGTCCATAAAAAATTAAGCCCTATTGAGTCCATAGAAATAGACCTACAGAGTTCATAGAAAATTCTTGGACTTGTGAAAAATCAAAATGAATTGGCCTAAAATAACAAAGGAAGAAGGGGACCAATTTTTTTTGGACCTGTTGGACCAAAAAATGGTCAACAAATTGGTGACTCCCAGGGGAAGCATGCCTGCTATGCTTAGAAGCTAGTTGCCTCAAAATCCATTGGGCACGGGGTCAGATTGTAACTTAAAGATTAGAAATAGCTCTAATAAATTCTAGAACTAGTCATGAAGATTTACCTCAAAAGGAAAAGAAAACACACACAAAGCTAAGAAAAATACTAACATGTGCAGAAAGCACTTAGGGAAATAAGAGAAAAGCAAGGGAAATATATACATGATGGAGAAGGGACTTAGTGTTAATGCTTAAGATGTATCCCATTAACTAGGATATATAGTTCTTCACCATCCAACCTAGAGAGTTGGAATGCATTATGCTACTTGAACTGAGTGATTACGTATGGGCCACTCCATAAGGCATCAAAATTACATGCTTTCTATGCTTAGCTTGGTTTTCATTCCATTTCAAGATAATGTCTCCTTCAGAGAAACCTTTTGATGAAGATTTATTTTTAAAGCGTCTCTTCACTTACTGTTGGCGGCTGGCTGGTCATAAAAGCCATAGCCTGATCCCTTGTCTCTTGGAGTTCCATCAGCTCACATAGCCTAACCTCCATGCTATTTCCTTCTTCTAATTATAGCTAGTGAGTGAGATCCAAGGCTGGAAACTTGAGTGAAATGGGGATCCTAGCTTCCCTTCCATAGATGATCATGTATGGCGAGTTGCCAATTGCCCTCTTCGGGGTGACCCTATCTGCCCACAGGGCTATTTTCAACTTGGCATGCCAAGTCCTCTAATTTTCCTCCATGGTCCACTTGATGATCCTGATTAGGTTCTTATTTGTAGACTCAGCCAGTCCATTCCCCTACGGGTAATAATTGGATGAAGTGATGAGATATATACCATATCTTAGTGCCCATTCACTTGTTTTGGTTCCTAGAAAAGCTAATGCATTATCTGATATTATGGTTGCTAGAACCCCAAACCTTGCCACTAGGTCCTCATAAAAATCTAGGACCACACTTTCATTGGCCTCCTTCAGAGCAACAGCCTCTACCCATCTTGTGAAATAATCTATGGCGGTCAGGACCCACTTATGTCCAACATTGGAGGGAGAATTAATCATCCCTATGAAGTCCAGGCCCCATTGCATAAATGGCTACTCCACTTGAATAGGTTGTAAAGGCATGGCAGCTAGCCATTACTTCCCATCAAAAAGTGCACACTTTTGGCACATTCATACTTAGGCATGGGTGTCCCTGAAAAGAGTAGGCTAGAAATAGCTAGCTCTCATTATTCTTGCTGTAGTAGCCCTAGGAGCAAAATGACCACCGGTTGGTCCATCATGGAACTTAGATAGCACCCTGTCAGCATGACTTGAGTCTAAGCATCTTAAAAAGACTCTAAAGATATCCCTTCTGAACAACACTCCATCAATTAGGGCATAAGGGAGACACTAGAGTCTAAAATACTTTCTCTTGGTCCTATCAAGTGAGTGCAAGCACTCACTAGTGAGAAGGAAATGCCTCATGTCTGATGTCCAATCTTTCATGATAGTTGGTTCTTCTACTATAGCTACATCATGGATTAATAGACTATCCTTTTTTTGCTGCTTAAAGTCTGTAGTGAGGTGCTCACATAGACCTCTCCCTCTTACCAGTTTGGTGATCTTGATATCTACATCATATTCCATCACTCTAGTGATCCACCCTGCTCTCTTCTGATTTAGATCTCAGTTGATTAAGAAATCCTTGATTGTAGAATGTGGAACCATGAGGTGGATTCTACTATTAGATAGCATGTGTTTAAATTTCTTTAGACTCTATATGACTGCCAAGACTTACTTTTCCACATATGTGTATCTAACTTCAAAACCTTTTAGGCCTTGGCTAAAAAAAGTAATTAGCTATTCAAGATTATCATCACTTGCTTAGGTAAGCATGGTGAAGATTACCTCTTCATTGCTGAAGGTGTAGAGGATGAAATCTTTGGTGAAGTTAGGGCTGATCAAAGTAGGAGCCTGGGCTATGGCCTGCTTGATTTCTTCAAAACTATATTTTTTTTGTGCTGTCCATGTGAACTCCTCACCCTTCCTCAGCATAGAGGTCAATGGCTTGACCATCTTTGCAAAATTTAGGATAATATCCATATGAAATTTATCTTACTAAAGAAGCTTTGCAGGCCTTTCTTATGCTTAGGTAAGGATAGCTCCAAGATGGAGCAAACTCTTTCTGGATCAATATCCAAACCCTCTGAAGAAACAATGTGACCAAAGAGCTTCCCCTCATGGACAACGAACACACATTTCTTAGGATTGAGAGAGATACCAAACTCTCTACACCTCTCAAAGATTTACCTTAGGTGTTTCATGTGTTGGCTCACTTCTTTGGAGAAAACTGTCACATCATCAAGATATACCAACATAGTCTTATTTATTAGGCCTTGAAAGGCCATTCCATAGCTCATTAGAAGGTGGTACCAGCATTAGATAGTCTGAAAGGGATTTAACTATAAGCAAACATTCCCCACTTCATTGTGAAGGCTATTTTGTATTGGTCACAGTCTTACACCAAGATCTGGTTGTATCTTGAATACCCATCTAGGAGAGAGAAACGTTCACTGCCTATCACCATTTGAAGAATATGCTCCATGCTTGGGAGAGGATAATGGTATTTTAAAGAGACTCTATTGAGATCTCTAAAAGTGACACATAGTATGATCTCCCTATTCCTTTTCTAAATAGGAACAAGATTGGCCAGCCAAGAAGAGTGTTTGATTAGAAAAATTATCTTGAACTCAATCAACTTGGTGAGTTCCTTCTGCATGAGAGGTTCAATCATTGGGTTGACAAGCCTCTACTTCTGCTTGATTGTCTTGGTGCCTTCTTATAGCTTAATGGTATGTTGGGCCAAGTTTGGGTCAAAACCCTTCAAATCACTATACTCCCAAGCAAAGATATCGGCAGATTCTTGGCACAACAAGATGAAAGCCTACCTTTCCTAGTCTATGAACACTTTTCCAAGTGTAAGCAGCTTGTCCTTGAATATTTCCACCTTCTCATGGTGCTCCTCCTTTGTTTCAATGCATGCCTTGTTGCTTCTCAATTGGTCATCTCCATTGAAGATACTCTCTAGAGTGACCAAACCTTTGGGGAGCTTATTGTTCTTTAGCTGACCAATTTGGCTGCCATATTGCTATTATAGCTTTGCCTGGTTTTTTGTAGTGAATTTTGCTTCTTCTTGCAGGAAGAGTGCTATTTGCTGATCACTATTGAAAACCTACCAGTTGGTAATGTTGTCGAGTACAGAGGGCCAGATCACTACTTTCAAGTGACGTGAGCTATGGTCTCGGCCTATTTCCTGAGCAATATCAAATTGGGCACCAACTATTGCCAACCTATCTGCTTGCTTGTTCCATTCTCTAAGAATGGAGGTAATATTAAAAGCAAAGAAATTTTCTACTAAGTCCCATACCCTATGTTTGTAGGACTTCAGTAGAGAATTCTTCATCAAATTCTAGCCTCTTACCTAGTTGACAATTAGCTTACTGTCACCAAACACTTGCAGCTCTTTGATTCCTCTTTTCCTCACCCACTCCAAGTTGTGGATGAGGGATTCATATTCTACAACATTGCATGTGTAGGAAAACTAGAACTAAAAGGCTGAAAAATACCTCCCTTTTGAAGGAAAGACTAGCACTGCTCCACCACCAGCTCCCAACTTACTTCTTGAACCATCAAAGAACAACTACCATAGCCCTGAACCTTCCTGGCTAGATTTCATCAAATTTGGTATAAAATTACCCTCTTCATGCATGCAATAAACTCCAAGGCCTACCTCTTTTATGAATTTGTAAGGATCATGCTCAAAGTTGTCACTTCCACATTCATCTAAGAGTAGGTTTGCAACTCCTTCAAGGGCAGAGGATGGAGATTGGTCTACTCGAAACTCTTCTTGGTTAATGATGGCATAGCTGACATTTGCTACCTTGAGCGAGTCAAGTTTCAAATGATCTCTATGGAGTGGTTTGGATTCAATCTTAACTTTAGTCCCATACTTGGTTCTAAAAACCTAATAAGACCAATTTGATGCTAAGTAGCCACCTATCTTGGATGTAAAATCCCTGGATAAGTAAATGGCAAAGTAAGGAGGGACATCTGCCACTACCATGTCATGAGGAATTGAGAAATTCAGGAAAGCGTGTAATGTCAAGCTTAAACCTCTTACCACTCCAATTGTCTTTGCTAGAGTTCCATTTAGCTATAGGACTCCCTTGGTCATTTCTTCATATTTCAAGTCCAGCTTATCGACTATGCATTTAGGCATCATTGAGGTGCTTGATCTACTATCAATGATGCAATTGTGCACCAAGAAATCTCCTATGACCAAGGACACATAAAAATGAGGAACCTTCTCTTCCTTTTGGGTCTGGCCTAAGGTGGAAGGTTGTCCATTCATCATCAAAACATTATCAGCTTTTGCTAGAATAGCCTACTCATCTAGCTCATGCAATTCCTTTTGTAGCATGTCTTTTTGCCTTGGTATTGATAGCAAATCCCAAAAGGAGATGTTCATGTGCAGCTTCTTCATCTAGTCAATCACATTGACTCAAGGGTTGCCTTCCTTCAAAATTTCTTTAGAATTATATACAGCCTAAGGTGTAGGTTGAGGAGTTGAGGGTATAACTGATGGTTTGAAACTTGGGACTTTTTGATTTGCATGTGATGAAGAAGGTGTTGCTAATGCTTGGGCAATACCTTGAGTTTCTTCCATTGCCCTTCTTTTGAATCTTTTGTTGGCTACAACATAGTCAACCTGATTGTCTATAGCACCCACATAATTAACTGAATAAAATTCTCCTTCCAGATGATTCATGAGGGTAGAATCAAGCTGGGCCTGACTGCTACTCATGTTGGGTTGCATTGGAGCCTCAAAGACTTAGGAATGGGTGGCTACCTGATTGTCTTGTACATTTGGGTAATAACCCATCATTTCATTTATATAAACAACTTGCTCCTTACCATATCCCATGGTTGAACAACTTGGTTGTTCTTGCACTAGATTGTTTTGAACATGCACCATGACTTTAGATGATGAAGGGGCACTTGGGTTGTAGCATTGAAAGGGTCTTGTCTAAGTAAGCTGACAATGTCCTTGATTTTAATTTTGGAAATGGGGTCTAAGAGCTTGACCATACTACTGGTATCCTTGGTTTGGTCGATTGTTTTGAGCTTGATGCCTTTTAAGAGCCACAAGTTCATTTGACATACTTTGCAATAGACTCTTAACTTTATGAAGTTCATTAGATGGAGCAGCAATTGGTTTCTCAATGCTCAGTAGAGAATCTAATGTGGGAGTAGTGGTTTGAATTGGAGGTAACATTTTGGAGAAAAGTGGCATATGGGGTCTAGGAGCTATCTTCCCAGCCTGCACTAAGAAATTTTTAGCTACTATGGCTATGTCATAGGCAGCAGGTAGTACATGTCCTCCCATGGATTGTATCATAACATCAATATCACTATTCAATGCTCTTAAGTAATACAAGAAAGCATATCTAGGATTACATTTTACTAGAATGGGGATTCTATCCCATGTCTTCTAAAACCAAGCATTGAAATCTTGCATGTATTCATGTGGGGCTCTTTTCATGGTAGTCAGCTGCTCAGCAAGTGAGAGGTGGTCATTCTTTTCTCCAAAATGGTCCATCAAGTGAGTGCCCAATTCATTCCAAGAATTGATTTAATTTATAGTCAAAGTCCCATACCAGTCAAGAGCTTTGCCCTTGAGAGACAATGCCAACAATCTGATTGTAATATTTTCCTCAGTGACATTATGAATATTGTAGAGGTTAGCAATATTTCTGATGTGTTCGATGATTGTGATGGGCCCCTCTTCATCAAAAGAAGGCATACTTTTGAGGGCTGCTCCTAGAATTGGATCATAAGATTGGAGATTCAATGGACTTTGACCATGAAAAGTCACAAAGGGAAGTGCCATAGCTATGACAGGATGTAATTGTGGCCTTGCTGCATATGTGTTCTTTATAGTAGGTTGGGGAAGGTGGTTTGCTAAATAAGGATGGGTCCTCTCAAACCTTAGTCTTTTTGCTGAGTTCAAAGGCAAATCAATGAAGTTGAAAAGAACACCCTTAAAAGTAGACTATGTGGTGACTTTAGGCATAGGAAGTCAGACTGGTCTTTGATTAGAAAATGAAGTTCTTACTAGTGGAGTCACTAGATGCTAAAAAAAATTGATTTGCTGTAATAGGACCAACATCAATCCTGAAACTTTATTGAGTGTAAAAACTGAGTCCCATCGAGCATGCCAAAAACTGTTGATGCAGTGGATTGCACCTGGGGCAGGAGGTCGAGCTCTTGCCTTCCACATGCAACAATGGAAAATCCCCTCTCACCTATGGGACTGGTGAAGCTGGAGGGGAAAGTTTCTAGGTAAGGGCTAGCTCCCTTTGATGCATCTAAGTTGTTCCAATAAGTGCTAATATAGGTATATAGATATATAAATGGGGGGGTGAAAAGGGAGAAGGATTATAGGAAAATAAAGATACTCTAAAATAGGTGATGCACCAAATAATTTGACCTACTCACACTCACACTTGAAGTCAAAAAAACACATACGTACACTTCACACTGGCAGAAGGACCAGGCTGCAGGGAACTAATAGGGAGGCTTCAATGGAACACACAGAAAATAGGGACTCACCATAGGTGCTATGGAAAGGGCACACTGTATAGTTTCTTCTTTTTATATCTACGCTTCTAGGTATAACTCTTCTTATCACCTATAAGAATGGCACCTTATAGACACCAGGTGTGTTGGTGTTAAACCTATGGAAGCATTAAGAAGTAATGACTAAACATAGAACTAACACTTAGACACACATAGAGATATTTAACTAGAATAGAGGTAAAAATGCATTTATTGATTTTAGGTGAAAATTTGCTAGGTCTTCACCTTACAAATGTGACAGATCCTTTTTTAAATGACAAGTCTACAATATATAGAGGAAAGAAGGAAGCCTTTTTGGTGCCCCTTTTTACAAATGGCCCATGTGTGCCCCCTATCATTGGGATGAGCAAGCCACTTAAACATCAATGAGAAATTATGAGCTGTGCCATTTGTCTGCTTGCAAGACCGCTCCTTCAAGGTGATTACGTGATTTGTCTACTCATTAGTGTGAAATGAAGAAAAATGGGTCACACCATTAGCCATTTGTGCCTCTTAATAATTAATTCATAGAAACTATATCATCTGTTAGAGTAACTTCTTGAATCAGCACCTCCCTTTGCCACTTGGACTATTTGCTTGTTCCTACACTGGGCACTTTTCTCTCTTTGTTCTCTGGGCTCTTTGTCTTCTTCTTGCTTTGTCTCCTTCTACTCCTTCAACCCTCGGGGTGATCTTCTAGCAAGTCACTGCATTCCTTGGGCTCTTTCCATGGTTGGTGCGCAAACATTTAAAAAACCAACAACTATTTCACTGCTTTAAATTTGAAGTTCGCAAGCCCGTCACCCTTGGACTTTCCTTTGGCTTTCATGCTTCAGCCATTTTCCCCGTGAGTCTTGTTTGTGAGTTTTTTTCTTCAGGATTTTTCCATGGATAAAATGTGTGAGAGAATTGTCCCAGTCTCTTGTTAATGCCTTCAAGTTCTTTGGTTGCAGTTTCCTCAAATTCCTTCAGACTTTTTGTCTGAAGGAATTCCTTCAGACAAAAAGTCTGAAGGAATTCAGGACTTTGCTTTAACAAAATTACAAAAGGTCTTAGCTGCTTCTTTGTAACCTCTTTGAAGTGCTCCCTACCCTTCGTAAGGGCTCTTGAACTTGAAATTGCCCTCCGCAAGGGCACTTGTCTTCCGGCTTTAAGACACTCCTTTGAACCAAGCCATTGAATTGACCGATTGAACCAAAAAATGGTTCAACAATTTAACATTGTGCGCCACTCATTCATTGAATCAAGCCTTTGAACCTTTCGCAATGAACCAAGTGATTAAACCAAAGGCATTGAACCAAGGTGTTAAACCCACCAATTGAACCAAGTGATTGAACTTGCTGATTAAACCAAGTGATTGAACCCACTGATTGAACCAATGTGTTGAACCCGCTGATTGAACCAAGTGATGAACCCACCAATTTAACCAAGGTGTTGAACCAGTTCAATTGGTTCAAAGGTGCTAACTCTTGGAAAGATTATGTCATTGAACCACTCTTCCAACCTTAAGAAAAAGTGTCTTTTGAACCATTTTAGCTCTCTTTCCTTATGAATTTCTTCAGACAAGAGTCTAAAGAAGCTTTACAAAAACTTGCACTCTTTGAACCGGTTCTTCATCTGTCAAAATATTACACCTATAGAGTTCATAGAAAACCAATCCCTATTGAGTCCATAGAAATAGACCTACAGAGTCCATAGAAATAGTCCTGTGGATTCCATAGAAAATTAAGCCCTGCTGAGTCCATAGAAATAGACCTGCAGAGTCTGTAGAAAATTCATGGACTTGTGTAAAATCTAAATGAATTAGCCTAAAACAACAGAGGAAGAAGGGGATGAATTTTTTTTGGGCCTGTTGGACCAAAAAATGGTCAACAATAATGAAAGAAAATTTAACTATGGTGATGCACCTGAGTTGAATTCATCCTTTAATACTAATCATAGTGAAGTTATATTTAGGATTTAATTACATTAAAGAGCAAACAATGCATGATCAATGTAAAAGATGAAAATAATAGAATCAAAGGCTCATAACTTAGACTATTTTTGTAGTAACACAAAAAATATAAACAAAGGCATAGAACTCAGTCTTCTTATTAATTTTCTAGTCACATAAAAGGCACAGATACATGCACAGTTATACAAACTTTCTAAATCAAGAAAATAGAACAAAGGAAAATGATATTATTGGCCATAGCAAGAAAGTCTAAAACTTCTTGATCATAATCTCTTGTAGAAAATTCTCTCTATCTTATGATCCTGATATTTGATGATCCCTGCATGCATATTTATAGCATCGAACTAGCTCTAGATTTCCCACACATTCCCAACCCAACAGTCAAACTGAACTCTAACTAAACTGGAAGTGTTTAACAAAAGATATTCTTTGGATTTGAAATGTTTAGTCTCCTACACGATCAAATCCCAATGGCCTAATCGGACTGGAACTTAACTAGAAGTGTTTAATAGAAGATATTTTTTGGATCTGAAATGTTTAGTCTCCCTATAAGTTCATTGGCTAAATTAGATACATGTGACATTTTACACTATAAAATAGGTGAGGACACTTGGTAGCTTCCACTTTCCTCACTTGAAAACCATCTCATTATTCAGGAGGCACCAAAAAATGACACTTAGCATCTTTCATGATGCTTACATAAAACACATGTCACTTTCCACTACATTATACTCTTTACTGTGTCTTTGTATCAGGAGTGCTCCATATTTGACATCTATCATAGTCCACTACTCTGAAACTTTATCAACTTGTAGAAAATGGGACCCACAACACTTCTTGCCTGAGCAACTTCAAAAGGGGAATGGGGATAGGTGTCACTTTCTGCGTATCTTTAACAAATGACATGTGTCAGCTTCCACTTATTTATAGAAGCTTTTAGATACTTTTTGAAAAACCTACAGAAGGTGATGTGTGGCAGTCTCCACTAATCTTTAGCTACATGATAGAAACATTTTGGACTCATTTTAGATTCACACAAATGGTGACACTTGGCAGCTTCCACTAACTTTAAGAATAAAACTCGGGGCCCACCACAGTCTTTACTTAACAATGAAACAAAATGAAGAAGTTGTGGATGTTGACACTTGACATCTTCCACTAAGCTTTAGCTAGGGACACATGGCAACTTCCACTATTTTTAGAAAAACATATTGAAACCTTCTGTAGTTACCACTTGGCACTCTCTATGTGCACTGAGAAAAGCTTATCGAAAGAAGCTTTTGAAACTCATGAGAAACTTAAAACATGGATGCCAACACTTGGCACACTCCACTAGATTATAATGAGACACGTGGCAAAGTCTACTAATTTTAGAAACAAAGTATAATGTGTCCCAATAGACAACACTTGGCATGTTCCACGTGACTTTGATACTTAGACAAAATTTAGGAAAAAATGAAACTCGTGCCCGTGCTTTGTGTCAAAAACCTCATTGCCTCAAAACTAAAATACGTAGGGACAAAATTTGGAGTGCACAACTAAAAATCAAAATAAAATGTAGATTATTTTACTCTACATGATCTATGAAAGAAAAATAACACATCTCTTGAGAATAAAAGCTTGTAAAAATATGCATAAAGATTAAATGTTGACTTGGTGTTTGAGCGTAGATTTTATAGATTTGGAACCTCTTGGCTTCCATGTCTTGACCACACTTAGTTTTCCACTCATCTTGAATGTAATGGTGTATGTGGCAAATTTGTATATAATCTATCCAATAAATCAATTAGTGATTATCACATGTGTGGAGTTATGTCATTATGCTCTTTAGTGTCCATACGGTGGGTATGAGCAGTTGATGTTGATGAGCCATTGATTGGTTAAATATTTCATCAATTAAACCTTGGATAATTCATTTATTTTTGGTGGATGACTTTTATCTGATGGATAACTTTATTACGAGACATTTTTGTACCTTTCCCAAACATAATATTTTTCAATTGCTCCTCTTTGACTTTCCTCATAACACACATGGATCCTCCTACATATTTCTAATCCATGCTATGATTGGTTATTTGATTTGTAATTTTTTTGATGAGATCATCTAAAAACAAACAAAAATAGAAAATAAACACACACAAAACATGAAAATAGGTAAATCCTAATCTACTTGATGTTACTCAACACCCACTCAGTTTACAGAATGAGATAAATCAACTATTAGTGGTAGGGCTTAAGCATACAACCATTTAACTAATATAGTAATATGGTTCCATGAATATCTATTAAAAACATGGTTCATTACTATGTTACATCATGTATAATATAGGGCCCTTTCTATTGTATCTATAACTTACCTAGGAATGCTCTAAAATGACTTTCATATAATAAGAGTGGTTGATCTTTATGATTGGTAAAAATTCTTATCATGTCAAGATTTTTGGATCTTCTTATACAATTTTTATGTCCACATTCCTTTGTGTTTGAACTCATCCATCTGATTTAGTTCAAGTATTATATTGTTTAGAGACTCTCAATCTCTTAGGTGCATGACCATGGTAATGTGCAGGCTAGGTAATAAGTATTCCATTAGCATGACTTCTTCAAGACCATACACTAATTGGAATGGTGTAAACCTTGTTGATCATTTTTAATGCATGTGATATGCCCATAAAATTGTAGGAATGTAATCTTCCCAATCATCTCTCTTGACATCACATATCTTTATCACCATTTTACCCAACACTTTATTCAAAGCTTCAGCTTGGTCATTGGCTTGTGGATGATACACAATAATTTTGAGATGAGAGATCATAATTTATTTAATCAAATCCTTGATGGAATTTTTGAGAAAGTGTATTCCTATATCATTGACTAATTGTATAGGGCATCTAAACCTTGTTATGATGTTTTCATATAGAAACTTCACTACATATTTCACACTGTAGCTAGGTGTTATAGCATTTTCAACCCTTTTAGTAAAATAGTCCATCATAATGATGATATATCTTGCTTTACTTCACTTTCTTGGTGGGTTGATAGGTCCAAAAAAATTAATGGACCATTGTTCAATAGGTTGCTCAGCTAATAGAGGCTACAAAGACATTTCATCTTTCTTTAGTGGTTTACCCATGCATTGGTAGACATCATAGTGTTATGTAACTCTATGTGCATCCTAAAATAGATTTTTCCACCATAATTTTATTTATATTAGATTTTTATATGTCTTATCTTGAAAAAAAATCCTCTTGTCACTCCTTGATGAGCTTCCTCCAAGAGTCAAGGTCGTTCATATTCTAGAACAACCCTGCGTAGAACTTCATCCTTCCCCAAGTGATATAGAAGCCCATTAATGATGGTATATGGTAGGGCTCTAGTAACAAATTGCTTCTTATCATGTTATTTATAGTACACATGGAAAACTTCTTATTTGAGTAAGTTGGAAATAGATTATAAATTCTCATTAATTATAGATACATGGAAGAGGTGAACATTAAGAGAGTCTTATTATAATTCTTCTAGCTCTTCACCATTAGGAATATAGTTAAGATGGTATAGTCCAACATTTTCTCTTCCCATCTTGATATTAATGTGGAATTGAAACTAATAAAATAGAACCAACAATCAAGATATGGATCCACCTAACATCAACTTGTTGACAAGGTATCCCAGGGCTTGATGGTTAGTGAATACTTCAAATGGCATTGCAAGTAGATAGTGCCAAATTTCTAGAGTGTGAACATGATGGCCAATGATTCTCATTTAGTGGTTGTGCAATTCTTATCTATGTTAGATAGTTTCTATATAGTAAAATGAATAGGATGGTTGAGCCCACCATCTCTTAGTTGTGAAAGCACATCACCGACTATGATACCTAAAGCATCTACATATATGCATAAAGGTTTGATCCAATCTAGAAAAACAAGTATGGGTGCAGTAAGAAATCTTTATTTCAGCTTGATGAAGGTCTCTTAGCATTCTAAAGTTTAGACAAACTTCACATTCTTTTATAGTGAGGATTCTAATGGAGATGAAATAGATGTGTAACCTTTAATAAACTTATGATAATAACATGTATGCCCTATAAAAGAGAACACTTCAGTGGAACTGATAGGTGGAGGCATACTCAACATTACTACAATTTTTTCTTGATCTACTAAAATTCCTTTGCTACATACAACATGTCCAAGAAAAAAACCAAAGGGTATAAAAATAAACATTTATTTAAATTCAAATCAATGTACAAAGCTTAGCATCATTCCAATATTAAACATAACATAGATAAATGTTCTTTGAATAAGGATAAGACTGCCCAATAGTCAAGGTAAACTTCTAGGGAAGTCATGAATGAAATCCTTGAATTTCATAACCATTGAATGGGAAAACACCATAGGTGTGTCCTTAAGGCCAAAATGCATGACCTTATATGCAAATGTTATTTTGGATCTATCTTCTTCTATGATTGATATCTAATGATATTCACTGAAACCATTCATAAAAGAATAAACTTCATGTCTTGTGACAACTCTAAAAATTTATCTGTGAAAGGAATTTGAAATGGATCATTGATATAAGAATCATTCAAAATGTGGTAATCCCCACTTACTTATATTTCTCCTATTTTATTGGGTTGAACTGCCATGGGGATTACCCAATCTACCTTTTCTATTGGATAGATGATTCATGCATCCTACATTTATCCAATTTATCCTTTACTTTCAAATTCATATTTGGATTGATCTTGTATGGCCAATTTTTTGTAGGTTATACACACTCCTTTAGTTAGATATGCATCTCACCAAGAGATGGGTCAACACCTCAAACCACTATAAAATCTGTGGGAAAGACATCTTGATAATCCCTTAGAAGTTGTGAAACTTTAGAAATTTTATCTTCCATCTAATAGTCACCGATGTTTGCCAATTTTGGGACCTACTCTGTCTTTATGTTTGTGACATGATTTTTGAGAGTTTGTTGATAAATTTTGCATTTTTATTCATCAATAGATTCTTGTAGCCTCTAGTATCCTTCATATTTAGGAATTTAGATGATGTACAACTTATTTTCTTTAGTGGGTTCTACATCGATGTTCTTGAGTGGTTCTACATGTCATTTTGGTTCAAATAAATCATTTAAATCTAGGTCACCATCAAAATTATAATCTTTAATGTCGTATGCCTCATCTTGTATAAAGTGACATGGTTTCATTAGAGATTGTTCTTCATTCTTATCATTGGTGTACCTTTATAATGTTTTATTAAGATCAGAGGCTACATTCTTCTTCATAGTTGATTCTATTGTGGTACTTAAGTCTTTTATGTACCCATGGCATAAGAAGTATTTGATTTTATACAATTCATTGTGAACCATAATATTTTCTTCTTCAAAAACAAAGGTTTGTATAAAATAACTTTGCACTTGTGCACAATTCTTGGTTTCCCTTTTGTGTTCTTAGTTCATGTACCATGTTGCTCATAATGGAGAAAATGTATAGTGTAAAATATGAATCTAGTACTTTGGTGCCACACATTCCTCATTCTATACTTCAACACATTTATGTATATAAATTTTAGGACACTCACCTTCTTGGAAAAATGGCCAATTAGTATGGATGAACTATGGTAGCTGTAACTTGATGATCATGAGCTTTTAGGCATCATCCCACTCAAGCTAGTTATTTTGGTGAGTTTCCCACCATGTCGCATCAAATCCTTTTAGGGTATACATTTAAAGTTTTAAACCACTAGTTAATGGTCATTATATGAAATTACAAGCACAAAATGAAGTCATTTATGTCCTTAGTTACATAATATATAGGAAGTTATCATTCATGCACAAAGATCATTCACATCAATCAGTGTTTATGACCACCTTGGGCCCAATCGAGGAGTTGTGTGTCTGAGTCACCACTAATGGATGAAATTTTTCCCATGGTAAAGTGACTTCCCTAGTTATTTCTATGTATTCTTGCATATGATCATCATCTTGGTAAAGGAATATGACCAAGTAGGAGATTTTGAAGACATAGATGCACACTCTTTGATGATAAAATGGTTTACTACTGGTTGTGTAGCTACTAGTTTGGGCCTCCATTGTTATGATGTTTTTAGTTATTGAGTGAGAAGTGATTATACCTAAGGTTTGGTATGATGGTATATAAACTTATATTTATCTAGACACAAAGATTTTTGGGTTTTCCTCAGAATTCACCTTCATCCAATTGGTTTCATGCACAATAAATGGAAAGTTTAGTTAAACTAGAATTATTTAAGGCCTATGTAACCTATTAAGAGGAATGATAACTAATTTATCACCTTGGTGCACCTCTAATTGGTTCTACACTATGTTAATATTCATCTAACCATCATATTCCCATTTCTTACCTATGAGTATAAGGTAATTTGTTGTAATTTTATTGTCAATGACTTCAAAGTCACCTCATAGTGTTAGTTATATGAATTTTATCTCCATATCTTCTAATCTACTAATAACTTCAACCTTTCCATAATCAGCTAGACTCAAAATTACTGGGCTATAACTCAAAAAAAGTTATCCAATGGCTTCCCAAGTAGACCTAAGAATAATATTGATTATGCTATTGAAATTAAATACAACATTTAAAATATTGTAATTATAAACTTTAATGTCAATATGGGCATCAACATCCCAAGGCTTCTTTATTTTGATTTACCAAACCAACTTCTCCATCTTCTATTTCCCACACTACTCTAGCATATTATGCAGTAGGTTTGTGATGTTCTGCAAGATGTCTTTATTGTATAATGTACTTAAAAGATTTAGAAGATATGTAAGTGTAGTGACAAATCCATCCTAATGCATGATGCACATGATCTAACCATATATTTGTGCATCTATTACTGTAATATCTCCTTTGATAGTGTCTTAATGCTAAATTATTTTCAACATCTATAGAGATACATTCATGAGGCCCTTTACTATAGATAGATCTAGGTACTTATCTTGTTTAGCTTTTTGGATCCCCTAGCCTATGGCATTTCAAGTGGGGGAAAACCTTGGTTTGCATGTTGTTATCATGTAACAACATTCAAAAATGCATTTTATTTAGGATGCACACTCACCATATTCACATTTCAAATATCCTTGTCCTTTTTCTAATTCTCCAAGAGAGGACAATAATATGTGTCATGCTGATTAGAGATTTTATAGTATACAAAGAATGACTACCTTTATGTATTCATCAGGTAATTTTGTTGGACATGCTTATATTCTTTACATAAATAGTATTGTAGGGGATGCTATTGATAGTTATTCCCTCTACCACCCTATTATCCTCCTTTGTATCTACCTCAAGATCCTCCTAGGTTGGACTAATATCCACCTCGATACCCTCCTTGTTATTATGCAAGGTTCCAATATTGGTGTTATTTATTATTATCTCCCATTCTAAATTGTTGTTGCATAATTAGTGGGGTCTAACTCATTTATTTTTGTTGTGTTATGGGTGAGCTTCAGGGTGGTGTATAATGGTACTAAGGATATGGAGGTGTCCAAGTCAATGAAGGGTACATCCATCTAGACCTTAAGGTTGATACCATGGTAAAATCATAATCCATTATGGACCTATCTGAGTTGCAAAACCTTTATCTACCTCTAGGCCTCAGATAACTAGATTCACCAAGGACATTTGCTATGAATTGATGGAAAATACATTTTAGCGATACCTTCTTTAAGATCCTACAAATCTTGATAGTTCTTTTCATCATGATTAGATTATTTTCAGAAGTTATAATACAATTTTTTCTATTTCTTAATATATTGTTGTAGAAGGTGACATTGCATGGTGGCATTCCGTACTACTTGATAGAGTTCACAAAATTTTGTCTTGACTTTAGCACAATCATTTCTATGATGTCCTTTTCCACAATCCATACACCAAACATTTAATTTAGGTTTATCTACCTCATGGTATTGGTCTATTTTTTTCATAAAATCTTATAGTGTATTTTCAATCTTGGAATTGGTAAAATGAGATTCTCCATAATCTTCAATATATTATATGCATAGGGTAGTAGTTATGGCATCTTATTTTGTTGCATATTGAGTTTGTGCAATGTAAAAATTGATCTTGGAGTGTAGTCCTTCAAAAAACCATAAAACTTTATCTTTATTCAACCCCTTTCATCACATCAAAGAATCTATGGTCATAGTCATAGACTAATTCTCTTGACTTTTTTCATATCTCCTTCAAGTTTTATATAGTTTGTATAGTGTATATTTTAATTTTGAATTCCATGATGAGCCAATATTCAATGTATTTAGAATTTCTTGCTAAATGTCTCTTTAGTATATTAACTCTAGTTCTCTACTAGCTAGTGCCCTTAATAATTTGCATTATTGGATAACTTCATCCGTGATGCCCTTAACTTGCCATCTCATTTTATAAGTTAGTAAGTACTATTCAGGATCTATGAACCCATCATAGTTGGCTAAATTTATGAATCATACTAGATGATTCATCATGTTAACTATTATAGATGGAGTATTTTGCATAGCTATTATCGAAGGGGGTTGCATTTTGAGTAATAATGCCTATGTAATACTCTACACACTAGGAAAATTATTGTGTGCACCTTGTTTATTTATCTTTCATTATTGTTGTTGTTTAGTTTTAACTAATTATATTGCCTTCAAAGCCTTTATAATAGATTTAGTATTAACTTTAGTACCCCAATAGATCACATGTTCTAAAAATGGTCCTTCCCAACTATTACCTTCCTATCCTCGCAGCTAAAATCTTTTACTAGAATATAAAAGATTGGGCTATGAGGAAATGTGTGCTTTTTGTGAATGGTTCTTTCATAAAACTTATTTTTCTATGCTTAAACTTACACTTAACCTAAAACTATGTTTTATTTCTTTATTTAATTATTTTTCTTCTAACAATACCCTTTATTGTATCTATGTACTGCATCTATCATCTATCTATTCTACTTCTAAATTGTTCTCATCTTCCTCTTCACACATCTCATCTTCATCTCATTATTCATCCTCTTGCTATATCTATCAACATTAATTATCATTTCTTTGTTCTTAATTCATCCTCTTGATCATCACATCTTCATACTCTTTAATCATCTAATCTACTATTACTTTTATCTTTACTCGTAACTACCTAGGTATTTTTCTATTTATTCCATCTGTTCTATTATTGTAGTTCCCATTCTGAGTCTAGACTTTTATTCTAACTCTTCTTCTCTCATGTTTCCATTATAGATTTGGGTTCAAGCTTTACTTACTCATATATCCATCATTCACCATCTTTCACACACACCCACATATGCTTGAAATGTCTACTACATATTGGCTAGAGTAGGTACCATGGCCTTATCCACAATGAACATCTTTATTAGGAGAGGTAGTCACTATAAAAAAATTCATCTAATTCCTTAGACAAAATTATCCTATACAGATTCAAATGATATATATCCTTGTACTAAAAATTTGGTGAAGTATCCATCTATGGTGGTAGCAACCCAATAGTCTATTGCTCTCATCTAGTTAAATTCCAGTTTCAGCAACTGGTCTATCTTCTCTTTAGTCTAGGTAATTATTTCTTTCATTATGGGATCGAAGCAATAATATTATATTTTTTCATCTAGTTAGTTAGTATTTTAGGTAATGTGTACTATTAAACTTCATATATTTCTCTGTGGAGGTGCTCATAAATAATTTAACTTGGGGTAAGACCAGTCCTTTTAGATTCTTCTTCTATGAAATTCCATACTTTTTGATCTAACCATGTTTTGAGATCTCACTACTTAGGTAACCATCTTAGCATAGTTTCCTCTAGAAGGAGCGGTTCCACACTCACCACACCATTGTTAGTAGAGGTTCTTGATATAATAAAACATTCTAAGGATAAGGATAGCTAAGTCTTATTCAAGTATAAAGGATAGTGCAATGAATTCAAGGAAGACAAAAACATAATAGAAAGGTATTATTATGATTTTTATAGGAATTATAATTAAAAATTACTTCATTAATCATTTATATGGCATATAAAATAACATAGGTAAGATTAAACCATACATTAAACATGATTGTGCACACAAAGAACAAAATAAGAAATGCAATAGGTAACCATAACCAAAATAGTTTATATTAATATTAATAAAGATTCATCATCTTATTCATACAATCATACATATTTATAGTCATTTGTAGTCCCTGACTATTCACATTCTTCTCCTACATTGGCACCAAAAGAGGAGACTGCTCATCTTCTATTCTCTTAAAAGTCATGGAGCATAGGAAAAAATACATATGGCTGATAATTAAATACATAATGCAAAAATATTCTAACAATATCCTATGTAACTTTACTTATTTATTTTATTCTTCCAATAAATTGGAAATAAAGGAAGAAGCTGGAACAAATTCATTTGAGTAGGAGCTCAAACTTTTCCTACTTAAGGAGTATGATACATAGCATAACAAGGTGAAACATAGGTAAATGTGTTTAAGAAGTTTCATATGAATATTTTTGCTATTGTGTGGGTATTATGGGTCTTATAGGGTACCTTAGGATGCATTTAAGTCATTAAGAGTCCTTTAGGTTATGTGCTTCTAGGCCTTTTTATTTTCTTGCCAAAAAGTAGATTCTGAAAATTTAAATACTATAACTAGGCCTAGAGTAATGTTTTAGGTTTTGTAAGAAATATAAGGTTGATAAATTTTTATACCATATATAAATAGGTATTATAAGGTTTTTAATGAGTTATTAATGTTAATAACATGAAAGAGTAATGGAAATCAAGAAAAAAAAGTTGTAACTGCTACCTACATTAGAGATGACTTTGTAAATAGAGTTTTCTTGCATGTTAGAATCTTAAAAAAGGTTATAAATTCATGTAAGGATTTATTTATTATGTTATTAATTTATTATTTTAGTATAAAATTGAAGTAGATATAGGTGGAGTGAATAAAAGATGAATATTTGAAGGACTCTACCATTCTTTGTAAAACTTTTATGTATGACCATTTGGTATGCAAGGAAATCGAAGAATAAATAATGTTTTAGAGATCATTTATGAGTTAAAATCAGTTTAATGGAATTTTATTAATATTATATATATTTTTTATTTTATTTTAGTGGTTTTATATAAGTCTTTTACATGAAGAAGGAATACATTTTCAGCACAATCCATTTAATAATAATTATGTGGTATTACAATAGGAAGTTAAAAGATTGAGAGGTATGTTTGATGGTTGTGAGTGGATATTTGAATTTTTTTTATTTAATTAGCTATTATATATTTTTTAATTTATTATAAAAAGTCATTGGGAGACTCAAACATCCTCTAGAAGTGAAAGACACAAAGTAACCAGTCACATAGTCCTAGAAATGCACTCAGAAAGTCTACAAACTTGCTTATTGGGAAGTTATTGAGATTGATAATAAGTATATAAATATTTTATAAGTTTAATTTAGGTATGGAAAAAATTTTAAATGTGGTAGAATATTATGAACAGGGATAAAACTGAAATTATGCAATTTATAGTGTTTGCTACCTTGTCAACATTAAAGCTAGGGTTTCAATTTGGAAAGTTGGATAACTTTATTTTTATCAAACCAAAAATGATGAAATTTTGGGGTATATTTTTTTATGTTATCTAATGGATTAAGTTATTTTTAATTTTTAATAGGTTTATAAAATATAATTATTGGGATTGTGGTAGTGCATTAGGCTTAAAGAGACGTAATTGACAAGAAGGGGATACGATAAAATGTATGTCCATTAAAACTTATAACCTGATATTTTAGGTAGATATATAAGAGGATAATGGGTATCTAAATATTTTTTTTATTTTTTCAATAAATTATGTATATAATTAAAACTGTTTATATTTGCATGAAAATATGGCTACAAGGAAAGAGACCTTATAGAAGAAAAGTTGAGTTGGGTGAAAATTATTATTTAGAGATTTTGTTACTTTTTGAGATGATGTAATGGAGAAATAAATGAAAATATTAATGACATATTATCACATGTAATAATTCAATAAGCTTATAATCATGTTTTAGGTTTTTAGGCCTATGAGCCCTTATCAAAGGATGAGAAAACTTGAGAAAGAAATAAGAGTGAAGTAGTGGAAATGGTTTAAGTGATGATGATTATGATGATGTCAATGAAAGATAATGAAGTGGTTGATAAAGGGTGATATTCATTTAATATATCAAATAAGCCTATGGAAGCAAATATTTTTATAAGCCTAGTGAAGGCGAGTGTTCAAGTGTGTTAAGAAAAAGAAGCAAGTACCTACATGTATGAAATCAAAGAAAAGTTTAATGAAAGGATCAAGGAAGAAATCAAAGTTAGATGTATAAAAAGGGGTTGTAAGAATCATCCCTACATCAATTAGCTAAGTATTATTGTGTTATTCATAGTTAGTTTCATTCATTTCATTCATGATTTGTCCATTTCATTACTATGCTTTGATTTTGTTAGTTACAATTTGTTTTACAACATTTTTTATCTTTTTATTTATTTTAACTTAACTAGATTTAATGCACCAAATAATTCCAAATTCTAATAAAACATGATAAAATAAGTTATCAAAATGTGCATTGGTTATAATGACCTTTTATTTTTTAAATATTGATTGGAATTATTGGAAAGGGAGAAAGTAAGAAGAAAAAAATATTATAAACTTAAGGTGAGAAATAGAAGGTAAATATACTATGTATATTGAGATGGGGCATACAAGGTGTCTCCAATTGGGGGTATAGGGTACACTCCTAATGGTCCTCAATAAATATGAGCTATATTAAATTTGATAATATTCCTATATGCCCTAATAGTGTTTCTTGTGTTTACAAATCTATATTTATAAAATTCCATTCTAAATAGCCCAACCAAGATATGTATTTAAATTCTTATTTAATGAGATAGAATTATTTGATGAACTTTTTATTGATTTAATAATGAATAAAAAATTTCTTTTTTAATTTTTAATATATAAATTATAAATTCAAATTATATGAAACTATAGACACTCAAATTTAATCATTAAGTTTTTAACAATGTTTAATCTTGACATCCTTACATTACTTGGTCAATTTGTCATTACATTAGTTTATAATATCTATGACAGCCTTATTTAATATATTAAAATTACTATAAACATTATTGAAGAATATATATTTTAATTTTATGTCCATATCATCTAAATCCCAACAATCTCTATCCTTTTGGGACAAGACTGCACTATGTAGATGGAGCTGCAACATAGTCATGTCCACTAGTGTGGCTTTATCCCCTGCACTCCAATGTTAAATTTTCAAATTAAATATATTTAATATTAAATATCTTATGATTATATAAAAGTTAATTAATATTAATATGCCAAATATTCCTTTATATAAGACATCAAGGACTCTCAAAGCATTATCTAGGAAGTATTAGACAATCTTACTGAACATTAAGCAAAAGAGCACTAATCCTTATAATTTCAATTCTAATTAATTATATTTATTTTATTTTATTTTTCATCAATAGTAAACCCATATAGTAATCAATAAATCAAATAGATCTAGGTTATCACATTTCATTATTTATTACTAGTTATATCTCATTTCAAATTGTATAAACTTTTACATTTCATATTCAAATATTGTATATACTTTATTTTTAATTAAATTTCAATATTTTACTATTTATATCATTTATTTTTTAAACCAAGAATAAACAGATTAAATATTATGGTGAACATGTATTTTCTTAGAACACTAGTTTTTTAATATTGGTAAAAGTGGGTTTTATATGGGGACCTTACCCCTTCCAATGATAAAGAAAACAAAGTCTAGAAACTAGATATAAAATTGCTTAAGCTAGAAGAGACAAAAATAATAAGACATCAAAAAATCAATAAAAATTATAATAAAGTTAGTAGACTAAATAATTTTTCCCATATAATCTTTATATGCCTTGGACTAGTTTTGAGTGAAATTCTTTAGAGGAATTTTTTGAATTCTACTAGGATGGAGCTTGAGCTTTTATTCAACAATACCCTTCAATTTTGTATCCTTTGTGTGGGATTAAACATTTTCCTATTTTCCTTTGGAAGGAGAGTTTAATGTTTCCAATCTTTGTATACTCTTCATCACTATGAGTCTGCTATATTCAATCAAGGTGCTGAAATTTTCATTTAAAGAGACAATTTGATTTCTAAATTATGCAATCTTTCCTTGATTTGGTAGAATTCAATGCTAATTTCAATGAGATCAAATTTTTAACAATAAATGTCATAATTTATACTTAACTTATTTATTTCATTATTAAATATTTTATATTCCTTCACACACCATCATAGGATGGATTTTTGCAATTCAACCTCATCCTCGATCTTACTCAATCTAGAATGGTATTTTTTGTCTTACATAATCTCCTTGAATTCAGGTAGAGGATTAGAATAGATGGTGGAGGGAGTAGGATAGGGGTGAATGGGAGAATAATTCACATCAATAGAAGGGATGATTTTATTGAGAATAGGTAGGCTATTAGCAATTTCTACCAAATTACTATTATCTTTTGGTTTAGGGGGATTGGGAGGGGGGAGTGAATAGGGGTAGTGGGAGTAGCGGAGGGTGGAGGGGAGTGGTTTTGAGTGGGATTAGGGGAGGGTGGATGAATAGGGTTATGATTTATACTAGGGATGAGAAATAAAGGGAAGATAAGGGAGATTTTCTAACGTATATTTTTTTATTAGGGGTGAAAAGAACATTCACAGGGTCAAAAAAAATTTATCCATTTTTTGGTTTTGGAAGGAGAGAAGTAAACCTAGTCACTATTATCACTTTATATTTCAATGTGTTGTTTGAATTTATTGGAGTAATTATTAAAAAATATTCTTAGAGTTATAGGGTGTATATTTGATTTAGGAATAGGATTGAGAGGTTTGGGGAAAATAGGAGGTGGGAATGGAAGCCTAGAATAATCTATGGATCATAAAGATGATGGCTTGGTGAAGGGGTTCCTTTTTTTTCCCATTTTAACCTCACATATTTAATATTCCAATGAATTGATAATGTAAAATGAAATATTGATAGGTATTATATGCCAGAAATAGTTGAGGATGGGTAAATAAAAATGATGGACAAGGGTGTACCTATCATCTAACATCACACAGTGCATGGTATACTTGGTGTGACTTTGTCAAAGGGTTTGGGGACATATATCCATAGGAAACCACCTATAAAACACTACTTGTTTTCTTCATTTTCATCCTAGGATTTGATAAAAATTTATGTAAATTCTTGACACTATAATAAAATAAATTTTGACCTTAGATATAAATATGACATCATGAGTCAATCTTATTCAACCTTGAATTTAATCCAACATTAAAAAATTTCTTGTCACCTTGGATAAATATAACACTAAATCATTTTATTTTTTCATTGGGTTGAAATTTGTTGCTCTTCACACACAAAAATATATCAAATGTTATTTTCTCTTTATTTTCTATTTACTTGTTTATTTTTAGCAACTATGTTATGACAGTTGTAAAACTACTTTATGAATATCACTACGGGTTAAGTGGTGATCTATTTTAGGGACACCATGGTGTGAGTGGTAAATCCCCAATAATCAATCCATTTTACAATAGTAAACAAGGATTTAGTTTATCTAGATGTGATGGTATATTACAAATTCCTAGTGTTCAGTTTTTATACCATAGGAAACCTCTCTAACCATTTGATTTGTTGTGCACCTAAGAAAAGTGTGTCTCCCAGGGAAGATACTCTCCTCATACCCTTAGAGATGAGATAGGTGGATATAGGCACAATTTAGATATATAATTAGTTATTTAAAATATTGTGCTAACACTAACCTATGAATGATAGAGTATAATTGAGATCCCTCATAATAATCTAAACCCTTACCTAGATCAACCATTATACCTTGATTTTTTCTTGTATTGTATTCATATTACTTATATCTTTTATACATGAAAGATTTCTTGACAACAATAAAATTTTTATTTGTCGTATTTTTTATATTTAAGTTCATTTTATATATCATGTCTAGTCAATTTTCCTTGTTCTCTTCTCATGTTGTGTCTTTTACTTATGATAATGAATGGACAAATCATAATAAAAAAACTTATGGAGGAAACACATTGGATAATTATTATTTTGATAATGTAATTTTGAATAAATAGTATATTCTAATGAAATTTGGGAACATGAGTCTATATAAATGAATTAACCCCTATACTTATATTCAAATTTAAATTTAAATTTTATTTGGGATCCTCCTTTACCTTCTTCTTTGACTTATAATATATATAAAAAATAACAACTCAAGTCTCAAATAAAGCAACATTCAAAGGTAAAATTTTCAAACCAAGATGGAATTATTTTGAAAAAACTATTTCTTAATAAAGACATTTCATTAAAATAATCAATTTCTAAGGTCACTCCTTTAAAAATTGTAGATATTGAGCCTACATGTCATATCTCTTTCCCCCTATCAACCAATGAGGATAGATTTCTTTTCTCTTCCCTTATTATGTCACAAGATACAATTGAAAGACATGACATTGCTTATAACACATTTTATGATGTTTCCTCTACTTCAACCTCATTATTATCTTCACATACTATTACCCTTATGCCATAATGTCAAAATTTTATCATAAAGCTACCATATCATGATAATTCATATGTTTCTAGTAATAATTATTTTAATGTTATCGATCACCAAGAAGCAATTAATTATTATATATCAAATTAATCCCCTAAATTAGTAGAAGAGCCTATCCCAACATCTCCTCTTGATGGTTTTTATACGCCTATACAATTGGATATCCATATTTTTAATGTGTTTGTGAATGTATTCAATATAGAATCATCAATATAAGAAAGTCAATAAAAGAGTGAAATAATTAAAATCAATATTTTATTTCAAAGATCATATCACTTGAAAATAATAGTAAATATTAAAATAACAAAGTATGCTAGTGTAAATAATGTATTTACATCTTCATATATCTATCATATTCATCATAAATAACATAAATATATAATTAATGATTCATAAAGTATAAAAAATGATAATAAAATTCCAAGTGAGATTTTAAGAGGAATTCTTCAAAACAAGATTATTACATTACCTTATATGTTACCTATAAGAAGATAAAATATTAATGTACATATAATATATTACATGGGCATCATACAAATATTTTTTTTAGATCTTAATAACAACATACAAAGTATCATTGATAGTGGTGATCCTATAACATATAATGTTTATCATTGTCATTGATTGTTGAGTTATTGAATAAGTGTTATCATTAATTTAAATAATTAATTATTGAGTTGTTGAAAAAGTGTTTTCATTAATGTCTAAATTCATCTCATAAATATGCATGGAGTGTGAAGTATTTATGCACGATATGAAGACTTAGCATAGAATGCAGTGAGCTACTAAGATCTATAGTCAAACTTTGAAGATCTATCAAGTAGTTTTGAAGATGTTTTGTTGAAGCTCTGAAGAAGAATTGATAGTAATTAAACTTGTGAGAAGGTATGTATAGGTATCATGATGAAGTTAATACTTGAAGAAGAAGTTTTATTCTTTTAATATATGTATAAGATGCTATAAGGATTATCTGAGTGAGCTACAAAGATCCTTAGTTGAGCTCCAAAGATATGTAAGTAACTACAAAGATTTTCTATTGAAGCTATGATTATATGTTGTTTAAGATTTAAAGAATAATAATTATATAATTTTTATTGATAATACATAATAGTAATTGGATCACTCAGGGGAGTTTCAAGGTGAATTTTATAGGGGTAAGTACTTCAGTCCAAGTCTACAACTAGACTAGTTCTAGATATTGCTTGGCCTAGTGAGGCATCATGAGTTGTTGATAAGACATATGAATAATGTTTGATAATATTTAAGCATGATTTTATATTTCATGGAATGTATATGAGGTGTTAAGATCTTGGATAGTGGTTAGAAGGTTAGTTTCAAGACCTAATGTGACTTGTAGGTCAAAGCCTAGAAATTAAAAAGAGAGATGGTGATCAAATGGGGTATAAATATCAGTTTTCATGACATGCATGAGAATATGAGTATTTATAGAGGTTATTAAAGTTTTTTTACCATGTGCATGAATTTTTAGGTTATGTTTTGCAAGAAAAGGCTTAAATAATGTTTTAAGGTCTCTTCAGTACATAAAATGAAGAATTGTCTACCCAAAAAGGTTTTTCAAGTACTCATTGACACATAAAACATTTTCATGAGAACTTAATAATTAATATTATATGAGGAATGGGTATGTATCAAATTTAAAATCATTGATTATTAGAAATAGGAGCTAATCTTTATGAATGATCATTAAGACTAGAAATAGGTCTAAACCCTCAAAGAACCTTAATAATGACTTAATGTTGAAGATATTGTTCTAAATATATCCTAATAATTTGATATGGCAATAAAAGATATTGGAGGTTTTATTAAACTCTCCCAAGATTATCTAAGAGTTATTGGTTTCTCAAGTGAGTGAACAAACCCTATAAGAAAGTGCTTATTTTTCAAAGATTTACTATAGTAGGCAAAGTTGACCAAGTCAAATTTGCTAAGTGGATGAAGGTCAAAGTGTGAGACTTGTAGTATTTTTATATGAAGGTTTTTGGACAGGTTTTAGATCTTAGGTGTGTAAATTTGGTGATCCAAGTTGGATAGCCAATAATAGACCTAATGGTACAGAAAGAAATAAAATCAGGCAAAAGTGAGAAGATGACTCCTAATGTGTTTTTCTTGAAAGAGTAATAGATTAAAGTGTATGATGATTTTTTTGGGACTTTAATGATCTATCCATGATTTTAATAATATTATAAATTAGTGTAAAAGGTTGTAACATTGAAGCCAAAATGGCTTATTTAGCTTAGTGGAGTTTTTGAGAGAGGTCAACATATTGATATCCTTTAGATGGAGGTTTATTTGAAGGTGTTATAATATATTTTTCATGAATTGAAATCTCTTGAAATTGTTTAATTAGGTGTCAGAAGTTCATGTTTCCTTGACTATGTTTTGAAGTTAGTTAGTAGTTTTGAGTGAACAACTTACAAAGAAGAGTTTGAGCCTATATACCCTGAGTTGAAGCATCTGATGAAGTTGAAAAATGACCTTGAATTCATGAGGTTTTTTATATGTGATTATTTTCCATGGTTGTTTGATAAAAATGTGTTTATTTTTTAGTTATTCAAGATGGATTCTCTATGTATATATAGGACTAAAAGGTATTATGGACCTAAAGTAAAGTTGACTAAGGTATATGAAGTGGAATATAATATAATCCTAATGTGTGATGTGTTTGGAAGTTTTCCAAGGAATACCATGTGTAATGTGTTGCTAAAAGACCTATTAGGTCTTATAAAGCCTAAAAGAGGAGTATGGGCTAATTGAGTTATGGTTGAATTAATATATTGGTGGATTCATGATTGAAGAACATTATTTTAATATTATAATATCTATTACATGGATGAAATAATATGTTTGAAGTGTATGTCCAAATAATATGGATATGATCAAGTGACTTGTATAAAACCAAGGCTAATTATGCCTATTTGTGTGTGTTTAGAGAGAGTGGAGAACAAGTGAATGATATAGAATAGTAGTGAGTAGAAGGAGGTCATGTAAACCATAATATAAATGTCATGAATATATATAGAGGTTATGTATATGAGTATTAAAGTTAGAAGACCTAATCAAGACCTGAAGAGTGATGTTGAGTGAAGAAGGCTAGAGGCTAGTTTGAAAATAAGAAAAGTGTGCAAAGAGTTAAGAAAGAAGATCATCATCTATTTTATGAGAAATAATGGTTTTTTAAGGTGATAAATTATTTCAAGTGGATGCGTTGGTGTTGAGTCATCTAGGGGGTTGGTGCCTCCTTGAAAGTGGGTGTTTACTAAAGCCTAGTTGAGTTGGTGTTGAGATAGTTGGGGTTGTTACTCCATATGAAGTTGGTGATTCACTAAATATTAGTGTTTGTCTTATATTAATATATTCCATTTGAATAATCAGTGGGTTTTCTTCCCTTTAATGTTTTCCTATGTATATACTATGTTCATGTGTTTCATGCTCTTATGATTTGGTACTTATGCTTGTTAAGATATACATACTTGTTAGAATAGTACATATATGATTAAGTTGAATTAAATGAATGTTTTGAAGATTTATTTACCCCCTCTCAATAATTTTAATTCCAATAATTGGTATCAAATCCTATTCCTTTGAAGAAGGTCTAAAATCCTAAAGGAGATCTTAAGAAACAAGGATAACTAGTCAACAAGTTCAAGGTGGCTTCTCTACCAGTAAGGATATATTATTCATGGGATCTAACTATGCCTTTTTTAATGTTAGAATGAAGATATATCTAATTTCATAAGGACATGATATTTGGTAGTCAGTTATGGATGGTTATATTTCACCTCGTATTCCACCAATAGATGCATTAGGCAAGAAGGCTAGTGAAAATAACTCTAAGGTAATGAATGTCATTCTTTGTGGCATATCAGAGGTAGATCTTGTAAAGGTAATGCACTATGAATCAGACAAATAAATATGGTAAAATTTTAAGACTACCTATAAAGGAGACATCAAGTCAAAGATGGCCAAGTTATAGACCCACCAAAGGTAGTTTTAAAATCTTGAATATGAATGAAGATGAAACTATTGCATCCTACCTATTTATGGTTAATGAAGTTATCAATATCATTATAAGATTGGGATAAGAAGTGAAATAATATACTATTATCCAAAATTTATTGAGATCAATAACTCTTAATTTTAACTTTAAGGTGTCTGTAGTAGAAGAGATGCAAGATTTGGACAAGCTAGAGATGGATGGGATCCATGGTATCTTGATTACCGATGAGATGACAATAAATGAAAGAAGACGTCCCAAGAAAGAAGTAGCTTTCAAAGTTTTAAATAAGTCAAAGGAAAATAAGGTTAAGAATGAGGTACATTTTGATATTGATGTTTATGAACTCATAGATATGTTTTATAATAAGTTGAGGTTTGTCTCAAGTAAGCACAAGGGTAAGTTACCCTTCAAATATGTTAGTTGTGGCAAGATTGGTCACTTTACATCCAATATACTGACAAGGATAAATATGATCATAATGAAGGACATGGTAAACATCATGAAGATGAAAGAAAGACCTATGAATTTGACAAGAACAAGAGAAGTTTCAAGAAGAATGAAGTAAGGAAAGGGTCATTCAAAAATAAGAAGAGTTTATATACCAAAGAAGATAGCTAATTTGATGTAAGTGATTCACACACATCTGATAGTTATGGTGGTAGCAATAAATCTGAACATGAAAATAGTGAAACCCTTTTCATGGCCATAGAATTAAATAATGAGGATTAAACAAATGGGAAAGGACCTTATGGTTGATGTAGAATTAGATGAAGTATACTATGACAGTGAAGAAGGAGAAGTAGAAGTGAATCTTTAGGCAAAGCTGGTAAGTGCCCTAAAAGATTTAAAGTTTCAAAGAAGAAAGAATCACAAACTAAGGTCATTAGTTAAGGACTATGAGGAGCATATTGGCTTGTTTAAGGAGAGATTGAGTAACACCTCCAAGGAGTATTATTATATCATAAATCAAGTTGAGGCATAGATGGAGGTATTCAATGCAAGACTAAAGTTCAAAGAGTAAGAATGCATCAGGTATGAAACTAAAATAGAAGCCCTAAAATCTAAGTTAGATCAAGCATCTAACAAGGTAAAGATCTTTATGAATTTTAAAAGGAGTACTAAGGGTCTAGTTGATATCTTGAGTAGCCAAAATTCTAAAAGTGATAAGACATGTCTTGGTTTCAAATAAGACCAAAAGGAGGCACCTCAAGTCAAGAAAAAGAATATTAAAGATAAGAAGGTCAATGTGAAAATACCTATTAGACAGCCCAATGCTATAAGGTATGCTAGTTCTTTCAATGTTTGTTATTTTTTATGCAGTCAGTTTGGTCATAGAGTAAGATAATGTAGAAGACCCTCCAAGAATGAATACTCATGGAACTATGGAATGAGTCACAATTCACATCAGATAAATGGTATGTATAATGTGGTCTATTATAGCTTCTATAATATAGGACACCTTATAATATTCCATCTTAATAGAGTTAGAAGAACATAAAGTTAAAATAGGAATTTTGGAGCTCGTAGAGTGAAATAAAGAAGTTAAATGAAAGTATCAAAAATAAATATATTAAAGGTAAGTCATGATCAGTCTATAATCTCAAGTGGACTTCTTGCTAAGATAGAGCATGCTTTAAGTATGAAATTAAGATAGAAATGTCTATTGTCAACTCACATTGATGGTCAAATGGTTGATGATGAGATCAAGGATATAGTACTAATCAAGCCCAAAAGGACATTAAAGAATGTTCATTCTTGTGAAATTATGGATAACTAGGAATCTCCTGAGTTCATGATGTTTTAGTGCCCTATGAAAATGGGTGGCTCCATTAAGCTTCATAGAGACATTCTTTTATTAGTAGAAGCATGAGGTTTCAGTCAAAGAAGGTTTATATTTGATAAGATTCTAGGTTATCTATGTTGTAATCTAGGACATGAATATGGATATTATCCATTCCTATGTTGGTAGATATAAGGTCAAAGTGATGTAAATTGGTATATGAGAGGTAAGATTTTTGTATCTACTTGTGTGACTAGTTGAGCTTGATCTGTGTTAAGAAGGTATACTGGTGTCAATACGCTTAAAGGAAGATGAGGATGGATTGAGAATCCTATTGACTCATGTGTTGAGATATAAAGACAAAGGGGGAGTACCTAGTTTTATAGTTGGAGTCAAGAATGGGATAGCCTTGTGTGTGTTCAAAGTTTGATCTTCTTTAGTCATGTCAAAGAAGGTAAGTGATCTTGAGGTTCTAATTCATTTAAAGAGATATGCTTGATCTAAAGGAGAGCTTGGTAGCTCTAAGTTATTTATAAAGAGAGTGGTTAATTTTGATATCATAATATAGATATGCATGAAGTTAAGGTGAGAATGTGTCTAAGATGCTTCATAGACTCTATTTGCTAAGTTTTTGATGGATTAGCTGGGAGAGTGGCCTAATTGAGACAAGTTTTTGAGAATGGTTGTCATGAATAGTTACCATAATTTTTGAATATTGTGTGTCATATAGTATCTTTGAGAGAGAGTGTTAGCTTAAAACAAGAAAATATGATTTTAGTAGTTACAAAAGAATGGTAGATGCCTAGTTTGATGAGATATATTCAGGTTGTTGACTAAGATTGATTTATGTCTTGTAATCTAAGCTCATTTTGAAAGAGATGATAGTTGTGGAAGACCTTTGTCATTAATTTCAAAGGGGGAGAAAGATTAGAAAGGGTAAGAAAATTAAATATTAAAAATGGTGAGAAAAGGTAAGAACTAGGTTTAATAGATGATTGCCATCAAGAGTGGTTGACATAGTTTTTTGAGTATGTTTACCATCAATGACAAAGGGAGAGATTGTTGAGAATTATCATTGATTGTTGAGTTTTTGACTAAGTGTTGTCATTGATTTCAATAATTTATTATTGAGTTTTTGAATAAGTGTTTTCATTGATGTCTAAATGAATCTGGTCAAGATGCATGGAGTGTGAATTTTGTATGCCTAATATGAAGACTCGACATAGAACATAGTGATCTATAAATATATATAGTCAAGCATCAAAGATTTGTCAGGCAACTCTGAAGATGTTTTGTTTAAGATCTAAAGAATACTTGATAGTATTTGAACTTGTGAGAAGGTATATGTAGGTATCATGAAAAAATGAGTGAATCTTTGAAGAAGAAGTTGTATGCTCTAAATATCTGTGTAAGCAGCTCTGAAGATACTTTGAGTGAGATACAAAGATCCTTAGTCAAAATCCAAAGATTTGTAAGTAGCTATGAAGATAATCTATTAAAGATACAAAGATGTTTTATTTAATCTCTAAAGAATAATAATTATACAAGGTTTCTTGAGAATACATGAGAGGAATTAGAGAACTTAAGAGAGTTTCAAGGTGAAGTCTATAAAGGTAAGTACTTCAGTCCAATTCTACAAATAGACTAGTTCTAGATCCTACTTAGCCTAATGAGGCATCATGGGTTATTGAAAAGACATATGAAGAATTTTTGATAATAGTTAATCATGACATGAAATTAAACATCATGTGTATGATGTTTTGAGATCTTGGATAGTGGTTAAAAGGTAAGAGTCAAGACCTAATGTGACTTGCAGGTCAAGGCCTAAAAATAAAAAAGAGAGATGGTGGCCAGATGGGGTATTAGGATCACTTTCCATGACATGGGTGATAAAATGAGAATTGACATATGTGAGTCAAGTTTTTTACCATGTACATGATGTTTTAGGTTATGGTTTACAAGAAAAGGCTTTTAAAATGTTTTAAGGTCTCTCAAGTGTACATAATGAAGAGTTGTCTACCCAAAAAGATTTTTCAAGTACTCATTGGCATGCAAAACATCTGAATGATAACTTAATATATTCATAGTATTTTAGGAATGGTTCTAGCTCAAATTTATAAGCATTGGTTTCTATAAACAAGAGCTAAGATTTATTAATGATCATTAATATTGGAAGTAGGTCTAAACCTTCAAAGAACCCTAATAATAACCCAATTTTGAAGATCTTGTTCTAAAGATATCAGAATGGTTTTTTATGCATATCTAAGTGATTGGATGTTGTATTTAACTCTCCCAAGCATCTTAAAGAGTGAGTGGTTTCTAAAGTGAGTAAACAGACCCTACAAGAAAGTGTTTATTTTTTAAAGATTTGTTATAGTAGGCAATGTTGATTGAGTCAAATTTGCTAAGTGGATGAAGGTCAAAGTGTGACACTTTTAGTTTTTTTCCATGAATATTTCTAGATAGTTTTTAGATATTAGGTGTGAAAATTTGGTGATCCAAGTTGGCCAATCACTAACAGACCTAATGGTGCAGACAGTAAGAAAATTAGGCAAAAGTGAGAAGATAATTCCTAATGTGTTTTCATGAAAGAGTGATGGATTGAAGTGTATGATGATTTTTTTTGGGACTTGAATAATGTATCCATTATTTTAAAAAATATTAGAAGTTATTTTAAAAGGTTGGAACATTGAATCCAAAATGTCTTATCTAGTTGAGTGGAATCTGTGAGAGAGGTCAATAAATTGGTTTGAAAGACAAATAATTTCCATTAGTAATTGTAATAATTTTGATGGAGGTTAACCTAACTATATTAAAATATATTTTTCATGCATTTAAATCCCTTTAAACTATTCAATCAAGTGTTAGAAGTTTATGTTTCCTTGACTATGTTTTGAAGTTAGTTGGTAGTTCTAAGTGAGCGACTTACAAAGAAGAGTTAGAGATTGTATACCCTAAGTTCAAGCATATGATGAAGTTTTAAGATGAACCTAAGGTCATGATGTTTTTTAATATGTGACTTTTTTCCATGGTTGTTTGGAAAAAATGTGTTTATGCTTTAATTGTTCAAGACAAATTCTCTATGTATGTATAAGCCTATTGTGAATAGTGATTTGAGAAGGGGTTCAAATGGTGGTTGGACCTAAAAGGTATTATGGACATAAAGTGAAGTTGGTTAATGTATATTTGAGTCTAATATAAATTAATCCTTCTATTTGATGTGTTTTTAAGTATTTCAAGGAAGGCCAAGTGTAACATATTTCTAAGAAGGTCTATTAGTTCTCATAAAGCCTAAAAGAGGAGTATTGGCTATTTGAGTTATGGTCAACCTAATGTATTGGTTGCTCCATGATTGAAGCACGTTATTTTAATATTATAAGATATTTTATATGGTTGACTTAATATGTTTTAAGTGTATGTACAACTAAGATGGATATGATCAAGTGACCTGTATAAAAGTAAGGTTAATTAGGCCTATTTATGTGTGCTTAGGTAGAGTGGAGAATAATCAAATGATATAGAACATTGGTGAGAATAAGGAGGTCATGATGAATATTAAATAAGTGTCATGAATATATATATATAGGTTTTAGATATGATGATTAAGTTTAGAATACCTAATCAATCAATACAGAGGGCTAGTGGAGCAAAGAAGGCTAGAGGCCAATTTGAAAAGGATAAAAGTGTGCAAAGAGCTGAAGAAGAATATCATCATATTTTATATGAGAATAAATGGTCTCTAAAGGTGATAATTTATTTCAAGTTGTTAATTTGATGATGAGTCATCTAGGGGGTTGGTGCCTCCTTGCAAGTGGGTGTTTGCTAAGGCCTAGCTAAGTTGGTGTTGAGCTAGTTGGGGTTGGCACTCCATATAGAGTTGGTGATTCACTAAATATTGGTATTTGTATTATAGGACTATAGTCCATTTTCATCATCAATGGGATTTATTAACTTTAAGGGTTTCTCACATATATAGTGTGATCATGTGTTTCAAGCTCTTATGATTTGGTGCTTATGCTTGTTAATTTATACATGCTTTTTAGAATAGTACATGTATGGTCAAGTTGAATTAAATGAATTTTTTAAAGACTAATTCACCCCTAACTCTTATTAATTTTTATTCCAACAAATAAATCAATTAATAATCTAACTCATATTGCATCTCTGAAGAAATATTTTAAAAAAGAATACAAAGATAAAATATGGATACAAAGGGATAATTCAAGAAAAGAAAAGCTTAAAAAATTAAAATTAGAGAAGTCAAGATTACAAAAAGAATAAAATGAAACATAAATATTTTAAAAATAACAATTACCAAAAGAATAGTTCTAAGAACAAATTCAAGATAAGAAAAAAACACTTTTCTAAAAAGGTTTCTCATGAGGAATTTTCTAAAGCAAATATTTGTACAAATTCTAATGGTATAAATATGGATTATAAGGAATCAAAAATTATACCTAATTCATGCATAGAGGAAAAAGATAAGGTCACTACTAAAAATATTATGGTTACACATTTAAATATTGAAATCATAGAACAAATGACCTCTCTTCCTAATGTCCAACAAATAACACATGATTCTTATTTACTTTAGCATATCATGTAATATCCTAAAAATAATGCATATATTCAAAAGCAAATAATTTTCAAAAAAAAACTCCAATCTATGGTTTAGTGATTTTTTAATACACAAATACAAAATATGAACAAAATGGCATATCACAATTAAAATCACAACCTAATAAGTTATTTCTCTCCTACAATGATGATTATATTTATGAATATGATCATAATTCTTTAAAAGAACAATATGATCTTAATGATATCTTGAGTGTAGGGTGGAATAGTCTCATTTTTACATAGCTTCTTTGATATCATTTCATTTATACTATCTTTTATCCTAAATTCTAATATTTCATCTATCTTTTGGATTTATTTTTCACTTTATTCACTTGTCCTCTTGATTTTTATACCAATTTCAGCAATCAAAAAAACTATCTTACAATGTTTAAAATGAATATTTTCTATTAAAATCCACTTTATTACTATTTCATAACTCTCATGCTATGGATTTCATTGAACTTACACGATCACATCTATATACTATTATATTATATGTGAGAATGCATATCATGTTTCCCATTAGGGGATTTTATATTATTATGTATACCAAGCATTTCTATGACTCTTTTACACATAAATTGATAACATATTATTTTTTTATTCTTGACACATTATGATTTAACACCTTGTTTATTATTGTTCAAATCTCTCCCATTTATTCTATATTATAAGCATTTCTTCTTGTCACTTTTCAAATATTTTAAGTTTTTTTAAAATTAAAAATTCATGTATGTCCAAAATTCAATATATGTATATGTATATGTGTGTGTTTATGCATAATATATAATATGTATATGTATATGTATATGTGTGTGTGTGTATTCAATAATTCAAAATCTAGATATTAAAATCATTTTCAGTTTAATTATTTACATGTGTTATTTATTTCATGAAACATATATAAAATATTTCTATTTAAAATAATATAAGAAATCATGAGTCATGTAAGTGTTATCAACCAAATTTGCACCCTTAGAAGGTAGTTCAAGCCTTCCAAACTTGGAATAACATGGAGACAATTTTAGGTTGTGGATGGCCTAATATTGGATTGAATCTCTATGTTAAAGGGTTAGCTCCCCTTGATGAATAACTTAGGCTCACAAACTAATATACCAATTTGATAAGAGATAAAAACCTATTCTAATGGAGGTGATGCACCAAAAATACATGACCACTACCAACTAGATACATTTTCACTTCAACCATAAGAATAAATTGCAACAAACACTACTCTTAATCTATCTCTCTACATCATCATTTCACATGAAGGTTGTCAAAGATGCTTGGGCTAATAGGACTAGTTAAGAAGTCATATACTGACACCAATATATTAAAAACTCACTAAACCTTACACACTTAAGTGTAGCACTTCAAAATACCTATAAATAAGTTTCAAATTGAATATGAATGCAATAAAAGGACAAATATGCCAAGGAAGCAAAGCTAATCACTTGACAAGATCTACTAGTCATGCACACACATTGAAACTAGTTAAAGGAGGAGATAAAAAAATATTTTTCTCTTTTATGAAAGTATTGAAAATTTTTAAGTATTTTCCATACCTATTTGGAGGATACAAACATATCCTATCAATCCTAAATTTATATAAAATGAGAGAGAAAATGAGAAGGGCATAGGAGAGAGAGGTGATAAGTATCTCATGAGGAGTTACTATCAAAGAGTTAGAAACTATATTAAAATGTATTTAATGGACACATTTTCTTCTTATAAATATGTATTTTATGATTTGGTGAGATATTCCTCTTGAATTTAATGGTTCATGTTCTTGGAGGAGTTAGAACCCTGCTTTGACACCTAGTAAGAGTCTTCTTGATTTATCAACACTTGGGAATCATTTGAGTTTATTGAAAGTTTTTTAACTACCTTAAAAATATTATTTTATACCTTTATCTTATTTTTTAAGGTTCCCTTTGACACATCACTTTATTCTCTTCTTAGGTATCTTGAAGTCCATCTTATCTTACTATGTTAATCTTGGCAAAATAGCTCAAAACTTGAGTTTGCATTCATAAATTAAATTATTATTAATGATATTTATATTATAGTCATATTATATCTATTAAAAATCATTATTATGTTTAAATATATCCCCAAAATCTCATTTTTCACAAAACATTCTCACTAACACCCAATTCCTTGTAGCCCTCAAATAATGAAAAAATCCTTGTGTGTAATTATGTATTAATTATATTTGAGAAATAAGGATACTTTTTAGGACCCATTATCCCCTTAAATATCCATGCCAATTTTTAATACTTGAAAACAAGTGGAAGTACACTTTTTCTTCCATTTTCTCTCCTTAATTAGGCCTCCATGCCTAGAAATTAATTTTTGAGCCAAAATCACTCCCACAAATTTGAAAAATTAAATAATTTTTTTATTTATTTTACCCATTAATTAAAAATTATCCATGCCAAATTTGAAGTTTCTATACTTTGTATGGATAGGTAAACCATGAAATGGTCAAAACCCCTAGCTTAGGTGCTTAAACGGGCTTGAAAGACATTTGGAGTGTTTGGAAAGAAATTTGTATGGTTTTAATATTTTAATTGGTTTATTTAATCCTATAAAATCATAAATAAACTCAAAAAAATTAGATATTGAGGTCTCCATTTTCATTTTAAAGTCTATAGATAGGCTCCTTGACCTACAAACTAATGCATTCTCACCTTCTTGGCCAACTTGCTGACTTGAAAAACTTGTGTATCATCTTGTGATAACTAAAGAGGTTAATATAATATTTTAAAACCTATATTAATTCCTTATATAACCATTCACTTTATTTATGAGCCATCCCATACCCTACACACTCATAAACACACCTAAATCCCTACATTTATGACCATTCCATATTGTTTTGACTTTGCACATGACTAGTACCATTTTTAAGTGATTATGATATTTAATAATGTCACCAAGGTCATTTTAAGGTTGAAACAATCCATTATATTCCATTTTAAATCATATTTCTTCCATTGGGTTTAAACCGGTCTTTTAGGCAACCTAAGAGTGCTTAAAGATCTTAAGGATGATTCATAAATAACATGCTCTAGATGAAAAAATTAATGCCATGAATTGTTAATACATAGACCCTTATATCTTCCCCTAATTACTTTGGAGACCATACAACTTCTAATGAATGATATGAACATATTTAGGAGACCTTTGGGCTAGTAGACTATGCATTTGTGAGGTATAAAAAAAAAAAGTTTAAGGGTGTTATTTTGAGTTTGTATTTAGTTTTAGATGATATATCTAGGTCTATAACACCTATTATGACCTATTCAAATAGTCATTTCCCTCTTTCATCTTTATTAGGTCTCCTGCAACTTCATTAGCCCATACCTAGGGTTCTTATCAAATTAGTGCTAGTGACCCTAGGGTCTATGTTTGAACTTTCTTCTCTCACTCCAATAAGTCCTAAACTTGAATAATATAAGAAAACTTTAAACCCTAAATTTTTTATCATTTATTCATACTCAAGATTGTAGATGCATATTTAAGACTCTAGGTTATTAAGATCATTAGATTGAATACTCTCTCAGACTATTCTAGTCTTTTGATGGTGCTAATAGGGGTGGACACCTTATTATATTTCTAATTAAATTTTATAACTCATTTAACTTCTATAAAACTATCATTAGTCATTCTCTTCTTCATCTAGACCTATAATAGGCCTATAAGTGGCAGCTTATTATCACTGGTTATAGGCATCGCTATTTACTTATCTACAAGACTAATTAAGTTTAGATTTCTCATATTTGTCTATATTTTAATGGTGTTAGTAAGGTATTACACCTTAATTATATTCTCTTTAACCTCTATGACGTTCTTCCTGACCTCTCATGTCCATTCAAGAAATGGTTGTAGGTGAAGAGAGTTTGAATATTGGGCTTTGAAAACTAGTCTTTTTCAATCAAGTCATAGACATTTTAATAATGATGAACTTTATGAGGATCCTTCACATTCAACTTGACCTCTTTCAGACCTATAAGCATTTCCTTATGTTGACCATTTATGATCTTTCCCAAATTCTACCTATAACAGGGTTGTCTAGATTCACTTTCTCAATATACTTACTAACTAATGAGATTATAGTGTTAGATTAGAATTATAATTGAATATATATTATTAAATTTCAAGGTCTCATATGTACCTTTTCATACCTTTTCCATGCTAACTCAAATCTTGACATCACTCAAGTTGGCCAACTTTACCTATAGGTAATGATTGAGAATATTTAGCACTAAGTCTTGAAACCATACTTCACTTGGTGTTGGACCTATTAAAATCATATAGATACTAAAATACATTCAAATTTTGGTTTTAATGTTCAATATTTGATGCATATTTAATACCATCTCACATAAATGCATACCTATAGATTTACATACTTGTAGATCTAAATTCCTGTGTTTTAGGCCTTAAATGATGCTAGATTGATTTCTTCCACCTTGATAACATTTATACATTATATTTTTACACATATTATTATTTTCAAGTCTCTTATACAACCTTGATGATGTAAGATAATCCCCTTTAACCCATTTCTCTATAGGCAAACCCATGACAGTCTCAAACCAAGACTGTTACATGTTGTTTGAGGGAAATGGTGTTGGAGTGGGCCTTAGAGATATTACCAGACCTAATTTTTATTGTATATAGTAATAACATTGTTATAAACCTTCATTATGTCCCTTTAACTATTGAAAACATTGAAGCAAATAAGATACCATGATAACCAACTTGCAAACTATATAAAAGAAAAGTTTTCTTGACAAATTGAACCCACACTTGCCAAATGTGGCTTTTAAAATCATTAAATATGACTTTAAAGACCATATATACCATATTTAATTTATATCATGCATTCAACCATCTTTAAACTGCCATTTTGAAGAGAAATAGTGAGCTTGTAGGGTTGACTAGCAGTTTTAAACCACCATATATTCTTAGTGATTGTTCATAAAGGAGAGTGTTAGAAGCACAATGAATAAGAGGGGGTGAATAAATCTTGAAAAAATTATACAAATTTACTTTATCATTCATGAACCATCAAATCAATATAGTAAACTAGTAACACATCAAGAACCATTTATATGAACATGAAATAATAACATAACACATAAAACACTTATTTGAGTGGGAAACACTCAAGAGGAATAAAACCCATTGATATATACAAATTTAATATATTAATATAAGATAAAAACTAATTTTATTTAAGTAACAACTCTACATGGAACACCAACACCAGCTAGTCAAGCACCCATTTGACTAGGCTTTAGCAAACACCCACTTTCAAGGAGGCACCAACCTCCTAAATGACTCAACACCAACTTAGTCAACTGATTAATTTGATCACCTTCATAAAACTATGTTTCTCAACCATTATATTATGACCACCTCTGTATCTCTTCACACTCTTATCCTTCTCAAATTGCCTTCTAGACTTCTTCGCTCCACTAGGTCTCTTCAAGATATATTAGGTCATATGACCTTAATATTCATCTATATTACCCATGTTATATATTCATGACATTTTATATACACCCTTAATATGGTATATGATACCTCCTTTATCTCTTAAATGTTCTATTTTCTTTGCTTTCACTCTCACATTCTGTAACAATCTAATTAGGTGTTATTCTTATACAATCCTCTAGCTCACACACATCTTGGTTAGACATACACACTTGAAAACTTGGATCATAATTTAAATAGGTCTTATAACATATTTAATATATTAAAAAATCATTATAATAGGTCATTCATAACTTAAAATACCAAAACCTCTTTTAGGCCTTTAAGGAGACCTAATTTAATTAGGCCTTTATTAGTACATGTTACCCTTTGATCTCCTTGAAAAAATTTCAAACTAAACATATGATCTGAACACTTAATATAACACTCAAATATATACCCAATAATACCATATTAGGTCCATGATACTTTTTATATTAAACCACCACTTGAAGCACACCATTAGTACTATTTACATTAGGCCTTCATGCATATGGAAAGGTGTATCTTGAACAACAAAAGATAACTCATCATTTAATCACACAAACATGATAATAAATAAATTATAAATATCCTCCAAGACATTAAAAATTTCACCAAGTGCATTATACTCTTCAAATCAATGCATAGATCCTCAAAAACACTTTTACAACTCACTTACTTAGAACTATCAATTTTCCTCAAAGACCAATCATGGTGACTTAGATATCCAACACATGTATAGACATATTCAATGAATTTTTATGCATGTAAATTATAATGTGATATCATTATACCATTATTATATATAAATATAATATGTTCAAATGGAAAACATTGGTCTTGTAGACCAATCCCATGACCTTATGTCTCACTATCTCATTTGAATGAGATAGGTCAACTTGTGAGCAAATTTTTCACTATATTCACTAATCTCAAATTTTTTAAAAAAAATTAACATGTACTAAAATTCATAAACAAAATATCCATACACTTGGTTTCATTACTATACCATGATAACACATTCCTAATCATCTTCTCACTCCTACGTGGGTTTTTCATAATTTGCACCATTAGGCCTGTTAATGAATGAGTAACTTGGATGACTAGTTTAAAAAATTTGAGGGATATAAATTGTCTATAAACCACCATGGACATAAAATAAAAGTCTAAAAATTCTCTATCTAATGATTTGTAAACTTTTTCTAATAGAACTTTTGATAGTTACACTAACTTCTTTAGAAACAAGACTATAACTCAAGAGTTTCTCTCTCCTCTCTCTAACTAATACCACATAGAGGTACTTGGGAGAGTATAATAAAAGATATAATAGTTTACCTAAGTAATTAAATCCATATTGAGAATTTTTGATCAACATATTCAACATCAAGTCTTTATTAGGGTTTTAAGAGTGTTTAAACTTGTTTCCACTCTTAACAATCATTCATAAAGCATATCCTCTCAATCAAAAAAATAATGCCTAGAATTTAGAGCTATGAACCTTACCCATATACTATGAATATATTAGGTTCCCATGAAAAGTTTTTATGGGCTAACAAATATAATAAAATCCTTCTCAAGTTGAGAACCCTTCATTATGTGCACTTGAGAGACCTAAAATCCACTTTTTATGTATTTTATTTCAAACCTTATCCTCAAAGTACATGAAAAAACATAAAACAACATGAATCACCTATTTAAATGCTTACATGATCTCAAATACCTTGAAATATGATCATGACTGCTCATTAGGACATACTCTCGTTTCTCTTCTAGACCTTGACCTATAAACCACATTAGGCCTTAAAATTTACCTTCATGATTATTTCCATGCACTCTCCACATCACTAAAATACTCAAGAAACCTCTTACAACCAGTCATTCCTTTTTTCACTCATCTCACCAAGTCACCAATATCATACCTTCTCATAAGGTCTCTTCATGCCATGACTAGGATTAGGCTACTCAAATACCTATTGTAACATTAGTTTGCACCCTTGGAGAGGGTTATTTAGGCTCCATAAAATAATACACACAATGGTAACAACCTAAGGCAATGGGTATCCTATAGTGAGGTTGAACCTTTAGAGAAGGTCAGCTTCCTCTTGATGGATCACCTAGACTAATGCTTATGCTTAGAAAAGGGTTAAAAAGGGGGCATAGGGTTAATAAGAAAGATAAAAATTTGATTCAAAAATTTCAAATGAGACTCACATAAGCTTAAAAATAACACTACATCAGCATAAGATAATGTTTTCTTATACCATCTCACAAACTAGCTAAGTACATAAGTATTTCATGAACTAGGCTCACCAAGCAATCAAGAAAGTAAAGAAAAATTATAAGAATCATACCAAACATCCATTAATGGAAAAAAGGACACAAGTTAAGACCTAAAAATAAGTTGAAAATAACTTAAAAGAGGTAAGAAAGAAGGATAATGGATATTGAAGAATCTCCTTCACAAAGCCATCATGCACAAGATCAATAAACACGAGTTAAAGGTAAGAGATAGGTAAAAATCATATTATTACATCAAGAGGTAGTTATTAAAAATTTGATATGGTCTTGCCTTGTCAAATGAGAGTCTCTTTTTCTTCAAAAATTAGAGAGTCCTGAGAGTCAAAAATCAAAGAGAGAGTATACTGGGAAAGAAAAATGGAAGATATAGGAGAAAAAGGGGAGAGAGAGAGAAATAACATGCCATAATAGATTTATTAATGATCTACTGCCACCCATCAATACTCAACCGTATTTTGACAAAATTAGGACTAGTCTTAAATCAAAAAATTAACCTTTATTTTTCCCAATAGCCTTCGAACCCTCTTATTGACTGAGAAATACACTAGAAGATAAGAATCCATTTTGAAGATGATGAGTCATAATCCTTATAAAGAGGAAAGGTCCTTAAGGATCTAAAAATAATTTAATGCTCCACTTGAAATATTAAACCACCAAATATGTCCCTTGAAAATCTATGCCATTTTTTACTTGACTTCATTATAAAGACAAAATCCTCATATCTATGGACCTAATAGAGCCATGACTATGTCTATTTTAAGTGGTTATAGGTACCTATTTATCGAGGATGTGACCATGTTAAAAAATTAGATAATCCTCCATAATACATTTATATTTTCCCCTACTCTAAACCTTGAACCTAGATCTACTTTAGATGAAAACTAATCCCATTTATTAGTTTTCATATATTCATGACCTTAATAAAAATCCCATCTGGCTGCTTGATTCCATTATAGATCTTTATCAGGTCTCAATAGACCTAATTTGTTCTTGAACATTATGGAAGCCAAAAGCTCATTAAAAATATGGATTCCTTTCAAGTAAAAATGAACATAGTCATGAAATGATGTTGTAACCTCAGATGATAGGTCTTACAGGTTTTAAATCATCAAACTAGAGGTTGAAATTGAGTTCTAATGGAAACCTTTTGAAATATTTTTTTTGGCTTATCCTAGATCATATTTGGATCTTGATTTTATGCATTCACCCATTCGAGTCCATGAAACCCCTTTGATCTAATGTGTTTCACTCATATGGCATTCTTTCCATGCTATTTATCATATTTCAAAATATGATTTCTGATATTTTTGACATGTGTTATCATTTTATGTCTCCTAGAAATTGATTGAATTTGCTTCATCAATTTTTGATTCAAGATTCCCAAATTATGACACTTGGTAACCTCACATTCAGTCTATGGATCTTACTACTAGTCTAAATCTGGTTACTACTTTTTTCCACATGGTGGCCTCACATGTAATCTAGCTCATTGACTTTTTAACCTCATGCACACCATCGATCTCCTTTGCACAGTTGAATGTCCTTCATTGATCATCAATTTTCTTAAACAAATGTATACCATTGATCATTTAATTCACTATGATCACACCAATTATCATCCCTATTTTCAATACTAGGATCCTCTGACCTATTTACCTTATGATCATCATTGATCTTGATATGCATGATTTAAATTGCATCATTAATCTTGATGGTCCCACTGACTCAAAATATTATCCATGTGTTGTTGATCTTGATTCAGGTACCCAAGATCTTGTTAGCCCCACATTTAGTCTTAGGATCCTTTCAAGATTTTGAATTCAAATGGGTACTTTCTATAGCTATAAATTGACATCCCTGATCACGCCCCACTCTTCTAGTTCAACTTTGAAGTCTTATATCTTAAGATATAAAACTCATCAAGATACCCAATTTATAGGGAATGATATTGCAATAAAATACAACATCTCCATGTGATCCTTTGTCTTTGAGAGGTCTCTTAAAAAAATTTATTAAATGTAAAACCAAACTAACCTATTCATTCCTATATGATGTGTTATGATAGTCTAGCTTCTCTAGACTTGTGTTAATCGTCTTCAGACCCATCAAAGCTCTAATAAATATTTGATACTTTTATCAAACCTACTTCATGCCCCCTAGATACCATGAACACAATGGGAACCCAGTGGATCCTTTCAATTACAATTCTATACCTACTTCTAGACCTCACTCCAGGACTTCCAGAATACATATCCGTAAAGGCAAAGTTTTGTATGTAGTCCAAAAATGGCCAACATTTCTAATGACATCTTGGGATTGCAAGTCTGATATGCAAAAGACTAGTAGCCTTATCCTCTTCATTGGGATCAATGGATCTCAAATTTTTTATATAAGCTAATATGAAACTGATACAAGTTTGTCCCTTTTTAAAACCTTCTCTTGAAGCAAAAAGAAAATAAGAACAAAACAAACACTATGCCCAAAGTACTTATGGAAGGTAAACACACAACTAAAAAGAAATGTGCATAAGGAACTTAGAGGAAAACATCAAAAACTTCCCTAATATATATAATGGCTTCAAGAACTTTTAATAGCAAGGATTTAAATGAATTCCATTGCATGAGATGGGTAATACTTCTCCATCTAGTTGGGCAAGATGAAAAGCATTATGTTTTTTACATTCATAAATCAAATAAGGGCCACTCCACAAGTTGTCAAACTTAGTATGGTTGTCTATCTTGGAATTATTTTAATCCCCCTTAAAGATCAAATCCCCTTATTTGAAGTCCCTTACTATGGATCTCTTGTTAAAGGATTTCTTGACTTGAGCTTGCTAGGAATCTAGTATCTTCATTGCAAGGTCCCTGGTTTATTCAATCTCCATGAGCTCTGTCATCCTCAAACTCATAGGTTCACTCTCCATCAACTCCAACTAATGGGCTAAATCTAAGGTAGGTAACTCAAGAGAGATGGGAAATTTGGCCTCCCTCCCATATATAAGAACATATGCTTAATTACCAATGGAAACTTTGGGAGTCATTCTATTATCCCATAAGGTTGTCCTTATCTTTGTGTACCATACTTTCTAGTTCTCCTCCATAGTTCTCTTGATAATCCTTATCAAGTTATAGTCTATTACCTTAGGGGTAGTAATTGGAGGATGTACTAAGGTAGGTGCCTAGATAAAGTACCCATTCACTGGTTCTCATACCAAAAAATACTAAGGCATTATTTGAAATTATTGTGGTTGATACACCAAACCTGGTCACTATACAATCATATAAGTCTAACATTGTTGTTTCATTGGCTTTTTTAAGTGAAATTGCTTCCACCCACCTAGTGAAGTAGTTAGTATAAGTGATTTACATTTGTGTCCTCCACTGGAATATGGATTGATCATTCATATAGAGTCTAGACCTTATTACATAAAGAGCTAGTCCACCTAAATTAGGTTGAGAGAAAAGGTTACCAAGCTTTGTTTTCTTGCAAAAATAGAAAAATTTTGGCACCTTCTGACCCATGCATATGCATCTATAAAAAGGATAATCTAGTAATAAATAACTCTCGTCACTTTTTATATTGTACTCCTTGGAGAAAAATGGCCTCTCATAGGCCCATCATGGAATTGTTTCAAGAGCCTTGCCACTTGGTCATCATCTATGCACCTAATAAACACTTTATTGATGTCCTTTCTAAATAAGACCCCATCAACCAGTGTATAAGGTGTGGATTTAAGTCTAAAATTCCTTATATTTTCCCTATTCATACCTTGGGGGCACTCACATGTCATCAAAAAATGTGTCATATCCTAAAGCTAGCTAGTGTGAGGTGGAGGTGCATCTATTTGTAAGTTTTCTTATGTTAAACAAATAATTTATTTGTCCCCATGGAGGTCATATACCATATAATCAAATAATCCTTTGCCTCTCACTAGTTTAGTGACTTTTATCTCCATTTCATACTCTATGACCTTGGTAATCCAGCTAACTCTCTTCTCATTTAAGTCCTTGTTAAGAAGGAAGTCCCTCACTCTAGGATGAGACACCATAAGATAGATCTTGATATTAGAGATCATTGATCTAAAATTTTTGAGGCTTCTCAGAGTTACAAAGACTTGATTTTATACAAATTTTTACCTTAGTGCATATCCTTCAATCCCTTAAATGAAAAAATAAATTAATTATTAAAGTCTTTCACCATTCTTTTGCATTAACATGGCTGATATATTGTCAATATTATCAAAGTCATACAATTTGAAATCCTTTGAGAAGTAAGGATTCATGATCGTGGGTGCTTGGGCAATGGATTTCTTCATAGACTCAACTCTTTCTTTACCTTCATTTGACCAAGTGAACACTTGATTCTTCCTTATCATGGTAGTGATGGATTTGACCAAGTTTGTAAAGCTAGGTATAAATCTTCTCATAAAGTTTATTTTCCCAAGGAAACTTTGGAGTCCCTTCTTATGCTTGGGTAAGGATAATGCCAATCTGGCACTTATTATATTAGGATAAATATCTAATCCTTATTTTGAGATAATATGTCCCAAGAATTTGCCTTCATGAAAAACAAATAGACATTTCTTGGGATTCAATGAGATCTCATATTTTTTACATCTTTTAAAGATCAACCTCAAGTGATCCAAGTTCTCACTAGCCTTCTTAGAGAAAACTATAGTGTCATCCAAGTAGGCCAATGCCATTTTATTTAGTTATCCTTGAAAATACATATCTATTGATCTTTATAAAGTAGCCCCAGCATTTGAAAAACCAAAAGGCATCTTCTAAAAAGCATATGTGCCCCACTTTATGGTGAAGGCAGTATTGTATTGATCTTCTTCTTTTACAAGTACTTGGTTGCAACTTGAATACCCATCCAAAAGAGATAAGAATTTTGAACTAGTAAATATTTGAAGGATTTTCTCCATGGATGGTGTAGACACCTAAAACTAGTCATCAATTACCTCTAACAAAGCTTCAAACCAATTTCTACCCAAAGGCATAATTTAGGCCAAAATCACTTAAACACGTTAAATGGTTTGAGATTTTCATATAAAAATTCTGATTTAGGATAATGAATCCCTAAATGGGGCAATAAATTTTATTTGATTACTAACTTTGATCAATTCATTTAGAGTTAAAATGATGATTTCTTACCTAGGTGCTTTGGATTGTTCTTTTCTACCAATTTTCTTTCACGAGACATGTGCCTTTGTTATTTTGTGTTAACAACATCCTAAATTAGATAATAGTTTCAATGCATCTATCATTACATTCTAGTTACACTCTAGTCAATTTTTAACCCAGTAATATGACATTTTGACTAGTTTGATTAATTTGAGAACCAATTTTCAAATAATTTACACCAAAATTAACTAATCATGTTTAATGATAATTAATTAAAATTAAAAGCTTAAATGTATTTTACATGTAGGTTATTGATTATTTCATTAATGGAAATTTATTGTGAATATATGCATGGTGAAATTTATTTCACTCACCACAAGTCATACAAGCTAATTTTGGAGGCATGGCTCTAGGAAATGCTATCATATTGAGTTATATTCCATTTAGTGAAAAAAATATATATATTTATTCCTCCTCCTTTATGAACCATCATTAATAATGTTCATTCTTTAAAGCTACCTATCTAACCAAGTAGGGTCCAAATTTGTCCAAATTGCTTGAACTCAAAAATGGCTGGAGATATGTGGTTTTATCATGTGGTTTTCAGCTCATATTATGTAATCTCCATAGTATTTAAATCATCTAAAACTTCTCTTTAAATTCCATTGAAGGATGATTCCAAATTGTGCTTATTTTTTAAAGTCGGCAACCATATATGGGTGACCTAAGTTTTGCAATGTGAAAGAGAGATGCGGGGGAGGTTTCAATGTGCTTGGGTCATATTTTAAATATGATTCCATTAAATTTAATTTTTAGATATGAAATCAAGTTACCATTATTTAATATAATTTGTCTAATTTTCCTTTTTTACTACCCTATTAGAAAAGTGTGCTCACAGTAAGCTTTTACAAGAGTTCCAAAAGTTATACAGAGGTGGGAATGTTGAAAACATATGATAGAGTTTATGTTTGAAGATACAACATATAAAAAGGGTCTTATATTTAATGTTATTAAGTTTTATATTATATTCCAAGGTAAGTTTTTCACTTTAAATAATGATCAGGCCATATTAGGTTTGCAGTCCCTTAAAATTGCAAATAGAGGCCTTGAAGATTTTTGAAGAACTTGCAAAATTCACTTGCAAGGTGATCCAAGATTTAAATTTGGAAAAATTGGTACCCCTATCCACATAAAACAAATATTCCAATTTTGAGGTCAAAATAAAGAGTGGAGATGGAGTTTCAACACCCTCAAAGTTGTCAAACAAATCACTGAGTGTTGACAGTGAATTTATAAGGGTGTTAGTGGAAAGTTTATTTTTTAGCTCATATGGGAAGTTGTAAACTATTACATAAAGTTAAAACAATATCAAATAGTCCAAATAACAATCCTAAGCTAAGGTTACTGATAAAAGGTAAGGTTTGATGTTTTGACCCTAAAATAGTCCTCCCTTGTCCATACAGGTTTGGGAACACTCATTTACAACAAGCCTTAGTAAATATTTATCTCAATTGGGCTAGTAAAAACAAAATTGGAGGTATAGGATAAATTAGATATTTTTAGGATACTATACCTTAATTTTAATTGCTTCTTTTCACCTTTAAATCCTAACCCTTGCCAAAAATACACCTATAGGTAGCACCTAAAGAGTTGAAACATAGTCATGAGGTATATCTTGGTAGTGAGGAGAAAATTTGAAGTTTAAACCTCATGAGGATATTTAAAAATGGATTAAAGGTGAAATAAATTAAATATTACCATGATAAATCTAAATACACCATAATAAGGCCTAATTCTTACCAAAAAGGCACCTACAACTATGTTAAAATGGTGATTCCTCTCCTAGGCAGTCAAGGACCTAATCTATGCTTCCAAGAGCATAAAGAAGGTGTTTTAGGGGAAAATGACTATAACATGGTTTAAATACATCATGAGAGGAATGGATGGTCCATACATGAAATGAAAAATTTCAATTCAATCCCTAAAACCTCCAAACATAGTTCCATCCCCTGACCACCTTCACATATTATCTACTCAAAAGTCTGCCTAGCAAATTTGAAGAGTTGGAGGGTCTATCCTTGGAATTGAGAGATAAAAATTGGTAAATTTTATAAAAATGACCTATTAAACACAATAAAATAATCATATTTTATAAAATAATAGTCCCTCTCTATTTTTTCTTAGAGTAGGGGTAGTTTTCTCATGCATGAGAAGACAATTTGAAGGAAAAGTGGTGAGAGATGGATGGACCAAAGGTAAGAAAATCCCAAATAGTTATTTGAGAAATTAGAGGATACCTAAAAAAATCTAAAACACCTTTTAAAAATATTTGAAATAAAATAAGATGCTCTAACTAAGAAGGGTTATAGTCATGCATGAAGGAACCCCTTAAGCCTAGAAGCCAAATTGAGGGTCATTGATTTTTTAACCTTACATATGATTTAAACTTGACTATTTCATGCTTGCATGGATATTTTAGAGATGTTGAAAACATCAAAAAATCTATGGAATCCATTAGTCCAGCTACATACTCCTATAACAAAACTATGGTCTCCATCAGTATAAACCTTGTTTTAGGACCCAATGGTGAAAATGAGCCTAAAATTTCATCTAGATGGATGAATTTGACCATGAGTGATGAAGAGAATTTGTTTCTGACTCTATTAGGATTAGATCCATGAATTCATATTGTATGGAATCCATACAGGTAATGTAGGAAATATGTTTTCTTAACATTTTTTTTCAAGTCCTAAAGATGATCGATATATGTTAATCAATCAAGAAGATAGATTGGGACTTGAATCAAATATAAATGCCATTTATAGATATTAGGAATTACCACAAGTTTCCATAATAGGTTTCTCACTTCAACCAGTCCAGAATGAGAAGAGTGATCACTTAGTGGAAAGAGTGGCAACTCAAATTTGGAAGTCTTTTAAGGTGTTTTGGATGGAATTGAGCATATGAGGTATCCTAACATGTGTTCTAAGACCCATGATATGGATTAGTTAGGGATGATACAAATATTATAGTGCCAAGTGTCAAGATAGGCCTATTAGAGAGTGATCATGATTACAAGGTGAGGATGGGCTTGTGTAAAAGAATGTCATGATGAAGAAAACTTCTAATACAGGTGGAATAATCTATGTAACTTCCCCTTCTCTTCATACATGAGACATTTTTCCACCACTTGATTTTGAGTTCTCAAGAAATCCCATGCTGAAGGTAGTTTCACAAAGTAATAGTGATTTGTATGGTTGTAACACCACACTTGGAAGAGGATTTTAATTTAGGATGTGATCAAGTGTAATTCAATTGCATGAGTCATTTTTCATTCTATCCACATTCCTTGTAACTAATTTTCACCTTTGACACTTGTCCTTATGCCTCTTCAACTTCTCTCTTCTCTCTCTTATTCCAAGTTCTATAAGTATGAGCCATTTTGTCTATTGAAAAGGATTCCAACTCTTGGTATGGTGAAGCCCTACCAAAATTATACCTTGATTTGTACTTAAACTAATGAGAAGTAAGTTGGTTATACTCTAAGTCCATTTTCATTATGTGTTGAAGTGATCCATATTGAATTCCAAGTATATATTGAGTTCATCTTGTTTTCATGTAATCTGTGAATGTGTTACTGTAAATGACTTCTCTCCTAACAGGTTTCATGAAGTGCATGATACTATAATAGACTTTTGAAGTGTGTATGAGTTTTTTAGTGTCATATCTAACCTTCCCTTCACTTTCCTTCATTTCTTAACTTGTTATTTACCTTCGTGAGAAACACTAATGCTAGGGAGCTCCATTAATGGTGTTGGGGCTAGTTTGGTTGTCTTAGTTCATTATGAAAATTCTAAGTGTATGAATGGAAGTAACTCTTGGTGTATCACCTCCTATTTTAGGTTTGTTTTAAGTATCTTTCTCTCCTTTTTCACCCATAATAGGTAATTTTAATAGCATAAGAACATCAATTCATATCTAGGTATATATCCCTTAAAATCTATAGGTTTACTTCCGCTATAGGTGCCCCACACACATGGAAGTATTCCCATTTCAGCCAAATCTTGAAGAGGCTTGCACAAATTCTAGGGTGAAATATTTGGAGACAACAGTTCTGGCACACCTAGTGGGACAAAGTAAAAATAGTGGTAAGATTTTTGGTGTGTCTTCTCTCTTATTATATTTTTTAAGAATACAAGCAAGCACTTATGGTGACTCCAAATGAATTTATGGTTGTAAGCAGCCTAGGTATCTATTACTAAATATTTTGATCAATTCTTATATTTTTATGTGACTTATGAAGTTGATATGGATGGATATGAGGATAATCATTACCATACACCTCCCTATCAACCTTTTTATGACTCTTTATATCCTTCTCAATAGTCTTATCAAGAATACCATCCTCTCTATGAGTCATGATAGTCTTATAGTCAACCTAGTCCCATTCCAAATGAGTATGTTGTTTTTGACCATCCATATGACCCATATTGACCTTAGCCTTGTCATGAGGATTCAAGCAACACCATTAGTTAGGAGGTATAAGATGAATCTTTGAAAACATTACTTGAAGAAATTAAACATCCCAATCACTTCATCCAAGCTTACTACACCTCTCATTCTAAAATTGTGTGGGTAGTTATGTTAAAGTTTTAGAATTGGAAAAGCATATGAGTGTGTTAGATAAGTGTTGTGATGAAACTCTTGGTGGTCTCGTGGATTGGTTAAGAGGTTTAGTTGAATTGTTAATGGACATGTGGGGGTATGTTGAGGAAGAGAATAAATATGTCATTAGCGAAGGATTGTCCATGGCAAGAGAGGATTTTCAATGGTGGATTGATAGGTTATAGAGATGGGAAACTCAAGAGGCTATGAAACAAGTTATAGTTGTAAAAGAATATCTAAAAAGCTATGAAAAGCCTCAATAATATGAGGGGTATGATGAAATATTGTATGAAGAATATCCCTTTCCTATTGCTCATCCTATCTTACCTCTCCCTCAAGAGCCCATTCAATAAGTTTCACCCATATCCATGCCCATCCATGAATATCACACTCCATCCCCAACCCATAGACCTATATATATCTCTTCCACCACTCCTATCCTTGAATAAAAACCTATCCAATCTTCAACATAGCCTACTAGTTTTAAGCTTCCAACATGGGACCAAACTGTGAATTTTTGGGGAAAGAAAGAGGTTAAAAGAGAAGTCCAAGAAGATGATGAAATTCATGAGGTGGATATAGAAGAAAGTGATGTGCCCTTAACCTAAAAAATCCTTATTGTTATCTAAGAGTCATTTAAAGAGATTTTTCTTTCTTCCATATCCATTTATGAGCCTCTCACTATACCTTACATTTTTTTTCAACTCGTTCATCCATTTTTCACCCTCACACCCCATATCTTCTTGAAGAAGGAAATCTTTTAAGGGAAGCATCATAGGAGGAAAAAATTTAATTTGCAGCAGAGCAAGATGATGACACAAGTAATTATGAAGAATAATTTATCATTAAAACTCCACTTGGGGCTATCAAACATAATTCACCCTTCTTAAACCAAGAGAAAGAAGACTCAAATGAAGCTATAGATACTCATAATAAGGATGAGGATATAATTTGAGTGGATCATATGACCAAGGATCAAGATGAGGCTTTTGAAGAAGAAATTCATAAGGAAAAGGTGATACTTGATGTGGGAAATGCCAAAGGAAAATGGCTATAGTAGATTGTGTTTCTACAAGAACTTGAAGAAATTTTCAAGGTTGAAGGTAAAGTATATGAGAATATAGAGCAAGGAATCTCCATGAGAGATAATGATCAAGATTGGGAATATTACACTAAGCTCTTTGATGAGATTGAAAAATTTGTAGCTAAAACACCACTTGTCTATTCTCCAGACATCATGAGCAGCCAAGAAACATGCTTGGATGAGGCATCATTTGATCATGTAGTTAAAGTGCAAGAAGAATTCATCTTTATAGGTGATTTGTTTGAAGTTGTCTCAGCTGCATTGAAATCCTTGCCAAGAAGATTCGCCAACACCATGAGAAAGATGAAGGGTTCCATGATAATGTTCAAATGGAAACATGTCTCATGTATCCCTTTATTATATGAGGCAATAAGAGTTTCAAACTTTCCATTTGATCTAAGAGGGAGAGATTCATTCAGGATAGTGTGTGTTTAGTTTGGTTTTGTTTCAATTTGCTATTGTGTTCCCTAAGTGCTTTTAAAGCACAAGTTGTGTGTTTCCTTCCCTTTATTGGTGTGTGTATTTATTTTTGTGTGTGTGGGTTAACCATCTTGTTTCCCTTGAGTCAATTTTTTTTCAATTCAGTTTGAGTGTCCATATGCATGACTTTGTGCCCAATGGAGGTCTAAGACAACTAGTCCTAGGCATATAAAGCATGCCACCACTATGAATCACCAAGAATTTTGACCATTTTTACCCCCAGGTCAAAATAATTCAACCCCATAGGTAAAAATTTTGTCATGAAGTGTTTCATATGTCATTTAATTCCAATAAATGTTATAATAGCCTTGGCCACTCTTTGCATTAGTGTTCCATGTCACTTTGGGTCTTTTCAAAGGTCAAAAAAGGGCATTTAATGCTTTGTACATCTTTATTGTGAATTTTTAAAGTTTAAAATGGTGATTTCACATTCCACGTGTCTTAAGGGATCTTAGATAACTAATTTTAATTGACCAAGTCTGTAGGTGCAAGTTAAAATCAAGAAAACACTTGAAAAAGGGAGTTTTTAGCCACTTGTATGAATTTTTTTAGGTGAATGAACTTCAAGGATGTCTCTTTATCTTCCACATACTCACTTCCATAATTATTATAGAGTAAAATATACTCTACATTTCATTTTGATTTCTAGTCGCACAATCCAAATTTTTTCCCTGAATACTTTGGTTTGAGACAGTGAAGTTTTAACTCAGAGCGCAGGCTCAAATTTCTTTTTGCCTCAATTTTTTCTAAGTGTAAAAATCAAGTGGAAGCTACCAAATTTCATTGGCTGAGGCACTTTTCATAATTTTAGTAAGTACTACAGAATGTGCCATGTGTCCCATAGCAACTCAACAGAGCACAATAAGTGTCGGCATCTATGTCTCATGTTTCATATATATTTTGAAGGCTTCTTTCCAATAAGCTTTTCTCAAGATCAAGTGGAAGGTTCCAAGTGGTAATCATGGAAGGTTGCAATATACTTTTCTAAAAATCAATGAAAGATTTCACGTATCCCCAGTTGAAGAGAATGGAAGCCACCACGTGTCAACCTCTGAATTATCTTCATTTTGTTGCATTGATAAGTAAAGACTGTGGTGGAACCTGGGTTTTTGTTTTGAGGCAAGTGGAAGCCACCAAGTGTTACTATCCATGTAATTATGAAATGAGGCCTAATTGTTTCTATAGTATAGATAGGTCAATGTAGAGATGGACACATGTCACCTTCCACAGGTTTCTTAAAAAATAGCTTAAGGTAGTAGAGATCACCAGATGTCCTTTGTCAAGAATAAGCGAAAAGCACCACATGTCCTTATTCCCTTTTTGAATTTACTTAGGTGAGAACTACTTTGGGTCCCATTTTATATAGAAGTTGTTTAAGTTTTAGAGAAGTGGATGGTGACAGATGTCAAAGACCAAACACTTCTAAGTGAAGACACAGTAAGAGTATAGGTTGCATGGAATGTGTTGTGTGTCTTCAGTAAGTGCTGCAGATGCTGCCAAGTGTCATTTTCTAGTGCCTCCTAAATAATAAGAAGGTTTTCAAGTAAAATAGGGGAATCAACCAAGTGTCTTCATCCATTTGATAAAAGTGAGTGTCCTATGTATCTATTTTAGCCAATGAACTATAGGAAGATAGAATGTTTTAGAATCTAAGAAATATCTTCTGTTAGACACTTCCAGTTCAGTTAGAGTTCAGTTGGGCTGTTAGATTTGGAATGTGTAGAAAATCTAGAGGGAATCCAATGCTATAAAGAGAGGTGCAGAGATCACCAAAAGATGATCAAAAGATTGGAGAGAATGTTTTGTGAGAGACTATTGTCAAGAGTTTTTAGACTTTTAAAGCTGTGATCAGGAATATCATTTGCCTTTGTTTATTTTCTTTAGTTGGAAAGTTTATGTAATTGTGCATGTTTTTGTGCCTTTTATGTGACTGGAGAATTAATAAGAAGACTGATTTTTGTGCCTTTGTTGATATTTTATGTGTCATTACAAAAGCAGTCTAAGTTGTGAGCCTCTATTTCTATTGTTTCTATCTTTTACATTGATCATGCCTTGTTCGCTCTTTAATGTAATTGAATCTTACATATAGTTTCATTGTGCTTAGAATTAAGGGTTGAATTACATTCAAGTGCATTGCCATAGTTAGATTTTCTTTCATTGCATTTGTGTTTCTATTTAAATTCCTATCCCTTTCCTCCCAACACTCAAGATAGAGAAGAGACCAGCTTCTTAAAAATATGGAGGTCATTTCAAGTCACAAAGCCCCACATTCTTGAAAATTCCCATTGTTGGTGTTAGAAACAAGTGAAATTTTAACCATCAAATTTTTTTGGCATGCCCAGTGGGACAATATTTTGAAGTTTCTTTCAAGACTGTATGAACCAGAGAGCTACAAGGAGTCAGAGCTATGGACCAGTGACAAGATCTCAATCTACTATAAATCTAGGTATTCTTTTTCCGCCTTTGATAAATAGTCTAAGACAAAGAGTCAATCGGTTTATACCAATACTAAGAATAAATATGGGAGCTCCTATACCCCCAAGGAATTATGTAAGTTAGAACACTGATAGTCCTCTGATCCTACCAATACCACCAACCACCTGGGACCCTATTCCAATAAATGCCTTGAAGGCTCTGCCCAAATTCAGTCGGCAAGATTTCAAAACACCTAAAGAACATCTTCAAGATGTATCTGATGTCTGTGCTATACATGTTGTCACACAACATAATGTTGCCATAAGATTATTAGTAGCTTCTTTTAAAGGAAAGGCCATATAATGGTATAGATCTTTGACCCCAAACACAATATCTACATGGGATCAACTTGGAGATCTTTTATTTGAAAGATTTTAAGAAAAAAGTGATAAGTCTTCTCTATTGCAACAATTGATTACTATCTAAAGGGCACCACAAGAAGTAATGACTGACTTCAATTCTAGATTTCAAAAGACTTGGGAAAGGATTCCTGCTATAGCTAGACCATTACCAAGTATGGCTATAGTGTTTTATCTTAAGGCTTTAAATTCAGATATATCTGTTATGATTCAGTCACTTGGAGGTCAGACTCTGTTAGAGGCTTATGACTATGCACTTAAAGCTGAAAATAATTTGATAGATGCTGGAAAGTTGCCCCAAAGGCCTCCCATGCCCATGTTTCTAGAAATTACCTTGCCATCAACTCAAGAAACCCCTAAATCCATAGCCCCACCTATGTCTAAGTATTAATATCCTCAACCACCTACTAAAGAACTTGTCCCTGCTCAGTCATCTAAGATGGATGATATCAAGAATATCTTAAGGACATTTTTTAATGAGTTAATTAACATAAAGAGACAATAGAACCCTTACCCTAGACCTTAATATCAAGGCTATCAAGGAAATAAATTTCCATCATAGCCAAACCAATATCAAGGTCATCAAAGGCAAAATAACCCTCAGCCAACAAATCAATTAGTGGCAGTCCCTACACCCTCATAGATTATTCCCCCCAATTCAAATAGAGAAATTGTTCAAGGTTAAAATAATTATGTAGACAACACCAATGCCTAGTTTTTCCCTTGTAATAATGCTCATACATCTAGATATTTTACCATGGTTAATCTATAACAAAAAGTAGCAGAGCAAAGAAGAATGGATGGACAATTTTCTAGTACTTTAGATGCACAAACTTATCAGTCTCCTGGTATGTAAAATTCAGTCTTGATGGCTCAGATGCAAGGGATGTATTTGCAACAAGAAGAAGAAATATCCCCTGAACATGCTCTATTTTCATGGGTTGAAGATGAAGAATCAATATTCTTGAATGAAGCTTCTGCTTCCAAGAAACTAGTAGTGCAATTAGACTATTATACTGGATCAAACAAAAGAATGATGGAACAGCCTGAAGTTGTAAATAGTCAAGTTATGGAGAATCCTCCATTTCAAGGCCAAAGAAACATAGTTGTCAGACAAGAAGTGCCTCAGCCAATGTCGAACCAAGTGGTTCCTGCACAAGTTTAGGAAAAAGCAAGATATCCTTATTTTCAAAGAACTCAAGCATTGGGACCAATGAATGTGGTGGAACAGTTGAAGAGGACTCTAGCACAAGTATCAATATGGGACATACTAGCTATTCCTAAACAAAAGACACTGTTACAAGAAGACCTACAAGGCCAAGAAATTCCTAAACATAATGGCACCAAAGAAGGACTTGTTGATAAATAAAAACTCAAGGACACAGTTCCTCTGAAGACAACAGTCTTTGTGAACAATGCAATAGAGGTAAGTAAATCTAGACCAAAGCCTTTCTATTTGACTCTAATAGTTGGAAAAAATTTCTTACATAATGCATTGATAGATTCAAGGGCTAGTACTACAGTCATGCCTAAGCAAATAGCTGATGCTCTAAAAATAAAATATGAACCACTTTCTAAAGGATTTATGCAGCTAGATGGTAAAATAGTACAAACAATAGGGAGAATTAAACAACTCCCATTGCAATTATATACTTGTCCCAATATAATTGTCAATCAAGATGTAGTAGTCATAGATATACCTCCTATTTTTGGTTTATGTTTATCCAGAGACTTTACAACCAAAATAGGAGGATATATGTCCCTTGATTGGTCTCACCTCATCTTAAGAACCAAATATGGTTCAAAGATGAAAATTCTATCTAAACCACTATCAAAAGATCACATCACTAATGAACCAACATCAAAATTAGAGGTAGATCATGCTATGTTGAATAAAGAAGAAAGGGTTTTTGTCGAAGAGTTGGGTGAATGGATAGAACATGATCAAGAAGAGGAAAATAACCATTTGTTAGCTATGATGCATAGTGATCCATATGGAAATTATGACTCTACAGTTCTAGGTACTTATGTCATTTTTGATGAAGATCATGTAATCCCAAATGTTTTAAGGGAAGAGACACCAACTATTCAAGAATCTAAAAAAGATTCAGAAATCTAGACCTTAAATTCTGATGGGCCCAGAAGTAAAAGTGGTGCTGGAGTAGGAATTTGTCTTGTTGCTCCAAATGGGGAGAAATTTTTGAGAGCTATTCATTTTCAATTTGCTTGTACCAATAATGATGTTGAATATGAATCCTTAGTTCATGGGCTCATTTTAGCCAAGAAAAAGGGAATTAAGAATTTAATAGTAAAAGGAGATTTAGAGTTAGTGGTAAAGCAAATTAGGGAAAAGGTGATAGCCAAGAATGTAAGGATGAGATCCTATAGACATAGAATTTGGGACCTAATAGGAGATTTTGAATCTTTCAATATTGAAGTAGTTCCAAGAACCCAAAATTCTAAAGATGATAGGATGGCACAGATTGGCTTGCAGTTTGATCTAGCAACTTGCCTATTAGTTAATAATGAGTAAGTAAAAGTTATTGTAAGGCCAACTATTTGTTGATCAATTTCAACCAAAGATTGAAGAGGCATATGGGGATCAAATTATACAACTAAAGAATAATAAGCTTCCCAAAGGCTTAATCACTTTATAAAATCTGTTTGATCTAAAAGATGTAGGCCTAGAAAAGAAAAATTTCTAGGTAAACAAAGTAGATTATTCTGAAATAGAGGTGAGTGAAAGGAGAAAATTAAAAATTAGAAATTTTGCAACACAAGAGGAAAGAGAAAGATTAATTGACTTGTGTAAAAGATATGACAGAGTCATATCCTGGAGCTATGAAGACCTTCATGGATATAATAGAGATATCATTCAGCACACAATAGAGCCAACTGAAGGATCTAAGCTAGTCAGACAGAAGCAAAGGCCACTAAATCTAAAGATTGAATCTCTAATGGTAGATGAGTTGCAGAAACTTTTAGATTCCAAAATAATTTTTCCAATCAACCACTCAACTTGGGTATCAAATCTAGTACCAGTCAGGAAAAAGAATAGTGACATAAGACTCTATGTAGACTTCATAGACTTGAATAGAGCATCTCTGAAAGACCACTATCCCTTGCCATCTATGGAACAAATTTTACAGACTGTGGTTGGATCAGAGAGATTTTCATTACTTGATGGTTTCTCTGGATATAATCAGATTTAGTTGGCTGATGAAGACCAATACAAGACTGCTTTTACTACCAAATGGGGAACATTTACATATGCTAAGATGCTATTTGGCCTATAAAATGTTGGATCCACTTTTCAAAGAGCTATGGATGTAGCATTTGGGGAACTTATAAAAAAAATCATCTTGATTTATCTTGATGATTTTACTATTTTTTCAAAAAATGTTGTTGATCATTTTGATCATTTAGAAGCTAGTTTTAAGAAATATCAAGAATTTGGAATATCCTTAAACCTTAAGAAATGTATCTTTGATGTCCCTCAAGGAAAATTATTGGGACATATAGTATCTAAATAAGGAGTCTCTATAGACCCAAAAAGAGTGGCAGCTATAATGAATTTACCTCTCCCAGTAAATAAGAAAGTAATTCAATCTTTCTTGGGAAAGATTAATTTCGTCAGTCGGTTCATAGCTAACTTTACAGGCTTAGTAAAACCAGTGACACTCTTGCTAAAAAAAGACCTGATCTTCAAGTTGACTATGGAAGCAAGGCAAGCCTTTGAAGAGGTCAAGAGAGCTATCTCAATAGCCCCAATACTTATAAACCCAAACTTTTCTAAGCCTTTTGTAATGTATGTCTATGGAGGAGAGCTCAGTATTGTTGTTGTCCTAACACAGAAGGATGATAGATAGGAAGGAGAACATATAATAGCCTTTTTCTCAAGGACTCTTAGAGAATATGAAACTAGATAGAACTTTGTTCAAAATTAAGCATATTCTATGGTAAAAGCCCTCAATAAATTTAGGCATATAGTATCAGGAAGCAAGATTCTCATACTTGTGGCTCACCCAAGTGTTAGAGAATATATTATGGAGGGTGAAATTACTGAAAAAAGGGCAAACTAGATAACAAAGATCCTTGAATATGATGTAGAGGTCAAACCCACTAAGTTAGTCAGAGGTAGGGGGTTATACCAATACATGACTCAAGAGATTGAAAAGATGATACCTGTAGAAACAGATTCAGAAATGAAAAAGGAAACTATATTGAGGATATAAGAGGTTGATCAGAACTCTTGGGTCTCAAATAGGATTCATTTTATGAAAGATGGGATTTACCCATGAGAACTTCCTCAAAATAAGAAGAGATACCATAGGATGCAAGGGGTCCATTTTGTTTTAATTGAACAAGTTCTTTTCAGGAGGAATTATGATGGCAAACTGTTACGATGTGTAGAGAAGGATGAGGCGAAGAAAATATTGCATGAAATGCATTATGGAGTCTCAGGTGGACATTTTTTTTCAAAGACCATAGCCATAAAGATAAGTGAGGTAGGCTATTTTTGGCCTACTTTATTCACAGACTATTATCAACTGGTTAATAAATGTCAATTTTGTCAATATTATGTGGGGATGAGGAGGAATGCAGCAATGCCTCTTAGTCCTATAATTGTTGATGAACCTTTTGCTCAATGGGGTCTTGAGTTCATTATAATGATAAATCCAGTGTCTAGTATGGGTCACAAATAGATTTTAACTGCCACAGATTATTTTACTAGATGGACTTAGGCAGTGCCACTTAAGGAAGCAACAAAAAATGTGATCCTAAACTTTCTAGGGAGTATCACTACTAGCTTTGGGGCTCCTCACACCATAATTTAAGATAATGCTAAAGCATTTTTAGGTTCTAAAGTATCTAACTTTGCATTAAAGGATGGAATATATCTAAAAACTTCCTCTAATTATTACCCTCAGGGTAATGGTTTGGCAGAATCAACTTATAAGAACCTGATTAGACTTATCAAGAGAATAGGGGATTATCATCATAGAGAATGGCATAAAGTGCTGAATATAACACTATGGGCTGATAGAATTACACCCAAGTAGGTGATGAAAATTTCCCCATATGAACTGGTCTATGGCAAGCCTATCATAATACCTTTAAGCTTGGAAATTCCTGCTCTCCAATTGATAAAACAGATTGAAATTGAAGAAACTGGCCCCATGTAGGTTAGACTTTCTAAACTTTTGGAAGTTTAAGAAAAGGGAGATGTGGCACATGATTCATTAATTAAGCATCAAAAAATAATTAAAGACTACTTTGATAAAAGGACTTCAAATCCTCATTTTGAAGTAGGCTCAATTATTTTGAAATGGGATGCAAGAGCCGCTAAGCTAGGTCAACATACTAAATTTGAAGCATTATGGACTGGCCCATATAAAATTTGTGTGTGTAAATAGAAGAATTTATTTGAGCTAGAAATAATGGAAGGTGAACCTAAAGATATTCCTGTGAATGGGTTCTACTTGAAGCATTTCAGTTAACCTATGTCTCTAATGTATTACATTTAGATAGTTTCCATTTCTTAGTTGCTTTGTTTTCCTATTTTTATTTCCCACTCTTTCTTTTAAATAAGTGTTCTTTGAGCACATAGCCTCAGCTTAGAGCCTTCTCAAAATTTTCAAAAAAAACTCCTGACACTTTAAATATCTCCCAAATCATAAATTCCCCAAGGTACCTTGCACAACCACTTGCATGACATGTCTAACTCATTGTTTCATGAAGATTTAGTAAGATTTGCTAATAGTTATCTAGGTTTAATGCCATTTTGAGACTTGATGGGTCAATAATTACCTCATAGCAAGAGTTAAAGCTTATAGTTTCTCAAACATTCTTGCATCTACTAGAAAACACCTGCTACTTGCATTTTTAGCTCATAGCAAACCTATTTAAGTGAAAGTGCTTTCTGTATTGCAAAAGTTCATACCGATTATCACAGTTCACTATTTTCAAGAATAGATATAGATATGGAGGGAGCACAATCATCGCAACAAGGGTCTAGGATTTATGAATCCCTTGATAAGTTTCTTATGAGCAAATCATATGCTTCAGCCCCCGTGAAACCATTAAAGACCTACCCATAGACCAGAGTCCATGAAGTTGGTCAAGTAAGTGAACTAGAAAAGATAAAAGATTATGCAGATGGAATCATGGACCGAATTCTTCAAAGAGCTAGTAGAAAAACTCTCAGAGAAGGGGCACATCAAAGGTGTCTTCAGAGGGCCAAGGTGGGACAATATGAGACATTTGCAATGAGGATATGGACTTCAAAATTGACACAATTCATTGTCCCAGGTGTGCATCCATGCCCTGACTTGGTCAAAATATGTGCCAAATTGTTCTATGTGCCTTAAAATACCATTCAATAGGGTCCATTCATGGTACAGATTACACCAAAGGCTATCAGAGAAATGTTGGCCCTGTATCACGATAAGATAGCTACATTTCCCACCATTGCTAAAATGTAGAAAATGTGGGTGAACATCAATACTCAATTCAGATTCTTAAGATTAGAATTGCAATTAGGCAATGATGATACTACTGTGCCGACACTGCCTATAGCAAGAGCACAATTTACACAAGCTATTCAACATGCACTGTCTATGATGGCTTTAATTTTTGAAATGAAAGATGATATGACCATATATGGAGAACAAATGGCTATCCTCTTCAGGTTGAAAACTATCAGCAAGACTCAGGAATATCAGCTTGATTTCTCTAAGCAGATTGCATATTCCATGGTGTAATAACTTGCCCAATTCAAATCAAAAGGGGTTTTCAGGTAGTCTTCTTATTTGTTTCACCTTATGTTGTATCAAAAATCCAACATCTTTTCCCAACATATGCATCTTAATATGTATGACCCAAGTTTTGATCTACAAAGGACCACTCTTGTGTCTGCATGGACACATATTTTGTCAAAAAATAGTGACCCATATGAGTTTTGGGAAATTTTTGTTGCCCCTGAATTTTGTCATTTGAGCCCAGAGCCAATTATAAATAGACTGTTCCCAAGTATATCAAATCTTATGGCCAATTTCTTGATTCTTTGTGATTTCTTTTTGGGATCCCACCATACAATTATTAGAGTCCATGGTTTTTGTGGGGAACTAGTGTTGTTACCTAAGATTTTGACACTTAGGTTAGCATTCTTAGAGGTCACTAGGTAGGTGTCAGTGGTAGATAATGAATATGGCTTTGGGAAGAGGAAGAGGAAAATGTATGACCTCCCATGGATGACAAACAACATGACACTAGAGGCCAGAGATGTTGAAATGGTTTCCTTCTAATTAAAGATAAATGGGTATATGACCCAAATGGTTTCATAGCTTCATGGATCATGACTAATAGCGTTGCTACTAGAATTGCACATGAGGGCCACCCCTTTTGGGAAAACAAGAAAAATCATAGGTAAGATATTCCTGAGTTTTATGTTGAATTGATAGATTTGCCCCTTCAAAAAAATAGATCCTAAGAAAATTTTTATGTTAAGTAGAGGGATTTTGATCCTAAAATTAGAATGACTTCTAGTTTAATAAGGACAATAAATAATAAAGACTGGGATGCTGAGAAAATAGAAGCCTATTAGAAATATAGGCAAGAAATTTGTCAGACAACTCACTCTTTTGGGAATGTGGACTCGAATGAGAAATGGGAGGAGAGTGCCATCTGTCCCCTATATCTATCCCTAACACAATCAATTTATCGACACAAGGTGTAGAGATGGAAGCTAGAGAAAAATCCAACCAAGAATCACAAGCCCTAGGGCAAACTATAGATCTAGTCACTGTGACTATTTGGCCCCAATCTCTTAGCTTCATGGAAAAACAAAAGAGTGTGGTATCTTCACCACCAAAAGATTCCCCATCAACATCAGTCATTGAGGTTCCTAGTTCTCCACAAGCACCACTAACAGTGGTGGTAAATATTGAAGAGAAGGGAGCACAGCCAGAAGAAGAAACACCAAGGAAACATAAGAGGTTGAGGTTCCAACTTAATTCAGAAGAGAAGGTAGAACCCTCATAATGCCAATTATAGAGTACTATAGTTGGTCCTTAGGTAAGTATTATTTCTCCTCCTTCTCAATCTTTTTCTTCTCCTATAGGCATGATGATTCCATCTGGCCAAATGACATCCCCTGCCACCTCCGCTTTGCCCATTTCTCACTTTACCCCATCTATCCCTACTCAAGCTTTATCATTGCCTCACTTTTCTCCCTCTGTTTCCAAGAAACTACCTCCTTAGATTGCCCATATCCAACAATTGGCTATTCCATATGGTTTGCCACAAGGTCATCCTTTTGTGGGTGGGCACATTGCCTCTCCTTCTACCTTCTAAACTCAAGCAGACATTGTTAAGAAGGCAAGGGAAGCCTGGAGAGAGAAAAAGAGGATCAAGGATAATAAGGCCTTAGCTACACCACATCTGAGGTCACAATTTAACCCAATTTAGTAGCAATTGATGGTGACTCATTTGTCACCAAATATAATCAAGCCAAGTGAGCAGATGTAGCCAAAAGACTACATAATGAATGCAGTGGCCATAGACATGTCCCTATTTAGACCACAAGACAAAATACTTCTGTAGTTACTAAAGATTGCTTGAAAATATCAAAGAAGCTATAGAAGATGGAGGCTGATCTAGCCAAAGAGAAGGCAAACTGTAGCAGTTTGACCACAAAAATCAATACAAAAGATAATGAAATAGAGAGTCTAAATAAATAGTTGCAAGATATTATTTCTCTTCAGACTCACCAGGTGATCTAGGCCTAAAATGATTCCTTAAAAGCAAGGCTAATGTAGGTAAAAGATGCAGTGATGACCCTAAGGCAAGAAAAATTAGAATTATAAGAAAAATGTGATGAAAGCCTGCTATAGGTTACTCAATTGCAATAAAAGCTGTTGAATGAATAGAATAATACCATGGCTATACAAGCTCAACTTCAAGCCGATCAACAAAGGGTAGAACAATTGATACTGGAGCTGACCAATAGGCTAAAGAATGTAGGAGTGTTAAATTTGGTGAAGGAGCTTTATGAATCAATGTGGAAAAGAATCTCTTTAGAGATTATTCATCTCAGGCCTTCTCTAACCTTTCTGCTAAATGCACAAAAATTGTACAAAAAGGTGGAGACTTCAATTGAAGACACTCTGGCTACTATTTTTGGGAGAGTTTTGGACTCTGAAATGCTGTTGCAAAAGCTTTATGATGCAATGGATGGAATGTTGTCAGCAACAAAAATTGATGACAGAATGGTCGCTGCTAAGCGAGTGAATGAGGTTCTCAATTGCAATTCCACTACAACCAATTATAGAGAGCTTTTAGATGTGATGAAAGAAGGAATCAGTTAAATGAAATAGCACATTGAAGACTTAGTGTAATTAGGTCTTCCTTCTCCTTTTCTTGATGACAATACTATGCTAATGATCGATGAAATTAAGCCTTTGTTGTTGGCCAAGTAGAATGATCAAGCAATTTTTTAGGATTTAAGGGATGATTCATTAATACCTAAAGTAGAAGCTATTTTGATTCATATTTCCCAACTTGAATTTAAATTGAAGTCTATAGTTTAGATTTTGTAGAATTTTTCACACAAAGACATTATCAACCTTGATTTAGCCTTCAATGAATTACAAAATAAGTAGGGCTTATTTGATAATGAGTGGTCTGCCTATCAAACAACATTACTGAAGCTGTGATTTTTTGTCAGTTTGATCAAGTGGGAGTTGTAGTTTCTTTTTTATCAGGCTCAAAAGTCCTTGGGGTCACCAATAACTGTAGAGTGAAAAATACTCTATGTTTTATTTTGATTTCCAGTCACGCAATCCAAATTTTGTCTTGAATACTTTGGTTCGAGACAATAAAGTTTTGACTCAGAACATGGGCTCGAATTTATTTTTGCCTCAATTTTATCTAAGTGTCAAAATCAAGAAAAATCTACCAAGTGTCATCAGCTGAGGAACTTTTCATAATTTTAGTAAGTACTACAGAACGTGCCATGTGTCCCATAGCAACTCAGCGGAGTGCAACAAGTGTCAGCATTCACATCTCATGTTTCATATACATTTTGAAGGATTCTTTCCAATAAGATTTTCTCAAGATCAAGAAAAAGGCACTAGGTGTCAATCATTGAAGGTTTCAATATGCTTTTATAAAAAGAAATAGAAGATGCCATGTATCCCCAGCTAAAGAGAATAGAAGCCACCATGTGTCAACCTTTGAATTATCTTCATTTTGTTGCATTGATAAGTAAAGACTGTGGTGGGTCCTGGGTTTTTGTTCTGAGGCAAGTAAAAGCTACCAAGTGTCACCATTCATGTAAGTATGAAATAAGGCCCAATTATTTCTATAGTATAGACAGGGCAACGTGGAGATGGACACATGTCACCTTCCACAAGTTTCTCAAAAAATAGCTAAAGGTAGTGGAGATCACCACGTGTCCTTTGTCAAGAATAAGTGAAAAGTGCCACATGTCCCTGTTCCCTTTTTGAATTTTCTCAGGTGAGAATTGCTTTGGGTCCCATTTTTTGTAGAAGTTGTTTAAGTTTTGAATAAGTGGATGGTGACAGATGTCAAAGACCAAACACTTCTAAGTGAAGACACAGTAAGAGTATAGGTTACGCAGAACGTGCCGTGTGTCTTCAATAAGTGCTACAGAAGCTGCCAAGTGTCATTTTTTGGTGCCTCCTAAATAATGAGAAGGTTTTCAAGTAAAATAGGGTAATTATCCAAGTGTCCTCTTCTATTTGATATAAGGGATCATCTTTTGTATCTATTTTATTCAATGAACTGTAGGAAGATAGAACGTTTCAAAATCTAAGAAATATCTTATGTTAGACACTTCTAGTTCAATTAGAGTTCAGTTGGGCCATTAGATTGGGAACATGCAAAAAATCTGGAGGGAATCAAATGCTATAAAGAGAGGTGCAGAGATCACCAAAAGAGGATCAAAATATTGGAGAGAATTTTCTGTGAGAGACTATTGTCAAGAGTTTTTAGACTTTTAGAGCTGTGATCAGGAATATCATTTGCCTTTATTCTATTTTATTTAGTTGGAAAGTTTATGTAACTGTGCATGTTTTTGTGCCTTTTATGTGATTGGAGAATTAATAAGAAGATTGAGTTCTGTGCCTTTGTTGATATTTTATGTGTCATTGCAAAAGTAGTCTAAGTTGTGAGCCTCTGTTTCTATTATTTCTACCTTTTACATTGATCATGCCTTGTTCACTCTTTAATGTAATTGAATCTTACATATAGTTTCACTATGCTTAGAATTAAGGTTTGAATTACATTTAGACACATCACCATAGTTATATTTTCTTTCTTTGCATTTGTGTTCATGTTTAAATTCCTACCCCTTTCCTCCCAACACTCGAGATAGAGAAGAGACTAGCTTCTTAAAAATTTGGAGGTCATTTCAAGTCGTAAAGTCCCAAATTCTTGAAACTTCCCATTTTTAGTGTTAGAAACAAGTGAAATTTTAACCATCAACAATTATTTTTCTTTGGTAGCATCAAAAACTACAAATTTCACATTTCCTTCCCCATTGCTCCTTGGAAGGGTCAAAACTAGTCAAGGACTTTCACTCACCACAGGTCGTACAAGTTGAGTTTGGAGGAATGGATCTAGGTAATGCTAATATACTAAGTTATCTTCCATCTATTGATTTTTTTTTGTATATTTATTCCTCATACTTTATGAACCATCATTAATAAGGTTCAGTCCTCAAAGTTGGAAATGCAGCCAAGCAGCATCCAAATTTGTCCAAATTGCTTGAACTCAAAAATGGATGGAGATATATAGTTTTGGAATGTGGTTTACATATCATATTAGGTACTATAAATGGTATTTAAATCATCCAAAACTTCACTTTTAATTCCCTTGAAGGAGGATTCCAAAGTGTGCTTATTTTTCAAAGTTGGGAGCCATATATGGGTAACCTAAGTTCTACAACATGAAAGAGAGCTCGACAGGAGGTTTCAATGTGCTTGTGTCCATGTTATAAATTTTATTCCATTAAATTTAATTATGAGGGACCAAATCAAGTTACCATTCTTAAATTTAATTTGTCTAATTTTCCTTGTTTACTACCCTGTTAGCAGAGTGTGCTCACAATCAACTTCTATAGGAGTTTAATCTACAGGAGTTTAAGAAGTTGTATGGAGGTGAGAATGTTGAAAAAATATGATGGAGTTTATGTTTGAAGACCAAAAATATCCAAATGGTCTTATATTTCATGTTATGAAGGTTTATATGCTATGCCAAGGTAAGTTTTTCACTTCAAAGAATGATCAGGCCATATTGGGTTCTTAGTCCTTGAAAATTGCAAATAGAAGCCTTGAAGGTTTTTGAGGACCTCATTAATTTTAATTTATTTTTAATAAAAAGAGGGGTAAAAACTTTATTAAAAACTCTGAAAAACAAAATACAAGGCTCCTACGAGCCAGAAACTGTAAAATAGCAAATACAACAAACACCACTCACCGAACCTCCTTCACTCCTCTGTACCATACCTATCCTCCTCTAAAATTCTCTCAAAATTTTATTTAACTTCTGATGGTAATAACATGTCCTCCACTACCATCCACTCACCAATCCCTTCCGATGCCCATCTATCCAGGCAGTCAGCTGCCTGATTCCACTCTCTCAAAACATGGGCAAAAATCACCGTCTCCATGAGCATACTAATCTGCAAAATCTATTGAACAATCAAAGACAATTGCTAGCTTACCTCAATAATTTGTCATTCCCAGATCATATTAATCATTATCAAAAAATCTTCCTCACATATCACTTTATGCCATTTGATCTCGTAAGCACTCCGTAAAGCAAATAAAATAGCCATTCCTTCCATCTTGTTAACCGTCTATACTCCCCTATGAGCTAAAAACATAAAAATAACTGAACTCGAGGCATCCCTAGCAATCCCACCAATACCTACCTGCCCTGGGTTACCTCTAGAAGATCCATTGGTATTGATCTTAAAAAAATATCTAGGAGGAGGTGTCCACTTCCCATCTCTCTGTACCTTCTACCTTCTTTCTCCACTCCTCACACACGCTGCCCCTGGAGACAAATCCTGTATTCCCAATCTGTCTGCCAACTCGGCATCCCTCCTATCCATTGGCAACACAACCTCACATTTGGTTTCAACCAATTCCTAAATCATCCTGATGATTTGATTCCAAACTTGGTCAAATTCCATCCTTGCCCCTTTAAAAATGCATCTATTACTCTCCAGCCACACTTGCCATAGTAAAAAAATTAGCCCAGCAAACCAAACTTCTTATAAGAAGCACACAGCAGGGGGCGGTCTTTCAATTTTGTACCAAAACTCAGCTAGTGTGGGGGCATGTATATAGCTACCACCCCAAACGCCCCACCAAGCATGCCATATCCTGCTAGTAAACTGGCAGCTAAAAAAAAGGTGGGATGAACTCTCCTCTTGAGCGCCACACAACACACAACTTGAAGGACCCTCAAAACCTCTCTTCTTGATGTTGTCCCATGTTAAGCACCAATTCCAAGTGAGCATCCATACAAAACAATTGCACTTTGGCCATGAAAAGGTACTCCATGTCTGTTTCCACCAAGTTACCTCACTTTCCTCCCCAAGCTTCTGCGCCACAAGTTCCTGGTACCCTGCCGAAACAGAGTATTTCCTTTTGGGGTGAGGGAACCAGGCTAGATCATCCACACCAACAAGGGCACAATAGGTGTGCCCAACCAAAATCTCCTTCAACTCCATGCACTCCATCTCTATTCCCCTGAATGGCCACTCTTCCTGACTTTTCTAGCTTGCTTTCAAAAGCTGATTTTGATGACCAAAAGTTTTAAAGTCACTTACCTTCCACCATCCAGCCTCACAAAATCTTTGTGCTAGTTGTGTAAGTGAGGGTACTGCACCACAATGGGTGGAAATCTGTCCCAAGAATCATACCAGAACTGTGACTCCTACCTACTTTTGCAAATCTAGAACAAGCCTCTTTTTATTAAATCTACCCCCTTCTTCAATGTATCCCAAATCACTGAACCGCTTCCCACCAGGCCAAATCTAGGAATATCCTTATGGCTATTCCCTAGAAAATACTTATGTGTCACTATTTTAGCCTAGCTCTAGTCCTGCTTAGTGCACAATCTCCAGTATAGCTTGGCTACCAGAGCCGTACTAGCCATCATATCTTGTCTCAATCCCAATCCACCAAATCTCTTCGAATTGCAAACCACCTCCCATCTGATAAGACTCCATTTTGTAGCAGATAATTTGCCAGCCCACAAGAACTACCTCACTAGAGAGTCCAACTCCCTCACAAAACTAGCTGGTGCCACCTGTAGCATACATCTATACAGGGGAAGGGCTTGGACCACCGATTGGATTAGTTAAACCCTTCCCATAAATGATAACCACCTATGAGTCCAATGGCTAACCTTGACTCTAAACTTGTTTAGAATCCCCTTCTAGGACTCCTTAGAGTGTATACCTGAAGTAATCAGCATTCCCAGATACATCACCGAAAGGCTGCCGATTTGGAATTAGAGAACATCAGCCACTCTCCTTTGAATAACCTGAGGAGTATTGAAGAAAAAAATGGAAGATTTATCCTCATTGATAACCTATCTCGAGGCCACTAAGTAGGTATCCAAGCACCTATGGATATTGTTTGCCTCTCTCATGGAGGCAGCTCCCAACAAAGCCACATCATCAACGAACTAAAGGTGGGAGAGAACCGGCAGGCCGCCATCCCAATTCCATCCTTGAATCTCCCCATTTCTGGTATAATCTCTAATCTTCTACCCTAAACCCTCTGCCAGGAGAAGAAACAAATAAGGGGACAGTGGATCTCCCTGACGCAATCCCCAAGCTACCCTGAAAAGGTTGGAATGTTCCCTATTGACCAATACAGAGAAAGAGGTTGAGGTAACATAGCTCATGACCCACTCAATCCAATCCTTCTCAAAGCCAAAGGCCTCCATCACCTTGTGCAGGAAGGTCCATCTAACCCTAGCATACGACTTGGACATGTCAAGCTTCATGATCATTGCCTTCTCTTTAGATCTGGACATCAAATGAATTACTTCTATAGCCATCACGATACCATCCAAGATCTGCCTTCCTTCCACAAAACCACTTTGCTCCTCCAAAATTAGCTCCTTTAAGAACTTCTTCAACCTTTCGGCAATCAGCTTTGAAAGAATTTTGTAGATGACATTACAAAGAGAAATGGGGTAAAATCGGCTGAAGCGATCAGCCCCCTCCTCTTTTGGGATGAGGGCTAAAAAAGTAAAATTTAGCACCCTCAACATCTACCTATTGGTCTGGGACTCCTACATCACGACTAGCAACTCACCCTTAATAATTTCCCAAAACTCCTGGTAGAACTCTATCGAAAACCCGTTCGGTCCTGGAGCCTTTCCTTTCTTCATCAGAAAGACTACTTTCTTTAGCTCTTCCTCCGTAATAGGTCTTCTCAATTTATCCTTCATGTCTTGAGTCACAATGGAGGGAATACAGGCTAAAATCAAATCCTTCACCTCCTCATCCCTCCACCCTTCTTCCAGGAAGAATGAACTAAAATACCTTTTGGCCTCATCACATATTTCTCTAGTTGATGATATTATTTCCCCTCTTTTCGTAACCAGTGAACTAATAACATTGTCATGGTGCCTTGCTTTGACCGAATTGAAGAAGAAAGTAGTGTTTCTATCTCCTTCTTACAACCATTCGACCTTGGATTTCTGTTTCCAAAAGATTTCCTCTCTCAACTCCCACTCCAAGGTTTTCACTGCCCTTGCTTCTTCATTCATTAAAGATCCTGTAAGTCCCTCCTCCTTAATTAATATGGTAATGTCATTTAGCTCTTCTTGTACCCTCTTCTTCTCCAAGAAGATGTTTTCAAAGCTGTACCTATTCCATCTCTGAAGCTAGTATTTGATGAATTAAAGGAGTTTTGCAAACACATACATGGCTGTCCCAGCCACTGGTCAGCCTTCCCTCCACCATTCAGTGATCTAGCCGTATAATTCCTGGTCCCGCAGCCACATCATCTAGAATTTGAAAGGTGGCTTTTGATGCTAAAAAGTAGAAGAAATATTCAATTTGATCAGCGAGTGATCTGAATTCTGCCAATCTAGGATCTCAAAGCTAAGCGTCCATCTCCCTCCCACCCAAAAACAAGACACTAGAAATCTGTCTATATGCTCAGTAATGTAACTGTTACCTGGCCTTCTATTATTCCAAGTGAATTAGCCATTACTCGATTTGATGTCCACCAAATTTAATTCCGATATCTTGTCCCTAAGGAGACAAGAAGATGGCTCCAATATGGTGTTCCCACCCATTTTTTTTGAGCTATCCAGAATGGCATTAAAATCTCCTGCAACAATCCAAGGTCAATAAGGAAACTCATTATGGACTAGCCTAATGTTATTCCAAACAAAAATCTTACCTTGCATATCACTGGGGGCGTAGACATTCAAAAGTAGAGCATACTCTCCTGAATCCATACATAAGGCAACCAATGATAAAACTGACTTGAATGCCATCCACACCATCAATTTGACCTTTCTTAGATTCCACAGGCATGCTAAACTTCCAGTAGTCCCCTGGGCCCCAATGCATTGGCATGACCCTTGTCCCCATATCCTCGGGGCAATGTCCATCATGAAATCCACTGTCACTTTGGTTTCTTGAAAAAAAAGAATATCTGGATGTTGACTTCTGACTAATTCACGAATAACTTTTTGTCTAGGCCCTCTATTTAGGACCCTCACATTCCATGATAACACAATCATTTCAAGGGAGGAGGAAAATGTGCTTCTAAGGTCCTTACCAACCCTGATTCAACTAAGTTCTCTCCAATCATTTTGAGTCTATCCAAATCCTTTCTTCTGCCTACCTTGACATTTTTGTCTATAGCTCCTTTCTTACTATCCTTTTGAAGAATCCCCAAGCACTGTGGGGATTTCCCTTGCTTTTCCCCCTTATCTTCCCCTGCCTGTGAAGCCTTCTCCCCAAATTTTGTGCCTTGTCCCCTTGCTACTATACCTGCCGCTAAATTCAGCGCTTCCCCCTGCCTATCCAAAATCATTAGAGTAGGTAGTTCTGCTATTTTCTTAGGAGAGAATGGTGTGACACTAACAACCCCTTCACATTCCTCCATCTATTCCTCTCTAATAGTTAGACTTGGTAAAACCTCTTGCTACCCCAATTCCTCTAGCATCTCAAATCTGTTGTAGGAATCCTCCCCTTGTCGCTCCAGAAAATTCCTCTTAAGTCCTTTGTTTTTGCCCTTGGATTTCACTTGCATGAATCCCTCAGAGTCCTTTCTACCTCCATTTCCCATCTTCTTTCCTTTATCTTCAGGCACTACCCTATTTAAGGGAGGCACAGGAGAAGGTTGTTGGTCTATCATTTTATTCTTCGGGCACCTTCATACCAAATGTCCATACTCATGACAAAGGCATCATCTAAAAGGTAGGGTCTCATAATCTAGTTGCTGCAACCATGAGTATGTTCCTGCACACATTTCTATCACATATGGTAGCTGTCTGCTCAAGTCAACTTCTACACAAATTCTTGCATATGTCATGATTTTCTTCCCAAGCGTTTCCGTAGATGCACCCACCGGTTTTCCTATTATTGAATCAATCATAAGCAATACATCTTCTCGACAGCATTCAATCAGCATTCAAGGTAGGCACACCCACACAGGAACCCTACTGGGTAACTCTTTTGTGGGATTAAAAGTAGCTTGCCATGGTTTCATGAAGAGACCAGCCTGATTATAAAAATATGGACCTCCTTCAAACACCTGGTTTCTATCTTCCAAACAGTTGAAAGTCACCATAAAAAAGTTGTTTGCCATCAACATCATCTCCATCTCTCCAGCTGGCTCCCATACTCTCCTAGCCCAATTCTCCAAGAAAGGGAGAGATACTTTCAACCCCAAGAATTTTCAATATAGAGAGTGTTTGGAGTAATACTCCACATCTTCCGCAATCATGTCAAATGGAATGACTAGTTTTGGTCTTTCATTGCAGTGCTCTAGACATCCATTCACCTTATTAATTCTTGAGCCACCATTCGAGCCACTGCCTTGCACCCCTGAGAATTGAATGGCATCAGCAACCTCCTTTAGTCTGGCATCCTACCCTTGAAGTCCCTTACCTACCACATCTCTAAAACTTCTATCTCCCTTCTGGATGCTTTGTTTCACCTGTTCCATTGTGACGCCTGTTGCCCCTTCTCTCCCCCTTCTACCAATGTAATTAAGCTTCCCACATAGGTTCCTATATAGCTGTGGCCTCCCAATCTTTTCTGCTTGCATTCCACTCTAACTCTACCCCCATGCACCAACGACCAAGGCAATTTAGAGCTAGGGCATGTCTGCCCTAGCTTCTCAGTGAACTGCAGCGTTAGCCCTTCCTCCCCATTCCCATTTTACGTTAATTTAGGACCTCATTAAATTCACTTGCAAGGTTATCCAATATTTAAATTTGGAAAAATTTGTATCCATATCCACCTAAAATAAATATTCCAACTTTTAGGTTAAAAGGATTGGAGATGGAGTTTGAACACCCTCAAAGTTGTCAAAAAAACCACTGAATGTTGATAGTGAATTCTACAAGGGTGTTAGTGGAAAGTTGATTTTACACCTCAATTTTTAAACTATTAAATATCAAATTAAAAAAATATCAAATATTATAAATATAAATCATAAGCTAAGGTTATTTATAAAAGGTAAGGTTTGATTTTTTGATCCCAAAATAGTCCTCCCCTATCTGTACAGGGCTAGGAACACTCATCTACAGTAGGCCTTAGTAAATCTCTATCTCAATTGGGCTAGTAAAAACCAAATTAGAGGTCTAGGTTGAATTGGATATTTTTAGGATACTATACCTGAAGTGAATTTTCTTCTTTTCACCTTCAAGGCTTAACCCTTGCCAAGAATACACCTACAGGTAGCACCTAAATAGTTGAAACACAATCATGAAGTATATCTTGGCAGTGAGGAGAAAATTTGAAGTTTAAACCTCATGAGGAGATTTAAAAATGGATGAAAGGTGAAATAAAGGAAATATCACCATGGAAAATCTAAATACACCATCATAATTCCTAATTATTGCCAAAAAAATCACATATAGCTAGGTTAAAATGGTGATTCCTCTCCTAAGCAATCAAGGACCTAATCTATGCTTCCAAGAGCATAAAGAAGGTTTTTGAGGGTGAAATGACTATAAAATTATTTAAAAACATAATGGGAGGCATGGATGGTACATACATAACATGAAAAATTTCAATTCAATCCCTAAAAACTCCAAACATAGTTTCATCCCCTACCCACCTTCACAGGTTGTCTACTCAAAAGTCTGCCTAGCAAATTTGAAGAGTTGGAGTGTCTATACTTGGAATTGAGAGATAAAAATTGGTAAAAATTATTATAAGGCATAAAAGAAACACTATAAAATTATCATATTTCATAAAATAATGGTGAAGACCCTCTCTATTTTGTCTCAGAGTAGGGGTAATTTTTCCATACATGAGGAGATAGTTTGAAGGAAAAGTGGTGAGATGGATGGACTAGAAGTTAGGCAAGCCAAAGTTATGATTGTATAATATGGAGGATACCTATAAAAATATAAAAAAAACTTTATATAAGATTTAAAATCAAACAAGATTCTCTAACCAAGAGGGGTTACAGTTATGCATAAGGGAAACCCTTAAACCTAGAAGATAAATCGAGGGTCATGTGCATTTTTGACCTTATTCATGCTTTAAACTTGAGTATTTCATGCTTGTAGGGGTTTTTTTAGATTTTTAAGCCATCAAAAAAGATATGTAATCCATTAGTTTAGCTAAAAATTCCTATAGCAAAACTACAAACTCCATTAGTATAAACCTTATTTTAGGACCTGATGGTGAAATGAGCCTAAAATTGCATCTAGATGGATGAATTTGACCATGATTTCTAAAGAGAAGATGTTTCCAACTCCATTAGGATCAAAGACATGGATTCATATTGTATGGAATCCATATAGGTGATGTAGTAAATATGTTCTCTTGAAATTTTCTTATTTTTTACAGGTCTTAAATATGATCAATGGCTACCAATCACTCAAGAGGATATATTGGGACTTGAATCAACTCTCTATGCCATTTCCAAATCTTTGAAATGCCCACAAGGTGCTTGATAGGTTTCTCACTTTAGCCAATCTAGAATGAGAAGAGTGATCACATAGTGAAAAGAGTGGGAACTCAAATTTGGAGGTCTTTTAAGGTGTATTGGATGGAGCTAAGCATATGAGGTATCCTAACATGTTTCCTAAGAGCCCTGGTATGGATCAGTTAGGGAAGATATAAATATTCTATTTCCAAGTGTTAAGATAGGACTATTGCAGAGTGAGCATGGTTTTAAGGTGAGTATGAGCTTGTGTAAGAGAGTTCCATGATGAAGAAAAATCCTAATGTAGGTGGAATCATCTTTGTAACTCCCTCTTCTCTTCACACATGAGACATTTGTCCACCACTTGCTTTTGAGTGCTCAAGAAAGCCCATGATGAAGGCAATTTGATAAAGGAATAGTGATTGAGAGGGTTGTTATGCCACACTTGGAAGAGGAGGCTAATTTGGGATGTGATTAAGTGTAATTCAATTTTATGACTCATTTTTTATTCCATCCACATGCCTTGTAACTAATTTTCACCTTTGAAACATGTCCTTGTGACTCTTCAACTTCTCTCTTCTCTCTTTTCTTCCAAGTTCTATAAGTATGAGCCATTTTGGATATTGAAAAGGATTCCAACTCTTGGTATGGAAAATCCCTATAAAAATTGTACCTTGATTTATACTTAAGCTAATGAGAAGCAACTGGTTATAATCAAGTCTATTTGCACTATGTGTTGAAGTGATCCATATTGAATGTCAAGTATATATTGAGTTCATCTTGTTTTCATGCAATCTTTGAATGTGTTTTTTAAAATGAATTCTCTCCTAATGGGTTTGATGAAGTGTATGTTGCTACAATAGACTCTTGAAGTGTGTATGAGTTTGGTAGTGTCATATCTAACCTTTCCTTAACTTTCCTTCATTTATTGAGTTTTTATTTTCCTTCATGAGAAACACTAATGCTAGGGAGCTCCATTAATGGTTTTGAGGCTAGTTTGGGTGTCTTAGTTCATTATGTAAATTCTAATTATATGAATGGAATCAACTCTTGGTGTATCACCTCCTATTTTAGGTTTGCTTTATGTATCTTTCTCTCCATTTTCACCCATAATAGGTAATTTTATTAGCATAATCACATCAAGTCATATCTAGGGATCTAGCCCTTAAAATCTATAGGTTTACTTCTACTATATGTGCCCCACACACTTGGAAGTACTCCCATGTTGGCTAAATATTAAAGAGGCTTGACAACCTCTTCTAGGGTGCATAATTTGGAGATAATAGAACCTACTTGGAAAGTGATAAAATTAATCTTAATTAAGTCTTTTTAACATCTTTTGGGTGCTAAAAAAATTAGGAATTTTCCTTTGGTGCTTAAGAGAAAATTTTAGGGTGTTTTTTTGAATAAGTTTTGTGTTTGTTTTTCAATTTTTTTTATAACTTAAGGCCAAGGGGCCAAATAAAACCACCAAATATTTCAATTTTAGGGTTTAAAATGAAAAACACTTCAAAGTTTTGTTTTGAATAAGTAACTTATCATTTGTTTAGTTAAATTTATTTGAGAAAAAATAAATTTGTGAGTGTATTCTCTCCCCCTATCCCCTATAGGGAACTTGTGGGATCAAAAGTGTCATATTCATTGAAAATTGTGCCTTAGTCTAAAGGCATAAAAATGATGTTGTCAAGGCTCTCCCAAAGACTTTCATGGCTTGGGTGATCTAGAAATAACCATAAAGCCTTTTTACTTAGTTTTTATTTTCATGCATTTTGGCTTACAAGGGGAACTTCATTACCTCCCATAAGTTATATAGGGAAGCTTTGACCTAGGGCTTCATCTCCCATCATCATCTTCAGCCCCTATCCATGGGGGGTATATAAATTGGGATCCCCTCACTGAGATGGTTATTTGAGAGGTTAAACCATATTCATTAGTGTAGGATCAGCTTAGGACATATGATCATTTTGGACATCATATTACATTGATCAAGTGATGGTTGTATTGGTTGTGAAAAAGACTAGATCTTTTCAAAACAAGCCATTTGACATGGACCTAAATGACATGATAATTCTCTTGTGTGCTAACATGAAAGCTAGTAAACATGAGATCCATCTATATGGTCTAAAATTTTAGAGTTTTAGACAAACCCTACTTTTCATATAAACATTGTTGATGCAAGGTGAAACCCAAGGTCCATGCCATCTTATTGTCACTTGAGAGAAGGGGAGGTGTAAAACATCGTACAATATAATGAAATTTTATTTTGGATGAACAATAATTTTCCTCTCAATTGCATGTATAAATATGGACTTTAACAATATCATGAAACCTTGTTAGTTTAAGGCTTAAGATGACTACTTGGTCATATTTTAATTTATCTTAGATTAATTAGTCTTGATTTGAGTCAAAAATTGCTTTTTAAACAAAAAGTCATAACCAAACACATTATCCACAAAATTTCTTCAATAAGGAGGAATTAAATTATCCAAATGACAATCATCTTTTCATTATTTAAAATTACCATCTTAAACATTGTGTCATATCATCTAATTGGTGAAGTTATGTTGCCCATTTGACTGTAAATCTCTTGCTAATTTTTCTTAAGTTCTTCATTGATAATTTAAATTAAAATTTTCACATTTTTATGTTCAAAAGGTTGATTTGTTAAGTGGGTTCACCATTTTCATTAGACTTGAGATAACTTGGGTTTGATTTCTAATTCGGATTGAAGGTCATTTATAGACTCACTATTATTTTCATCATTGGTATACTCAAGTCATATTGTGTGTTGCTCACACTTTGAGTCCTAGATTTTTTTTTATAATACCATTCCTATTACAATTCTTTTTGTGCCATGGTAAATAAAGTCTTGAGTCCATTTGATACAACACTTTTCTCTTAAAAATTTGTCAAACTTTATATGCGTGTGTGTCATTTGAGCTGAGGAAAGTAGTGTTATGTTGTCCAACACATGTCAAATAATTTTTCCTTCGCATCTTGAAACAAACATTTGTCACACCTTTTTGAGCATTTTAGAATTATTAAACTACTTAAAATTTTTATAGAGAATCATTTGCATAGATTCCATATTTTTCTAAATTACAACTAATTTGAATATACTTTGTGAGTCTTTGTCTAATGTAGTTATGCCATTCACTTTTGTCTAGATTATTGGTAAAAAGAGTCTAGTTTGTCATTATTTTGGAGAAAATAATCTATCTTAAAGTGACTTTTATTTAATACCTCATACATATTGATCAAGTTTATGTCTAAAAAGTCAAATGCCTAGTCTATGTTGAAGTGTTTCAAACCTGTTAGATTAAACATCTCACTTTGACTTTAAAACTCTAGTTTTTGATGTCTTATTTTGACAAAAGACCTAGCACTTACCTTTGTTTGAGCCTATATTTTAATTCCACATTTGGCCAAAATACCTAACAACATTTTTTTCCCTAGATTAGACTCATTTGAAACACTTTTATCCTATAATTTTGGCATTTCAATTTTTGGTCCATCTACTTGACCTTTTTGTGTGAGAATTTTAACATTAGACATTAGATTATTTTATCACAAGTCATTGCATAGGCCTTTTTGGATATACAGATCCATCTTTTGACTAAATTTAGACCAAATTTTAACCTTTTGACATTGCCCTTTTAAGACTTTATATAACTTTATTCCATTATGGTGGTGAAGCATTTACTATTGATCCCAACATCTCTTCCTACACTCATAGGGGCATCATGTACAATCCAAGGCTTAGCAATGTATTTGCATAAGAAGAAATGGTTCAAGACCCCTATGCATAGGATATTGTTTATAACATAAATCCTTATTCATATTATAACACTCAAATAGGGGCACAAAAATAAGACCCATTGTTTCACTATTTAGTTAAAATGACTCCATACTTAGAGTAGGATCAATAATAAATATATCAATACCTATCTATGGTACCTTCAATGGAAGAACCATTTCCTTAACAACCATACTATGTTACTATGCCATTAGTGTATGATCCTTATCTATTTAAGCATCACTTATTATAGAATAAGGATGAGATTTTGGTTAGAGATATATAATTAAGGGCTAAGTTGATGGTAGACCTCCCCCATGATAATTTTTCAAGTCTAGTAAGAATGGATCACAACATACTATATAGCCAATAGGCTTCTTCTAGAAACCCTCTAGCTCTAGTCCTAATGACATATCAAGACCTTAGTATGCTTATCAAAGGAAAATTCCTCATGGATGATCACTTTATATAGATGCATATATCATACCAAACTTACTTAAACCTAACACGTATTTTTAATAATATGACCATGAAAAACAAGCCTCTTATTGATTTAGCTCATTCAATAAGATTTTTAATAGAATTGACTGGTTAAAAAAATTAGGGTTTAGACTCATTTAAAAAAACACTTCGATTGATAACATGTTTCATACCCCAACCATTGAGGAAATATCTTCTACTTGTATGAAAAACACTAAGAAAAACATATTAGACAATGCACAAAAAATATCCAATCCAAACCAAAGTGGTGTTAACACATAAATAACTAATAAAAAACAAAATGTGCCCTTAACTAACACCATTAGTGTTTCTCAAAATAAGGGAATAGGGGTTTCTTTATCCCAATCTCAAAAAAATACCACTAATCCCCAACCAACTACGTCTTCAAGTCTCAACCAATAACCAATGCCATGCCACAACAGAATGTGACCAATCTTACTCCTCCCCAATAGGTGATGAGTAATATTATATAATAATAGGCATCATCCAATATATTAACGTGATAGAGTCTAAACATATTTCCACCTCAATAGGGGAAATTAATGTTTCCCCTCATTAGGTAATGATAAACATACCTCTTCAATCATAGCCTAATAATTTGATTCAAAACCAAATGATGTCTAACCAATAATGTATAAATATTGGTCAATGATATATGTTAAATTTTCAACATGCATCCACTTCTAAATAGGGATTCACATAATAAATAGGTTTCAATATTCTTCAAGTACCTATTAGGAAACCCTTTCCTTTTGTGTAGAACATGCCACAAGTTCAGAGATAAGGTCTTGATTCATAAGCACCCCCTCAATAACAAGGTTTGATTAGTTGATAGCATATCCCTATTAAACCTCAACAAGCATAGTATGGCCATATCCCTCCATCCCAACCTCAAAATCCTCAAAATCAAGCCTACATACCTCCCAACCAGAATATCACACCATAGTATTTTAATCTCAATAATCATACCCTAATCCACACATGCATATTATGGGTTTGTTCCTCAGATGATCAACATACCCCAATAAATACCTCCATCATACCTTGGTCAAAGTGCTCCACTTGGGACTACTCAACCATCTACCCAAGCTAATATTCCCACAAGTTTCTTTTAAAAAGAGCTACAACAAATGAATGATGTCATTGCCATGATCTAAGATAGGAAACAAACCAAAAAGTTTAAGTTAAATGATGTGTGTTCTTATCCTTTTAACATGGATTACTTATAGATACCATTTTTTGCAAGATATGAGCCACCCAAGTTCAACAAATACAAGGGGAAAGGTGACCCCAAAGCACATATGATGGAGCTCTTTGTTGTATACTAGCTCATAAAATATAGTGATATATACTTATTATTATTTCCAAGAAATATAATTAGATAAGCCTTAGAACAGTTTTCGAAGTTGCCCAAGAATTAGTATCATATTTTGATGATCTTTCAAACAAGTTTGTGCAACATTGCTCATATAATCTCAAACATGAGTTTTCATTGGTTGACTTAATGCAAACTAAGTAAAAGGTTAGTGAAATTTTTGTAAGTTATTTATAATGATGGAGATCCCTTGTAAGCTGATTCACCCATAGTTTACTAGATAAATAATTAACCAATGTGTTTACCAAAAATTTGCACAATGAGATATCTTATCATCTAGAACTGTAGTGTGTGCATACTTTTAAATAGATCATCAAAAAAGGTTTGTTGATCAAGTGAGCCCTTATTAACAAAGGGATCATCAATCTTACTTCATCAAATCAAAATCAAGCTACCGATCAAGCAAATGGCTAGAACCAAAACCAAAAATAAGTCCAAATGCAAACATCACAACCAGTGTAGGCCAATAACTATGAAAAACCCAAGCCATTCAATTAAAATAAGAATTTTCTAAGAAATATAATAACCAATTTGTGACGTGTCCAAATGGTAAAAACACCATATATTTATCCCATGTATCATGTGCAAATTATTCCTAACCCATAACCTTTTTAGCAAATATAGTAAATGAAACATCCCCAACCCATACAATAAATGCAATAACCTTTGTTATTACAAACCCCTCCTCTAAGGATAATATTGCTTACTCATTGCATTTTTAATGACCTTAGAGAGCCTATTAAATCTATGTTTCACAAGTTCACCACTAGTAATCTGATTAGCTAGCCTATATCAAAACATTATCCTAAGGGCATTCCTTATCTTGATTGGTACTGACAAGATGAATTATGTGAATATCATCAGGTTAATAGGAATAATTGGTGATGTTGTGTGTAAATAAAACATTTGATTCAAAATATGTTGGATAATAGGGAGATAAAATTGGATGGTTATGCTTCCACCTCTAATCATAACCTTAGAATCTATCAAAACTCCTTTCCACAACATAACAACCAACCATAGTAACAATAGTAGAAATAGTAGCAATGGCCAGTACAATAATAATAATAGTATCAATTGCCAAGATAGAATAAACTAAATCAACAATAATAAAACTAATAAAATCAACCTAATGGATGGGACCAAGATTAGAATGGAAATATCCAATAGACCTACCATGAAGTTGCACATGAATAGAATAGGGTTGTAGGCCATATTGTAAGAGGTCACATTTACACCATCTCCATCAATCCAAGACCAAATACCAATCAATAAAGACCTTTGCTAAACAATTCCAATCAACTAAATCACAATGATAATCCTTCTTTGACCTAGGACTACATACATGCATACCATCAAGATGGGATTACTAATTTTGGACCTTGTACTAATAACATGTCCTTTTTTCATCACCATACATAAGTGCACTATCAACCAAGACTTGTCCTATCTAGTCCTTGATAACCACCATTTTTTATTAGAAACCATGGTCTTGTATCCCAAATTAATTATGAAATCACAACTAAGTGGTTGAAGATTATCATACCAAGCCCATAGCCAGATGCCACTTCACCCACCATCTAACAACTCATATTTTCCCAAAATAAACAAATTTACACTATCCAAGAAAATATGTTTTGTTAGGGTGTGGAGCTAAAAGCTACACCTTAAGGCAAACAGGAGGGTTTCTAGCGTATGCAGTTGCCGGTGTCGGCAAGCCACACCGACGATGGTCAGGGGACGCAGAAGGGAAACCGGCATTGGCAGAAGATCAACCGGCATCGGTCACCTCTAGGAGGGCAGGGACCAATGTCAGTTGCCTGTGGCAGTCTAAACTGCTATTGATGAATAGTCAGTTAAGTGAATGTGGAGTTTGCATGTTAAAGGCTTGTTCGAAGCCTTGAGTGGCAAGTCTAATTTGTGTATGCATGAGATCTATATAATAGACTCATGGTTTGTATTGTCAGTTGGAGAATTTGGAGAAGAGCTATGTGAAGCTTGGAGAGTTCTTCCCATGGTGGAATCAAGTAGGATTCCCCATGTATGTATAAGTAAGATCAGGTTTGATATGCAGGGATGTGTGTATGCGAGGGTCAGAAAGGAGATCGGCGGGGGAGCTAGATCCAAGGTGACAGCAATACATCAGCAGGATCATGGAGAGATCTACTTGGAGTACGATTGTGTACTTGATTGTACAGATGTGCAATGAGGTGAACAACAACTTGTGTTAGCTGTGTGTTGTGACCTATGAGAGAAGATTACTCAGGTGGGAAGATTATTTGGAGCCCTTGAGGAGGAAGCCTCACAGAGGTGGAAGAAGAGTGTGATCTCTTTATTGTAATTTCCTTTGTAATGAGTTGAATACAATTGTGTGTTGCCTCTCATATTCTGTGTGTTTTCTCATTGATAGTTATTTGTTCTTCTGGTTATTCTGCATGTTTAATTGCTTATACAATGGTAATCATGTGTGCTCTTAAATCTGACAAGTTGTGTCAGAGCTTTGGGGAGTTTCGGTCCTATCAATTGGTATCAGAGCTAGGTTGGACATTCTCAGAGCGAGTTTGACTAATAGATGTCCCAGATCTGTTAAGTGTTTGTTGATTACAAGTTACTCACAGGGGTTGCTATTTGAGTGGGAGTATAGCAAGGCAGAAGATGGTACAATGAGAATGAAGAAAATCAGGAACAGGTTTATCACCACAAGGAGTGTGGTGGGTTGTCTTCAGGTGGGAGCTTGAAGAGGAATACAAGCTAGGATGTAGATTGGATAGAGTACTAGTTTTGGGTATAGGTGCAACTCTTTATCTCCAAGTGGGAGATTGTTAGGGTGTGGAGCTAAAAGATACACCTTAAGGCAAATAGGAGGGTTTCTAGCGTATGCAGTCACCGACGTCGGCAAGCCACACCGACGATGGTCAGGGGATGCAGAAGGGAAACTGGCATCGGCAGAAGATCGGCCGGCGTCAGTCACCTCCAGGAGGGCAGGGACCGATGTCGGTCACCTGTGGCGGTCTGAACTGCTATTGACAAATAGTCAGTTAAGTGAACGTAGAGTTTGCATGTTAAAGGCTTGTTTTAAGCCTTGAGCGGCAAGTCTAATTTTTGTATGCATGAGATATATATAATAGACTCATGGGCTGTATTTTCAGTTGGAGAATTTGGAGAAGAGCTATGTGAAGCTTGGAGAGTTCTTCCCATGGTGGAATCAAGTAGGATTCCCCATGTATGTATAAGTAAGATCAGGTTTGATATGCAGGGATGTGTGTATGCGAGGGTCAAAAAGGAGATCGGTGGGGGAGCTAGATCCAAGGTGACAGCAATACATCAACAAGATCATGAAGAGATCTACTTGGAGTATGGTTGTGTACTCGATTGTACAGATGTGCAATGAGGTGAACAACAGCTTGTGTTAGCTATGTGTTGTGACCTATAAGAGAAGATTACTAAGGTGGGAAGATTACTTGGAGCCCTTGAGGAGGAAGTCTCACAGAGGTGGAAGAAGAGTGTGATCTCTTTATTGTAATTTCCTTTGTAATGAGTTGAATACAATTGTGTGTTGCCTCTCATATTCTGTGTGTTTTCTCATTGATAGTTATTTGTTCTTCTAGTTATTTCGTATGTTTAATTGCTTATACAATGGTAATCATGTGTGCTCTTAAATTTGACAAGTTGTGTCAGAGCTTTGGGGAGTTTCGGTCCTATCATGTTTGATTTTGTGGAATAATTACAAAATATAGTAGCACAAATCTCTATTTTAGATTTGTTACTAATGCCAAAAATCTAGAAAAACATATTAAATTAGTTCCTTAGCCAATCCATAGTTTAAAAAGACATATTACCTGACCAATTTCAAGCTTTGGTTAGACACCTAGCTCTAACCCAACAAGTAACCTTTAACCAAAGTGATATATCATTCCTTAGCCCACTACATAATAATCCATTATACATTAAATTTTAAATAAAATGGCACAAAATGAAATGTGTCCTTATAGATAATGGATCAAGTCTAAACATAGTGTCTATAAAGCTCATCAAGCTTCTCAGGTACATGATAATAGATTTTCAAGTAGAAATAATAACCATTAAAGCCTACAATAATGAAGAATAAGAATCACAAGGTACTATTAGTTTATTAGTTATTCTTGGGCCCTTGACCCATGACACACTTTACCATGTGTTAGATCATGATTTTGTCATACAATATGATTTTGGGTAGACCTTCGTTACATGAAATTCATGCAGTCCCATCAACATTGCACCAATTTATCAAGTTATCCCATTTAGGAATGGAGGTTTATATACCAGGAGATTTACATCCATACAAGCATTGAAAACTTCCAAAATCTGATTTCAAGAGCTATAACTACCATTTTGACATGAATCTAATTTACAAAAATGACAAGGGAAAGGCACTACTCCTTGATTTACCAAATGACAATTGAATTGATCATAATACCCTTGATTGACTTTCCACCATGCCACTTCTTGAAATATCCAATCATTATACCATCTCAGCTAATGACCTAGGAGAGTATTTTAACCATAACACCTTCCACAGAACCCCAAGTCCTTTAGAAGACCTAAAGCTAAACCACTTCACAAGGAATGACAAAGAAAGGGCAAAGGCAACCTTCATAGTCCAGCTCTTATCACTTTAATATCAGCTTCTGACCGAGAATAAAACACTTTCAAAGGTGATGAATCATGGTTTTACAATGATAAGTAGGTTGATTTTTATAAAAATTTGAAGTATCATATTCCTAATAGGATAATGAAAAATCAAGAAAATGAAGGAGGCCTCAGACCAAATCAATAGGGAACACTTAAGCTAATTTATATGACTAAGTACAAAGGACACTATGGACTTAGATTTAAACCTCTTGGGGGTGACCCCATATACCTTAATCAATTTTCAATGGCTATGAATAATGATGACAATGTCAACAATGAAGTAGAGTCTGATCATAGATTTTTTGATGACCTAGATGAGACCAATTTATTTGAAACTCATTCCATTTGTACCCTTAGACCAGTCATTTATCAAAACCCACTTCCATTATTTTATCCCCAATTGATAGAATGGGAAAGAATCCAGTGTCTATGCCTTAGGGGAAATGTTTCATTAGGAGACCAAAAATCAAGGTTCTCAATCAAGTTAGATCCTAAATCCTATTTTGGAGAATGGGTGAACACCCTGAGTCAAAAGAAAATAAATAAAAAATTGAGGTACCAAAGTGAAAACCTATTTGAGGAACTTTTGGACTAGAGATAAAGTAAATAAAAAGGACAGTCTAGTGCTAAAAACCTATTTTAGGCACCATTAGATCAGGGTTTTCAATCTTATTCAAGCATACCTCAAGAGACCACCAATGATGAACTTGTCTATGGGTCTAAGTTTAGTTTTGAATAACAATATTTTTTATTGAATCATTCAGGAGTTTCTAATATTATTTTTTACATGGCCATCCTTCCCATTGGGGGATTTTGATTCATCATGCTTAGGAGAACTCAAATAACTATTCCTAATAAAGGACTCTAACATAGCCAAATATTTCAAATCTTTTCACACTATTCTTGAAGATGGTTCAACCCTTCTAGTGGAAGACATAATAGAGGTTAACATTAGGACTCTAGATGACCCAAAATAGATCAAGCTCAGTGCATCCCTTATTGAGATGGAACGTGAAGTCCTTACAACCCTTTTGAGGGAATTTGTTGACATGTTTGCATGGGCCTATTATGGCATGCTAGGTTTGGAACCCACCTTGGTTATGCACAACCTTATGGTACATCGTAATTACAAACTAATGAAATAATTTTTTTTAAAGATGCATCCTCACATTATTGTATTAGTGAGTAAATAGTTGGAAAAACTCTTGGAATCAGGATGTATTCAATCGATTGACTATTCAGAGTGGATCTCAATGTTGTGCCAATCATTAAGAAACTAGAATGAATCAAGATATACACTAATTTTATAGATATAAATAAGGCCTTCCTTAAGTATGACTTTTCTTTTCCAAACATTAACATGATAGTCAACTCTACAATAGATTATAAAATGCTTTCATTAATGGATAGTTTTTTAGGGTACAACCGAATTAAAATTTTCCTAAAAGACCAACATAAAATAATGTTCATCACACCATGGGGAACATTATGTTATCAATTTATGTTATTTGGTATTAAAAATATAGGAGCCACATACCAAAGATCCATGATCATAATATTTCATAATATGATGTATGACATTGTTGAAGACTATGCCTGTGACATTCTTGTTAAATCAAAGACCAGGGCTTATCATCCAGTAGTGATACATAGAATATTTAAAATATTACATGGTTACAAAGTCAAGATAAATATTAATTGTGTCTTTAGATTTACTTCAAGCAGATTACTTGGCTTCATTATGTCTTATTAGGGAATTAAATTGAATCCAGCCAAAGTAAAAGCCATAACTTATATATCACCACTAACTAATTTGAAGAAGCTCCATAGTTTGTAGGGCAAGATCTAGTCTATCTGGCACTTCATATCATAGTTGGCCAAAAAATTCCATCCTTTTTTACATTTTTTGAAGAAGGGAGTCAAATTTCACTAAGATGAGCACTACCAAACATATTTTTAGCAGTTAATGGACTATCTAGTGAATTCACCTATTTTGTTGCTTCTTATGTTAGGAAAGTCATTATTATTGTATCTATCAGCTATAGACAATGCCTTGGGAGTAATTTTGGCTTATCACAATGATAATAGAAAGGAACATACATGTACTACTCAAATCATACACTGGTCATGTATATACATAATTATACGCCCATAGAAAAAGCTTATTTAGCTATGGTCTTCATAGCTCAGAAACTATTACATTACATGTTGAACAATAATACCATGGTTATTTCAAAAGTAGATTCATTCAAGTATCTACTATATAAAATAGCTTTACAAGGTTGCATGGCCAAATGGATCATGCTTCTTAGTGAGTTTGAAATTAAGTACATCAACCAAAAATCCATTAAAGGGCAAGTTCTTGTATTTTAGCTTATTGAAACACCCCTTATAGATATAAAACTGATCACATTATAATTTCTTGATGAATCCATTATGACCATCGTTAACACACCTCTTGAAGAACAACATTGGAAGCTATATTTTGATGAATCATTCACAACACATGGATCAGTGGTAGGCCTTTTATTCATTATACCATAGGGGGATCTAATACCTAAATAATTCAGGATCATCTTTTCTTGTACCAATAACATGGTTGAATATGAATAACTTTTTACAGGGCTTCACCAAGTAGTACAATGGAACATACAACATCTCAAGTTTTATAATGATTCTCAATTAATCATCAATCAAGTTATAGACCATTTTCAAACCAAATATGACAAGCTAGTGCCATATAAGGCCATGGTTGATACTCTCAAATAACACAATATTGATGTCTAATTTGAACACATACCAAAAGAAAGTTAAAAAACCATATATGATATGGTTACTATTGGATCTCTGATTTGACAAATAGACATACTAAAAAGTATTAGTTCCTCATCAAGAATTTGTTAGCATCAGCTCATACACCTTCAACCATCGAAATGATCTCTGATATTGTTGGTCCTATCTCTATCTAGTATTTAGACCTTTAAATCTTCCTCCATAACCAAATTATGCCACGTAACTTATCCTAAAAATAATCCAAATCTTTTATTCACAAAACCACTCATTATACCTTACTCAGATCAACCATTTACCATAATAGATTTGGTGGAACTCTAATTTATTGTTTAAATTTGGTAGAATCTACACTAGCATTATGGGAATTTCATAAAGGAGTATGTGGATCCCACACAAGTGGGGTCATCCTATCCAAAAATCTCTTGCATACTACATGTTATTGGCCCATAATGGATGTAGATGTAGTTTCATATGTGAAGAAGCATGAAAAATGCCAATGGCATGCTAATCTGATTCATACCCTAGCCAAGACTCTAAAACCAATGCTTACACGATGGCCATTTGCTACATAGGGACTCGACCTCATTGGGAAGATAAACCCCACCTCATCAGACAACCATAAATATATCTTTACCACCATATAATATTTCACTAAGTGGGTTGAAGGTATACCCATTACTTACATGACTAGAAAGCAAATTTACAATTTAATTTTTAACCATCTTATATGCCATTATGGTATCCCCTAGGACATTATATCTGATAATGCTAGATCAGTCAAAAATAAAGATGTCAAATCTCTATGTGTTGAGTACAAGATTACTCAATATTTTTCAAAAACATATTACCCACAAGGTAACATCCAAGTAGAAGCATCCAATAAAACCATTGTCAACATACTTAAAAAGACTATCAATAATACTAGCCATAATTGACACCTCCAAATATTCCATACCCTCTAGGCATACTACACCAATCATCTTAACCCCATAGGAGCCACTCCATACTCACTTGTTTATGGCACTAAGGACATTCTTCCCATTAAGGTTGAGTTACCTTCTCTATGCATCTCCTTGAAGCATGTTCTAGATGATGAAAACTACCAAGCAGCATGCATGTAAGAGCTAGAACTACTTGATGAAAAATGCACATCCGCACTCAATAATATACAAGCATAATAAAACCACCTCCATGGATAGTTAAATCAATGTGTCAGGTATAGATAATTTGAACTTGGCGATCTTGTCCTTAAATAATATTACCATGGTAAAAAATGTAGACACCTAAAACTGGTTGTCGATAACCTCCAATCAGGCTTTTGGCTAGTTTCCATCTAAAATGCATAATTTGGCCTAAAAACACTAAAACATGCAAAATGATGTGAAACTAATATATTCAAGTTCTAATTTTGGCTAAGGTATCCCTAAATGGGGTAATGCAATTTATGGGCTATCTAACTTTGATCAGTTTATTTTGAGTTAAAATACCAAATTTGCACTCGTATGCTTTGAACTGCTCTTTCCTATCAAATGTTTTTCACAAGACTCATACCTTTGTTATTTGTTTTTAGCAACATCCTAAATGGGAATATGAATCCAACATATCTAACATGGAATTCTAAATCAAATCTAGTCAAATTTAAGACCAATAAAAAGGCATTCTGATCAATTTAGGTAATTTGTGCACAATGTGCTTAATCATGCCTAAAAGCTAATTAACCCAAATCAAGGCCTAATCAAAAATTCCATGTAAAATTGTTGAATACTTGTTTTTAGAAATGAATATTAAATATATGAATCATCAAGTGACCCAATTTCTTAGGAAGACATCCTTAGGCCATAAATGTCATAAATATCAGGATACATGCCCTCTATGCCTCATAAATGCATTCAATGATGCCCTCCATGCCTCTCAATTACCCCTTATTACAATTCCATGATGAGGATAATTATAAACTTAATTCCAAAAATTAAATTAATTCTCAACCACATATCTCAATCTTGAGATGGATGGTTGAGCTTGATTCTGATCAAATCCAAAATTTTATAAATAAGAGGCCTCACAACGTCATTTCTAAGCTTAATTTGTGCAAAGTTATAATGCAGGATTGGCTCCAAAAGCTTCAAGAAACTAGTGTTACCATGCCAAATTGATTCCAAGCCAAGCCAAGCCACAAACCAAAGGTGCTAAGAGGAGATGAAGGTAGCCACACTCCATTAAAGAAGACCACTTGAAGCAAAAGCCGAGTAAGCCACCATTACAAAGGCATTTAGAGCATCCAAGGAAGGTGAAAGGAATTCTTGTGTTTTCATTCCTTAATTTTTAGTTGTGCTTATCATTTTATTTTGTTAACTAAGATCTCAATAGTGTTTAGGCCTAGAGATGTTATGTTATTAGTGTGTTTATTTCATTTTGTTTTCATTTTGGAACTAACACCATACTAACCATCCTCTCTTGAGTCAAATTCCTAGATCACATTATGGCATGCCCAATGGGACTAGACACATCTTACACCTAAAGTAGATCCTTTTTCAACCTTTAAAAAATTATTTGAGCTTTTAAAACTCTTGAAAATTGGTTTTCAAACTTTTTTTTGTTGTTTTTAGTTTCCATGGTTTTTACATAGTAACCGACATTGGCAAAAATACTGACATTAGTTACTTGGCTTAACTGATATCATCCATTAAAACTGACATTAGTCAGATCTTGGTTGGTTGTAACTGACATTAGTGGTATTGACTGATTTCGATCACTATGTTTTTCCAAAAACATAGACCCAAGACCTACTTTTCCAAAGTTTCTTGTTTCAAATTCAAAAGGGCTTCAAAGCTAAATTACATGCTAAAAATTTTACTATAGGACCAAGTAGGATATTTTCTCAAAACATGTTTAAATCACTTTTGCATGATTAAAGTTGGATTAGGAACTTTGTTTTGGTGCTTAACAAAGAATTCAAGTGTTTTTTATCAATGTTTTCAAAGTTTACAACTAAGATCAAGGGGTCAAATAAACACCACCAAACATTTCATTTGGGTTTAAAATTGAACACACTTGTTAATTTTTGCTCACAATAGTTGTTTAGATTAATCTTGTTTGGAAAAAAGAGGGGTGTTGCATGTATACTCTTCCATTTATCCCCTATAAGGAACCCTTGGAATCAAAAGTGCCATTCCTATTTTAAATAGCCTAGTCTAAGGTTTAGAAAGAATGTCACCTAAAGCACTACCCAAAAACTCACTAAAGTTTGGGTGACCTTGAAAATGACCCTAAAGTATTTCTACTTTCATGATTTCTTTATTTTTATGCATCTTGTATTGCGAGGGGGAGTTCATCACCTCCTACAAGTTCTTTATGGAAGCTTTGACTCAAGGTTTCATCCCCTGACATTGACTTCATTTGAATCCTTTGGAGTTGCACATAGGACGTAGTGGCACTTTGGACATCATAATACACTAAGCGAACATTAGGATATAGTGGTTGCAAAAAGGACTATACCTTTTTACAAAAAAATGAGTGATACAGACCTAAAATCCATGGTTTTTTTTGCATAATTTGGCATGAAAGTCATTGTGTGATTGATTCCCATATTAGTTCAAAACTTGATAGTTCAGTCAACCCCACATGCCATACCCTTGCTAGGATTTAGATTATTATACTTAGTGTATTTTGGTCATTTTTGCTTGATATGTTTTGAGACTAAAAACTGTTTGTTTATTCATAAGCCATGTCAAAACAATGCATTTAAGTTGTGAAGGGTAGTGTTATTCTACCCAAATCATGTCAAATAATTTTGCCTTTGAGTCTTTCAAATATAAAATTGACTATATCATTTGAGCATGCTTATGCCATTAGGCTACTCAATTTGTTTCAAAACTTGTTCACCATTATATCAAAACCATTTGTTTCAAACCATGTCATGTATACCATTCAAATCTTTATATTGTGCTATCATGCTATCCAATCTTGTCTACCTTGTTTGGTCCCATCCTAATTTTCAATGTTGAGTTTTCAATTAACCTTATGAAGTTTGGATCCAAACATTTATTGATTTCTATTTAGACCTTAATTCATGGGGTTGATACATAGATCTTTCTCTTTTGGGTTGCATAACTTTAGTTAATCAATTACCCAAATTTGAAAATTATTGATGGTTTATTTTTTTAGTACCTATCTTTATCATTGTTTGTGCCTTTATTTGGAAAAACACAACCTTTATTAAAAATCCTTTTATCTTATGCCTTATGTCAACCGATCATGTTTATGTTTGATTCCATGTCTTAGGTCTATGTCAAAACTATTTCCAAACTTGTTAGATTAAATCAAATCACATTAGCCTTTATTTCAAGTCTAGATTTTAATGCTATTTGGCCAAAATTTCTAGCACATTTCTATTTTTTTGATCCTAGATTTTGACTCCAAATTTGGACAAAAGACCTAGCAACTCAACTTTTCCCTTTCCTAGTTTAGACCTTGTTTGGAACATTTTGACCTAGACCTTTGACATGCTATTTTTTTTAGATACTCGACCATTTATGTGTGTGATATTTGACATTAGACATTTGAAATTATGATATTTTATGACAAGTCTTATAAAAACCATTTTGGAGATATGGCCCCACTTTCAAACCACATTGGAGATATAGCTCCACCTTTTCAACAAGTTAGACCAAGTTTGAACCATTTATCCTTTGGACATAGTTTTTTAGAGTTTGTGGAACTCTAAGCCTTTTTGTTTTGGATCTTTCATCATTTACATAGATATGTCTCACTATACTTATGATGGAGTCACTTAAAATCCAAATTATGATAGAATGGCTACACAAAATGACTTTTATGGCTTTTTTCAAGACCTGAATGATGTTAATATGGTTTGTGAGACAAATTTCTATCCACTTCATATTAATCATTCATGGGAATAAAGCCATGAAGTAACTTAAAATCAACATCGAGACCTTGATTAGTATAAAGAGGCTTATGAGGAGGAATTTGAAGACCCCACTATAGATCATGTCATTTGGGATATGAATCCATACCCTCTTTACAGAAATTAGTACATGGAACATAGTCTAGAACCAACTTATGAGCCAAATCATGACTAGGATGATATGGTTTATGAGGAAGACTTGGATGCTTTTTCTTATGAAAGTAATCAAGTTTCATGATGTCCTTTTATTATCTGATCATCAACTACCCTTAAACCTCCTTTGGATTATATAAGCTATCAATCTGTATAATATACAAGGAATAACATTATCATTCTAGGACCTAGTCCTTTGGCTTGTGTGAGTAACCATGCTCCACATTGCCCTATCATTACCATTTCAGGACTTCATCCTTTAGCTCATGTGAGAAATCATGCTCCTCAATGCCCTACCATTATCCAATTGCAAGTCATTCCTCATATAGTAACAATCCCAACCAAACCTTAATCAATATAATATTTTGAAGACTAAGCTATGTTTAGAACTGGTATTTTCCAACTCATTAGAAACTAAGGCCAAGATAACCAACCAATCCAAGATGTTTTTATTGAATCAACCACTTGTGATAAGTCAACTTGTGATGAATTCCCTATTTATCCTATACCAGTTGTTGAGGAGTCTCACTCTGATGAACTAGTCTTTGCTAAGTCACTTCTTAATGATTATAACCACCTTTGGACAAATCATTACCTTGACCATATGCCTATTTTTCAAGGGCCTCCTATTGACAAGCTAGTCTCTAAGGAGTTGTTTATTGACATTTTTCCCATATTAGAGGAGTCTCACTTTAGAAAAATAGTTTTTATGGAGCCCATTATGCCATCACAAGCTATTACTTATCTAAAACCAATAATTTAACAAGACATCAATGTAATAGAGTACCCATCAAATGAAGAATCAGAGTTAGAGTCATGTTCTATTCTTGAATCAACATTAGATTTAACATCAAAATAAAAATCAACAATAGTTGTGACATTGGATTCAGAGTCCCTTGAGTTAGAATCAGATTTAGAAGAAGAATATGTTCATGATAATTATAATATTAGTTATATATTCCTCATAGATCAATTCAAATATATTTGTGATCCTTCTATAGTTTTTGAGGATATGAGTATTTTAGCATCAACACAATTTTTCCTAGTATCTTCTATAAGAATTATGCAACCTCTCCCCATTCCATTACCATTCCACAAGCCATTACCATCAACCAAGATAGCCATATTATTGGCATTCCATCTCCCATAAGTGTTGATTGGGACTAATAGAATCACACTTTGTTAAACTTCATGTATGGTGACATATCAGTTAAAGAAGATCAAGGAGGCTAAGACCACATTCATGCAGTAGAAGATCACTCTCCTAGTGACACCTTTTTAGAGGTGATAGGGGATAAGCAAAGATCAAAATCAGCCTCTTTTAGTGACACTTTTTTGAAAGTGCTAGAAGATAATCAAAATCAAAAGTCAATGTTCATTAGTGAAACCTTCTCGAAGGTGTTATGGGATAATCAAGACAACTTCATTGGTGAAAACCTCTTTGAGGCACTAATATCTAAGCACAAAAGTTCTTTACTGCTTGATGAAGATAAAATCAAAGATAAAATCAAAATAATTTCCTATATATGGCCTAATCAGATGGTAGCTACTCTCAAGATCAAACAACAAAAAAATATGGTGGTCCTATCAAGAGAAAAAGTATTCAGCCCCATTACAACCAAAATTATGTCAAATCTGACATCAATAACATTACAAGTGACTAAAATTCTTGATCTTCATTTATTTCCCCACCATTATACTTTCCATTATCATCTACCATTCCATTTCACAGTCAAACCTACCATCCATTATTTATCCTTGTTTACCATCCATGGTCACACTTTTCTTTACAGAGGATATAAGGATATCTTGTCTTAATGTTTGAAGGAATCAAAATCAACTTAAAAACATTCTCAACAACCAGAGCTATAGGACATTTTTAATAGAGAAGTTATTTAGATGAGGTTTAGGATAATAATTAACATGGTTGAGTATTTTGTTTATTTTATTTGTTGATTAGGATTCACATCTCCATCTCAATAGGAACAATAGAATCATATGCCATTTTACCATACCTAGGCCAAAAACATGTATCATACCATTTCCATTGTTACATATCCATTTTCCATTGTCAAAGTAGCCAACCATTCACCCCTTCCACTTGGGGGAAACCCTACTACCATTTTATCTAATCTATCTAGACCATAATTATCCTTAGCAAGACCATACCATCCTATCATTCCATTCCTATCTAGGCCAAAGACTATTTTTAGTCATCCTACACAATCCTATTTTGATCTTGGTTATTGTGGTTCTTCTCATACCTTTTGTGGGGGGATTCCAATCAAGTTTTAATAATCAATCCAATCCATGTTTATAATGATAGTCTATGAAATTAGTGTGACAATTGATTTGGCAAGATCTTTCATCCTATAAAGTTTGTTTATGTGAACCTGCTTATAACTGCCTATGGGCAAATCAGTGTCTCGCTAGTCTCACTACTAATTATAACCACTTATGGGAAAATTAGTATCATTGACCTATGTTGTTTTATCTTAGTTATAACCACCTATGGGTAGAATAGGGGCAACACTTGTTTAACATACATTGCCAAATCACCTTGCCTTCATTGTTTTCATTTTACTAGCCATTTTACATATTTGAGAACTTATTGGACCTTGTTGGTTTTTACCCACCTTTTTTGTATAGGGAATTACTATGACTTAAGATCATTTTAGGACTGTGTGGGTCATGCTAAATTCATGTTGAGGTCACCTCAATCCCCCTTTCCAAACACTCTCACCATTTTGTGAGCAACCTAAGCCAAACACTCTCACCATTTTTCAAGTAGGTATCTCATCATTCTCTAATGAGTTAAGATACCCTCAAAATTTCAAAAACATTCATAACATTTCAAAAATCCAAAAATATTTGTCTTATTTAAGCCTAGTCAGTTATCCTCGATCCACCTTACTAGGGTATTATCATTGTTAGGATGTTTTCTTGTGCTTTTATTTTTCAAAATTTCTGTTTATTTATTTATTTTAGGTTGTTTATTTATTTTTTATTTATTTTCTTACCTATTTGTTTTCTTTCAACACTATTGCCTTGACTCAGTCTATATGTGTTCATTAGGTGATTCCTTGTGCACATTATTCTTGAGTCCATTCATATTCATACATTAACATTATCATCATGGTTTTTATCATTGGTGCATTGTTTTTTGAATGTTTATTGGATCAAGAGTCAGTCCTTATGCATATTTTGGCTAAGTATTCATGGTTTTCTATCATAAATCCTACCATTACATGCTATAAAAAATATTAGCTTCATGAAGGTCTATAATCAATAGAGTTGTAGAAGTTTCTCCTTGTCACCTTGTCAAATCCTTCCATCCCACGCTTGATCAATATAACTCATTTGAACATTCTAGTTATATCATTGCTAATCAAGATGAGAATCTCCTCATTGGCATGTACAATTTAATCATTCACACTAATCAATCTTATTCTTTTATACATCTCTTTCATCACTTTGTACCCACTCCTTTTTAATTTGTAGTCCAGGTTATATCCTTGAGTTATACTTGCTAATCAACCTAACTAGGGCATAATCATATTTAGATAAAATAGGTCTCTTAATGATTATAATTGCTTATGGGAAAATAATTATTTTGACTTCTCTTCTTGATTATAACTACTTTTGGGCAAATCAACATCCCTTTTACATCAATGCATGCAAGCATTTTCTCATTTGAAATAATATCAACCATTGGTTAATTCCACCTTTCTACTTATTTCTTTTTGAGGGACTATCTATCAACAATTATGATGGTAGCTCCCTCAATGGGGCATCATCATAGGCTTCCCAAAACCATTTGGAGCTTTTTTCTTCAATCATCATCTTATTTTTAGCATATAGGCCATTTCTCATTCTTTGAGAAGAAATTACTATTTTTATAACTTGAAATGCCTTCCCAAATAGGGGTAAATTGTAGACACCTATAATTGGCCATTAATAACCTCCAATTAGGCTTTTGGCTAGAACACACAATTTTTCCTAAAAACACTAAAACACATAAAATGATGTGAAACTGATATATTCAATTGCTGATTTTGGCCAGGGTATCCCTAAATGGGGTAATGAAATTTATGGGCCAGCTAACTTTGATCAGTTCATTTCAAGTTAAAATTCTAAATTTTCACCTGCATGCTCTGTATTACTATTTCCTATCAAATATTTTACACAAGACTTGTACCTTTGTTATTTGTTGTTTGCAACATCCTAAATGGTAATACACATCCAACACATTTGATGTGGACCTCTAATTCAAATCTAGTCAAATTTAGGACCAATAACAAGACATTCTGATCAATTTGGGTAATTTGTACATAATGTGTTTAATCATGCTTAAGAGCTAATTAACCCAAATCAAGGCCTAATCAAAAATTCCATGGAAACTTGTTGAATACTTATTATTAGAAATGAATATTGAATATATGCATCATCAAGTGACCTCATTTCTTGGGAAGACATCCTTAGGCCAAAAATGCCACAAATATCAAGATTCATGCCTTCCATGCCTCATCAATGTCTTCCATGCCTCTTAATTTCCCCTTCTTCCAATGCCATGATGAGGATAATTAAAAACTTAATTCCAAAAATTGAATTAATCCTCAACCACACATCTCAATCTTAAGATGGATGATTGAGGTTGATTCTAATCAAATCCAAAAATCTATAAATAAGAGACCTCACAACATCATTTTTAGGCTTAATTTATGCAAAGTTATAATGCAAGATTGGTTCTAAAAGCTTCAAGAAACTAGTGTTATCATGAAAAATTGATTCCAAGACAAGCCAAGCCACAAGTCAAAGGTGCCAAGAGGAGATGAAGGTAGCCACACTCCATTGAAGAAGACCTCTTGAAGTACAAGCTATGAAAACCACCATTACAAAGGCATTTAAAGCATCTAAGGAAGGTGAAAGGAATTCTTGTGTTTTCATTCCTTGATTTTTAGTTATGATTATCATTTGATTTTGTTAACTAAGATCTCCTTAGTGTTTAGGCCTAGATATGTTATGCTATTAGTGTGTTTATTTCATCTTATTTTCATGTTATAACTAACACCATACTAGCTATCCTCTCTTGATTAAAATTCTTAGGTCATAAAAAAGAATCCTAAAGGCAATTTCAAACCAATTCGGATAGGCTCTTTCATCATTTATGAAAATTTTGGCACCAAAGCATACATACTTGCTACACCGATAGGGATGAACTTGATGAGATAATGAATATTATGCACCTCAAGTGTTACTTCACTTGAGTGACTTGGTGTATTGTCCATAAGTATCATTTAAATTTATACCATATTATCTATATACTTGTTTATACCATCTATCATTCTACCATACCTTTCCCATAAACCAAGTTTTTTTCTCCATCCCTACCCAATCCTTTGACCTTGCTTCCATTCTATTGGTTCCATAGATGCTTTCAACAAGAGGATTCAGATTTAGTTTTGGCAATTATTTAAAACATTCCAAGTAGAGGTAGTATTTTGGAGTAGTAAGACAATATTTTGGTAGTTTCATCTTTCATTTATTATTTTTTTCTCTCTCATTATCATGTTACTAATTATAACTACCTATGGGAAAATTAGTGTCCTCTACCTATGCCTTTTTTCCCTAATTATAACCACCTATAGGTAAATTTAGTCAAATAATTTTTTATCATGCCTTGAAGTATCACCTTGCCATTCCTATGATGCACTATGCTATTTACCATCATTGTTTGTTGTGTTTGAATTGGCTACTACACTTATTAGATTCCTCCACTATAAGGTGTAACTACTGTGAACTAAATCTATTTCAGCACTATGTAGGTCATATTTGATTCATGTTGACGACATCTTAGTCCCCCTAAGCCACACTCTCACTATTTTTTGAGTAACCTAAGACATGATTTTATAATTTTGTGAGAAACCCAAGCCATGCTCTTACCATTTTGTGAGTAACCTAAGTGACACTCTCACCATTTTGTGAGAAACCTAATCCACACTCTTACCATTTTGTGAGCAACCTAAACTAAGATCTCATCATTTTTAAAGCAACCTAAACCATGCTCTTATCATTTTATAAACAACCTAAGCCACAATATCACCATTTTATGAGTAGCCTAAGCCACTCTCTTGCCATTCTGTGATCAACCTAAGCTATGCTCTCATCATTTTATGAGCAAATTAAGCCATGCTATCACCATTTTTCAAACAACCTATTCTACTCTCTCACTATTTTGAAAGAAACATAATCCATGCTTTTTCCATTTTTTGAGCTTCAACCATTTAGTATCTCATCATTATTGATTGATTTGACATACTCCAAAATTCTAAAAACATTTGTAAAATTGATTTTAGAAAAAATCAAAAATATTGACCACTTCTTTACCTTAAGTATTTTAGGAACCCTCACTAAGTCACAAGAAAATCACTTGTCACTTCATTTCCCCATCCTTTTTGGACTTTTATCTCACACGCTTACCATTTTTTAAACCATTCCTATTCTTTTATCACATCTATCATGTTTGGTTTTCATCAATTATCATTTTTTTCCCATTTCTTGGGAGAACTACATTCACCCTAAATGGTTTTTTATCATCACATCCATAGAACTATATATGTAGCATCCACTTGCCTAGTGTATATAGAGATAGCTTGACCACCTCCTTCCTTTTATTCTATTCCCCCATCATTTTTTTTGTTAAGTTATTGCCTATTTTCTAGGGGTAATAGTCATTACATTATTTTTACTAATAGTGTGACTAACCATTATTTATTTGTTTGTTTGTTTATGTGCCTATTTGTTTGATTTCAACATTGTTACCTTGATTTAATATATGTTCATTCATTGGGTGATTCCTTATGCATTTATACTTGAATCCATCCATATTCAAATGTCTACATTTCCATCATGGTTTTTATCATTGGTGTATTGTTTTCCATTGAATATTGGGTCATGAGAGTTAGTCCTTATGCATATTTTGGCCAAGTCCTTATGTTTTTATATCATGATGCTTACCATCACATGCTACAATAAAAATCAGCATCAAGGAGTCTACATGACAATGGAAACATCAACATCTCTTCAACCTCAGCATCAACAACATCATGATCTAATCCTAATCATATCTTAAATAGAGTATTTAAACAATGAAAGAATTTTAACCTTTGTAAGTTTGGATGAGCATCTACCTACTAGCAAGAGTTTTCCCAATTCATATTTATCCTCTGTATCAAGTTATCATTATCAAGTCTTCAATCATCAACTAATCAATCATGTATTCCATAATCAGGGTATAATGCTTATAACTACCTATGTAAAAATCATTATACACCATCCCCCTGCATTCTCAATGATTCTAACCACCTTTAGGAAAATCATTGTGTTATCACCAAATTTAATTTGTTTTGATAAATAAGGGCATGTTGTTATCTTATTTTTATATTCTAACTGGGGATACTCCATCTTCTTGATGATTATAACTACCTTTGGGAAAATCATTGTGTTATCATACCACATTGCCACTATCAGGATACAAATCTTATAACCACCTTTGGAAAAACCATTGTACACTATCCCACTTGCATTCTTGATAAATTTTCCCAACTTTGGGCATATCATTGTGTTTTCACCCCATCTTTTTCATTCTATTGGTCTAATATTTTCCTCTTTTTAGGGACCAATTACCAACCCATTTGCCAACCATTACCTCAAGGGGGCATATACACTTCATCCATTTTAATTAAAGTTATAGGAATACATGAATTTTTAATTTTTTGAGAAGATATTATTATGCCTAAATCTTACAACACCTTACCAAATAGCGATAAACTATAGACACCTAAAACTAGTCACCAATGACCTCTGACCAAGCTTTAGACCAATTTCTACCCAAAGGCACAATTTAGTCCAAAATTACTTACACATGTTAATTGGTTTGAGATTTTCATATACAAATTCCAATTTAAGATAATGCATCCCTAAATGGGGCAATACATTTTATTTGATTCTTGACTTTGATCAATTCATTCCAAGTCAAAATGATGATTTCTCACTTGGGTGCTCAAAATCGCTCTTTACTACCAATTTTATTGCATGAGACACATGCCTTTGTTATTTTGTGTTGAAAACATCCTAAATGGGATAATATTTCCAATGCATCTAACATCACAATTGAATTTCACTCTAGTCAAATTTTAACTTGATAATATGATAATTTTACCAATTTGATTAATTTGAGCACCAATTTCCAAAAAAAATTCACAAAAATTAACTAATCATGTTTAAGGCTAATCAATTCAAATAAAAATCTTAAGTGGATTTTACATGGAGGTTACTAATTATTTCATTAATGGAAATTAATTATAAATATCTACATCACCTAATGACATCATCTATGGGGTGGCATCCACAAGCCATAAGGGCCAAAAATATCTTATTCAGCCCTCCCATGCCTCTTTAATGCCTCTCTATTACAAATATTTATGAGATCATTTATTTATTTTATCCTCTAAAATTGAATGGATTCTTGGCCACATATATTTAGCTTGAGATGGATGGTCTAGGTTCATTCTGATCAAAAGGTAAAATCTACAAATAGAAGCCCTCACACTCATAATTTTAATCTCTCTAAAGACAAAGTTATCATGCACAAATGGTTTCAAATTCTATTTTGATATAATGTTATTATGCCAAATTATTGAGTCAAGTTTCATAAACCAAAGCCATAAATCCAATGATGCCAAGAAGATGTGGATGATAGTCAAAGATCCATTGATGAAGACCTTTGAAACATAAGCTGAGCAAGACAATGAACAAATCCTTTGGAGCAATCAAGGAAGGTGAGGAAATTTTTTTATTTCTTTTCATTCTAGTTATGTCTTCATTAGGTTTTATCCACTAAGCTCCCCCTAAGATCTAGGCTAAAGGTGTTAGTTCATTAGTGTGTTTTTGGATTTAATTTTATCTACTAACATAATACTAGTATCCCCTTATAGATGGTAAAGTGTAATGATCTTTCAAAGAGACCATGTTTAAGTCTCTAAAGTCGATACACAACTATATCTCCCCATTCTTCTTCCTTACATGCACTAGGTTGGTTACCCATGAAGAGTGCTTGATGGAAAATATGATATTGGTTTTAATCAATCTAGTCAATTCTTTCCTCATAAGCTCTTTAATTTTGGGGTTGATAGGCCTTTACTTCTACCTAACAGGTTTAACATTAACCTCTAATTATATAGTGTGTTGGGCTAGCTTGGGATCAAAACCTCTTATATCATTGCATTCCCAAGAAAATATTTATACATATTCTTTACAAATATTAATGAAATTATGCCTTTTAGCCTTAGTGCTTACCTTCCCAAGCTTGAGGATTTTATCTTTAAGGATAAAAAATCTTTCATAGTTTTCCTCATCAATTGACATCACTACTTTATATTTTATCATATGATCTCCCTCATGGAAAAATATTTCAAGTTTTGAAGTTTTTTAGACCTAAATTAAATAATTTGATGTTCATACTGATGTTGAAATTTCACTTGGTTCATTAAGGAAAAATCTACTTCTTATTATAAGAAACAAGCAATTTATTTGTCATTGTCAAAGACCTACCAATGAAATTCATTTTTTATCACTGATGGTATTACTACCACTTTAATATATGGCTGCACTTTAGTCTTTTTCAATTTGTTTAGGAGGTCAAACTGAGCTCCCATAGCTTCCAACCTATCAACATGCTAAATTTGGTTCCTTGGCACTGCTTAGATGTTTAAGGCCTCAAAGTTCTCAAAAATGTCCCACACTCTATGTAGGATTTCATCAAGGGATTATTTGTAATATTTTGGCTTCTAACCTAATACACTATCATCTCACTATCCCCATATAATTTTAATTTCTTGATTCTTCTCTTAATATCCCACTAAAGTCCATGGATAAGGCCCTCATACTCTACTGCATTACAAGAGCAACTAAATTGGAATCTATAAGAAGAGAAGTACTTATCATTGTATTGGGATATCAATCTTAATCCTACACCTACCCCATGTTTTTTCCTTGAACTACCAAAAAAAATTTACACAAACTACTAGCATCTCCTTATGGCCTAGTGAGGGATGGCATATACTGATTCTCCTCATGTAGGTAGTAAAATCCCATATATATTTCTTTAATACCTTGAAAAGGGTTGATCAAATAATTTTAACTTCATAAATCATCAAAGAACATATTAGGTATTTCCTCAAGATGAATGTTTAGTTATTAACCAATAAGGTGATCATCATCATCTAGGATGGTACAATTGATGTTTAAGCTATCAAGCCCATAAGGTTCAATGTGAATTTATGAAATAGGCTTAGCTTTAATGGATACCTTGGTCCATACCTTATTCTAAAATCCATGTAGGACAAATCTACTTCTAGATTACCTCTAATTTTGGTTATGAAGTCTCTAGATAATCATAAATCAAAATGAGTAGGCACATCTAGAACCAACCCATCTTAAACCACTAAGACACTAAGATAAGCGTGCAAGGTCAAGTTGAGACCTTTCATGATATTGACTAGTTTGGTTGAAGATCTATCAAGATGCATAACTCCCTTAGATTGGGGCTCATACTTCAAACCAAGCTAATCTACTATTGAATTTAGCATCATTGAAGTACTTACTCCACTATCTACAATGCAATTATGTACCAAAGACTCATCAATGATCATAGAAATGTATAAGGGAGGGGTTTGACCACCTTATTTGATTACCCTTCATTAGTCCCTTTGGTTGTGTTCATGAAGACTACATTTTCTTTGCCTGATGCTTCTAAGAAACATTGATCTTTGACAAACCTTATTTAAGGATATCTACCTAACCAAGCATAGAAAGCATGTCCCACATTGGCACACTTACATTATATTTTTTCATTTGTTTAACAATATTGATGGGAAAACCACTAACTTTTACTTGTGTTTTGGGAGCCACAATGGTACTTTGAAATTGTGATTTTTTAGTTACAAAGGTAATACCTTGTGTTGGAGAGTTGTAAATTATGTCATGGAGGTGTCATGATGAGTAGATGAAGTGATTTGATAGCCTAAGTAACAATGATAAAGTGTGTAATGTGTTTATTCTAGTATGCTTAAAGTTGGCTTGATTGATCTTTTATTTTGGCATGGTTAGATATATTAAAGGATGAGTACGGAATATTGAGCATGTACAAGAGGTCCCTAAGATGTTTGCTGTGGTTTGAGTTCTTTTTTACATAAGTGGAATTAATCTATTTGTCCATAGTTTTCATTTAGAAACTTTAGATCCAGTGGTAGAAAATATGAGTAGGCAGTTTGATGACATTACCATTATCATGTGTGGATGATTTAGGGAGATTTTGTCATATTGTTGTGATCAGATTTGTACCTAATTGTTATCCTCTAAATCATAGGTCATGTGCCTAAGCTCAGTCAAAGATATGCGGGTGTAAAGTTGGGCTCCCAGGCTTTTTGATAGTATTTTCCCATACTTACCCAAATTTGCATGAGGAAAGAAAGAGCTAAGTAAGCATCTTGATGAATTTATATCTTGCATGTGTGGACATTTTTAGAAAAAATTATCATATGGGTTTATTCAGTTTTGTGCCTAGTTAATTTGTGATAAATTTCAAGTCATGCACTGAAGCGCATAAAAAGATATACATTTTCAAAGTTGGCCTTATAGGAAAGTTATATGCATAGTTGGCTCTATGATAGAATATTTTGAGAAGGAATTTTAATGGTGATATATCTCACATGTGTGAGGGTTCTAGGATCATATTTTTATATGGTTAGATTTTCCTATATAAGTAGATCATATGGTCTAAATTATAGATCATGTATTCAAGCATAGTAAAAGATATGATTGTGAAAATTTGTCCTTGTAAAAGATATGTTCCCATACTAAAGTCTAAGCAACATCGCTGGTGTATATTTCTCCAATAAGTTAGGAAGCAACGAGATGAGAATAAGTGCATGATGTTTAATGTTGAGCAAAGATAAAGATCAAACTTCTTCTAAGAATCAATGATGAGTGGGTGATCATGTAGATAGATATCAATGATGTGTATTAAAGTTAATAGGTAAAAGTGATATCTATTTAGTATTGTTAAAGATCAATCTAGGCATAGGAGATCAATGGTGCATGATGAGTCAACATTTCAAGATTACATGAGATGAGGTCTAAGTGATTAAGGTTTATCATTTGGGCATTGGTGCCTATGTGTTAAAGTTTGGATAAGATCAATGGTGTGAGATTTATATAAATCTGAGAGGACATGAGATGTAAGAATAGTGTCTAAAGTTTAACTATGACTGTTTACTTTTGAATATTTGAATTTAACAAAGGGAAAAACTAGTCTATGGTTTTTGGACCACATATTTTGATCCAAGATAAATTTGATCATGGTGTAGAAATAAAAGTGGTAGATAAATCCAAATCACAAATAATGAACTTGATTTTAATATTTGGAAGTGTGTACAGTCAATGATATTAAGGTTCAAATTTTATTACGTGTTTGTACTTATTCTACAAGTGACCCAAGAAGGATAATTGAGATTATACAAATGTTGTTTCAATGTTTCATGATGAATTGGCTATTAGGGAGTGTTTTAGACTCCATTAGGAACATTTATGTTCATTATGAAGGTTTAACCAATCATATTTAGTATGAACAAAGGTTTATAATTTGATTGTGTATTCATTCATAGTGATTATGTGCATAAAATGTTGATTAAGGTTGCATAGAAGAGTGAAATGATGACTATAAGCATTTGAGAATGACTAAGGGGTCATGTAGTGTGGACCTATGATTTTGGAATTGGTCATATGTTTTTAATTTTGTTGTTTTTATAGATGTAAGGGCCTTATTAAAAGGTGTAGATACTTAAGGGTGACCCATATATGTTATCGTCGACTTATAAAGATTGTATTGAATTCTTTCTCGATGAGATAGATGAATTAAGGGTTAAGAAATGTCTAATGGCTAACCAAGATGGTGATGATCATGAATGCTATATAAATAGTGAAATCAAAGATAGTGATTTCTAGACTTTAAGTGAGAGATTTATAGAGGCTTGAGTATGGACTATATTCATTGAAGAAAAGAAAAGAGGAGACTGAGTGTGCTCAATGGTTAGGTTTATGAGTAGAGTAGATTGAGGACTATAAATATGACCTATAGGTCATAATTATGATGGTATAATAGTGCTATTTTAAGTTGAATATGAGTGAAGAGGATTTCAAGAGTGAAGTAGAGTGAAGAGTTTAGGAATAAAGAGAGGAACTGTGCCTAGTGGATGGGTTGATGAGCAGATGTAGTTCATTTTTATGTGTATGACTTGTAATCATATTTATATGTCATAACATGTGATCTTGTAAGTTGTAAGGTATAAAAGGAGTTGATCTTTCTTAGGCATAGTTTCTCCTTATGAAATAGGAGTTTCACTAAATACCTTTGGTTAGAAGGATATGCTCAAGGTTTGTTGGTCTAAAGGAGTTGACCAATATTTTGTTTGTAATTTCTTATAGGACAATAGTCCATTTATGTTACAGGCTTGAGATTGGGTTTTATTATCCATGAGGCTTTCCCATAAGAACTATGTGTTATGTGTTTGATCTTGTGTATGCCTTGAATGAATGAGCTCTCTTGTTAATATTTATTGATCAAGCTGATATATGTTGATTGGTTAATAGTTTAAAGGATTGTAATTGAAATTTAAATATTTAGGCTCACTAATTCAACCCCCTCCCCCCTCTTAGTGATTATACCTATAATAATTAGCATCAGAGTGGGTCCTTTGAATGAAGTTTAACAACTTGAAGGAGATCTTAATTAGGTACAAGATAGATAAATAGTTGATAAAAGAGAATCAAAGCTGGAAGGATGTGATCAAGTCACTTGAAGAATAGATATGTAATTTAAAGAAAGATGAAAATGACAATGAGAATGTTATCAATGGTCTTAAGGTTCAGCTAGTAGAAGGTAAGATAATTTTGTGTTCAAAATAAAAGGATGTCATGTTTGACAAAGAAACTTGTCATAATAGTAGATAAGATGATAGCGAGGAAGAAGAAGATGATCTTTAAGTGAAGCTCATGAGTGCACTTGGTGAACTAAAGGAGTAGAAGAAGAGGAATCATAAAATGAGGAATTTGAAGCACAAGTCAATTCACTTGAGGGAAGTCTATTAGGAATATCCAAGAAAGAGGAAAATAAGTATCAAGAACAGATCAGGTACATTGAAGTGCAAGCATATAGATTGAAAGACATGGCCAACAAGGCCAAAGAGGATGAAGAGAAGATTGGTATTCTTGAAGATCAATTAAGGAATACAAATACAAATCTAAAATCAATCAAAGATAATTTGACTTAGCTGAAAGTTGAAATGGAGTCATTGAAGAGTGAGCATGAGAAGCTTGAGCAAGTGAAGGAGAATGAAAATTTGAAAATAAATGTTAAAAAACCAATTACACAACCTAATGCATTAAGGTATACAAGTTCTTTTTAAGGTATTTGTTATACATGTAATAAGTATGGTCATAGAGATAAGGACTATAGAAGTAAGTCAATGAAGTATGGATATTCATGGAGCCATGATAGAATGATAATTTGGCCAAAGATTGATCATGATTAAAATCTATCTAAAGGTATGAAAGACATTACTTGTTTCAATTTTCATAAGGTTGGACACTCTGCTAAATTATATTTAAGTGGAGGTAATAGGTCCTTAAGGTATCTCAAAGGATACGAAACTTCCATTGTGCTTAATAAAGGTCATTATTAGTTATGGAGACCAAAGATTATTAATGCTAATCACACTAATTTAAAGGTTGATAAGAAAGTTGATTTATAAGAATGTGTTATAGATCAGTCTAAACTCAAAGGTCAAGTTGATAAGTTGGCTATAGAAGATGAGAAGAGTCAAACTATGGTATGGATACTTGAGGTAGTAAAGAATAAAGAGACTAATCTTGTTGTGTCCAAGAGTCTTGATGAATTGGTTTAAAATATGGTAAAAGGATCAGAAGTGAAGTAAATTCAAGAGTTTTTATTGTCAGCATTTGTTGACAAGTTTGAAGTAGAGAATATGTCAACTATCTAGATAGAAAAGGAAAATCAAAAGTTAGTTCAAGTCAAGGTCAAGGAGAAATCCAAGGTTCTAATTGAGGATAGTTATAATACTAATAAGAAGAAGAACTATCAGTATTAGATGACTAAGGAGGAAAAGGAATATGAGGATTTGTGGTAAACTCTTGGTTTTACAGTGTTTTAGGACACTGTGGTTCAAGGTGTCTCTATCTCGGCTTCAAGGAGACACTTTTCAGTCAAAATAAACTTGGTGGATGTTAGACATTGTTTGGTTTAAAAGTATGAAAATAAGGTATGTTTTTGCATTCATTTTTTGGAGAAAAAAATATTGTGAATAATCTTAGTGGTCATATATTGAGAAGGAATTAGCTTGTTGATTATAGTTTAGATGCTCTAGTATAAAGGTGAGTTTTAAATATCTATCTGCATATCAGTCTATGGTAGATATCAATTGAGTCCATAAGTTTAAGGACTCTCTTTTAGGCCTAATCCTAGATTTTTCTAAGCTTGTTAAGGCTTATTGAGTAGTTGTGTATGCCATAGAAGTTCATTGGCTTGAAGATGCACATTATGTGAGGGGAGGCATATGTGAAGTGTCTCAATCTATGGTTCTTAAGAGACTCATTTTAGTGGAGAATTAAGTGTTGTTGTGGTGTTATTATGAAGGTCCTAGAAGGCTAGAGATGAGTATTTTTAGTTGGAACATGCATGTCCAAGTGGAATATATGTTGTGGTGATGTTAGAATGATGTCAAAATGTTGATAAGTTGTATATGGTTAGTTTGTAGGGTTAGATTGAAGGATTCTAGGTGTAAAATGAGGATTTGTGTTTTGTCAAAATGATATTTTTACATAGAAAGGTCTGTTAACCTTATTCTATCATGCTCGAAGTGGTTTTGTGGTTTGAAGGTATGTTGATGTCAACTTGGATATTTTTATTTGCTCTCGGGTTTCCCAGTTTGTACTTAAGAGTATATAGGTCTTAAAATGGGTTATAGGATGTATGGGTTACCAAAGGTGTGGAAGCTCAAATCTTGGTCTAGAAGTGTGTAATGAATATCTTCAAGTATGTAAGAAGTTTTAGAGGTGAATGTTGACCAAGAAGAGGTTTGTTGACTCTATTTATTTTGAGATTTTAGGATTTTGAGATCTAATAAAAAAGTGGTTTTCATTAAGATTTAAAATTTGAGTATTCTTAATATGTTGAATGGAACAAATCAGTTTTTAAATCAAGCTTCACATAGATTTAAAGGTTTGTGGTTCTCAATTTATTCAAGATTTTGTCAAATTAGAGGCCTATTTAGGTAGTAGGTTTGTGAAGGAATTATGTTGCAAAGGATGAGCTAGTTGTTGAAAATTGGTGTGATCAAGGGGTAATATTATAATTTTATAGATATGAAGTTTTATGTCTTGAAGATGTATCTACTAAAATTTGTGGGATATGCAAGTTATAGGTAGGATTACAAGAAGTCTAGACATGCCTAGTGTCAAGATTTGATGTTTTACTCAGTGTTTCCAAAAAGGAAAGGTATGAGAATTTCAAGGTGAGTTCTTAGGATTATTTTATAGCATGCTTCCTATTTGGTGTGTGGCATAAATTTATGTGGTTGGTCATGGAAGTGGTTTGAGAGAGAAAGATAGTAAGCCTATATAGTAGTTCTTCATGGTGTATAGAGATATGAAGATGGTCAAGTGGTGCAATGGTTCAAAAATATTAGGTGGAGTCTCTCTCAAATGTTTCTTGGTGAGTTCCATTAGATATATTTATTTTTCTATATTCATTGGTTATAATGCTTTCTTGAATAAGAATGTTGGCATGTAGCAAGAAAGATGTTGTCAAGACAAGAAAAGGTTGGCTCAAGGTAAGGGGGAGTTTGTATCATATTTATAAGATGGTCCTTTCCTATTTATGGTATTTTAAGGTTTTGAGGATTAATTTGTGCCCACTTTTTCATTGTGTCAAAGGGGGAGAAAGTTCATATTATGAGAGTACTTTAAGAGACAGAAGGTTAGATGAATGATGTTTGTTGAAATTAATGACAAAGGAGAAGATTATTGGAGAGTTGTAATTGATGTCATGGTAATGTCATGGAGGTGTCTTGATGAGTGGATGAAGTGATTTAATAGCCTAAGTAATAATGACAAATTATGCAATGTCCTTGTTCTAGTGTGTTTGAACTTGGCTTGATTGTTCTTCTATTTTGGCATGGTTAGAGATGTGCAGGGATGAGTATGGAATATTGAGAATGTGTAAGAGGTCCCTAAGATGTCTTCTAGGTTTTGAGTAATTATTTTCATAAGTGAAATTCATTTGGTTGTCCATAGTTTTCATCTAGACACTTCGGGTCCTATGGCAAAATTTTTGAGTAGGTATTTTGATGACATAACCATTGTCACATGTGGATGAGTCATGGGGAGTTAGTCATATGGTTTTGATCACATTTTTATTTCATTTTTATGAATTAAATCTCAGGTCATGCACCTTTTAGACAATATTTTCCCATAGCTAAATTTTCATGAGGCAAGAAAGAGCCAAGTAGGCATATTGATGAATTTATATCTCACACATGTGGAAGTTTTAGGAGAAGGTGATCATATGGGTTTGTTCAGTTTTGTTCCTAGTTGATTTTTGCTAAATTTTAGGTAATGCACTAAAGTGCATCAAAATATATGCATGCAAAAAGTTAGCCTCATAGGCAAGTTATAAACATAGTTGGCTCTATGATAGTAGATTTTGAGAAGGCATTTTAGTGGTGATACATCTCACACATGTGAGGGTTTAATGATCAAATTGTTATATGGTTTTATTTTCTTATGTAAGGAGATCACATGGTCCAAACTTAAAATCATGCATCCAAGCATAATAAAAGATATGATTGTGAAAATTTGGCCTTCCAAGAAGATAATTAAGGTTCCCATAGTCAAATTTTCACATGTTAAAATTTGAGAAATATCAATGGTGTGCATTTCTTCAAGAAGTCAGGAAGCAATGAGATGAGGACAAGTGTATGATGTTTAATGCTAAGTAGAGATAAATACTAAGATTATTCCAAGGATCAATAGTGATTGGGTGATCAGATAGATAAAGATAAAGGATTCATAGTAAAGTTAAGAGGTCAAAGTGATAGATGTTTATAATTTTTAAATATCAAGCTATGTACAAGAGATCGATGGTGCTCGATGAGTCAACATTACAAGGTTTCATGAGATGAGGTCAAAGTGATTAAGGTTTATCATTTGAGAGTTGGTGCCTATGCATTAAATTTTAGAGAATATTTATGGTATGAGAGTGATTTAAAACTGAGAGGACACAAGATGTGAGCATAGTGTTCTAATTTTAATTGTGACCATTTGCTTATGAATATTTGAATTTAATAAAGGGAAAAACTAGTTTGTGGTTTTTGGACCACATATTTTGATCCATGATGAATTTACTTATGATGTAAAAAGGAAAAGTGGTATAAGACTCCAAGGCACATCTAATTAACCTAATTTGAAGATCTAAAAGTGTATACAATTAAATATATTAAGATTAAAAGTTGACTATCTTTGTGCTTATTCTACGAGTGACCTGAGAAGGATAATTGAGCTTGTGTAGATGTTATTTTGATATTTCATGATGAATTAAATATTAGGGAGTGTTTTAGTCTCTATGAGGATCATTTTTGTGTATTATAAAGTTTTGACCAATCATATACAATATGAAAAAAGGTTTAAAATTTGACTATGTAATCATTCATAGTGACTATGTGCACAAAATGTTGATTAAGCTTACATAAAAGAGTGCAATGATGACTATAAGAATTTGAAAATGACAAAGTAGTCATGCAATATGGACCTATGTTTTTTCTTCTAATTTTTGTGTTAAACTGGTGAATAGGTCTCCATGAGATCTATAAGAGTTACAAGGGCCTTACTAAAAGGTGTTGTTGCTTAAGGGTGGCCCATAGATGCTATGGCTAACCTATGAAGATTGTATTGAACTATGTCTCAATGAAATAGATGATTTAAGGGTTAAGTCATGTCTAATGTATAACCAAGATGGAAATGATCATGAATTCTCTATAAATAATGAAAACAAAGATAGCGATTTCTAGACTTTAAGTGAGAGATTTGTAGAGGATTGAGTATGGACAATATTCATTGAGCTAAAGAGAAGAGGAGACTGAGTGTGCCCAATGGTTGGGTTGATGAGCATAGAAGATTGAGGGCTATGTGTATAACTTATAGGTCATAATTCTAATGGTAGAATATTGCTCTTGTAGGTTGAAGATGAGCGAAGAGGCTTATGCAAGTGTATAGTGAAGAGTTTAAGAGCAAAGAGAGGAAGTGTACCCAGTAGATGGATTGATGAGTAGAGATAGTTCATGATTAGATGTATGACTTGTAGGTCATAGTTATATTTCATAACAAGTGATCCTATAGATTTGATGCTTTGAAGTTTGAGTGAAAAGAAGGTGATGTTTATGTGAGCTTGAAGGTTAGTTTTTAAGGTAGATCAGAGTATGGTTTGTGTGAATGACCTTATGGTCAGATTACTATTATGGTGAGATAATTGTTATAGGTATGCTAAATTGAGTGTGAGTGAAGATTTGAAGAGTGGAGTTAATTAGGATATGTAATGTGTCCTAATTGATCTTTGTGTATTGGTACACGTATGTAATGTTCTTTGGCCAACATAGAGTATTAGGTGAAAGAGTGAAAATTAAAGATCCACCGTAAAGTGTTGAAGACATTAGTTCTAAGGTGGAATTTTTTAAATGAGGGTATAAAGGAGTTGATATTTTGTAGGGGTAATTGATCCTTGTGAAATAGGTGTTTCACTAAATACCTTTGGTCAAGAGGTTATAATCAAGGTTTTCTAGTCTAAAGGAGTTGACTAGTCTCTTGTTTGTAATTTCTTATAGGATAGTAGTCCATTTATGTTGCAAGTTTGAGAGTGGGTTTTATTCCCCATGAGGGTTTCCCATGAGAACTGTGTGTTATGTGTTTGATCTTGTGTATGAATTGAATGAATGAGATCTCTTGTTAATGTTGATTGATCAAGTTGATATATATTGATTAGTTAATAGTTTAAAAGACTACAATTGAAATCAAAATATCTAAGCTCACTAATTCACCCCCTCCTCTTAGTAATTATACCTATAACACCTTGATTTCAATTATTTGGAATAATTAAAACCTTTAGGGAAGCTATAGGTTCATTTGGATTTGATAGAAATGGAGTAATAGTAGGAATCTCTTTGACTACTTCATGTCCACCATCCATGTTTCTTATTTTGAACCTTGTATTAGCTTTCACTGGAATGTATGGTTAATTGAACACTATATCCCCTAATTGATTTGGTCCCTCATTAAACTCTTGGACTTATTAAGGATCTTTAGGATTTGTCATTATAGGTACTTCTACACTCTGAGCCATAAGAGATTGATTGTATCCATATCTAGAACCTTTATGCCATTGCTCATTGAGATCTTGATTGAACCCAGTGATTGGGAAAATGGATTGACTAAAAGACTAATTCTAAGGCATGGTATGATCAACTTATTGATCAATGTTGTTTTTAGTAGGGACTAAAGTATTAAATGTATGTTTAGTAATTAGATTATAATGATTTTTCCTAACATAGGTTTCCCTTCACCTTGGCCTTATCCTTGTAAATTTTCTTTGTATGGTGGCCTATTTGCTTGATAAGAGTATTGATGAGGCTAATATGGAGCTTGATAAGGTCTATTGAAATGGGATTGATACCTCCACATTCACTAATTCATTTCCAAATGATTAAAACATGATTTTAAGCTGTTGGAAATTTTTATTTTCTTGGGAGTCATTAAGTTGACTAGTTCAAACCTTTTCTTGCTTAGGCATAGGTATGGAAACAAGTATTGTCATACGAGGAATGAAAGAATGAGGAAGAATGATGATAGTTTTAGGTTGAATCTTAGGAAAAAAAGTCACTGGTGGTCTAGGTGTAAGCTTTTTATCTTGTTCTAGATAATTCTTTGCTCTAATTACCACCTCATAAGCATTTGGCAGTGTGTTTCCTCCCATAGACTAAATCATTAATGCAATATCACTATTGAGGAATTCTAAATAATAAAGGAATGCAAATTTTGGAGTGGGCCTAATAGATATTGGGATCTTGTTCCATGTCTTTTGAAACTTTATATTAAATTCTTGCATGACCTCATGAGGAGGCCTCCTGATTGTTGTTAACTATTATAAAAGTGATAAATGGTGACTTTTATCTTCAAATATATTGCATAATTCATCTCCTAACTAATCCCATGATGTGAAGTTAGTAATAATGTTTCTATACCAATCCAAGGTTTTACCCTTGAAAGAACTAGCCAATAACCTAAATCCACATTTTCCTTAGTGATGTCATGAATATTGCAAAAGTTGGCTATCTCTAAGGTGATTATAAGGGGTTGTAGACTAGTATCCTATGAAATAAAGGATGTTTTAAGAGTTGATATTAGAATAGGTTTATAATACTAGAGTTCTAAAGGACTCTAGCCATTGAAAGACATAAAAGGGAAGGCTTTAGGAGCTAACATGGTAGTGAAAGGAGCTAACAAAGATTTTCTAGTAGAAGTAAACCTTGAAATTAGTTTAGAAGGAAATATTACTTTATATGGATGTGTATTATAAAATCTTAACCTTTTTATTGAGTTTAAAGGAAATTCAACAATTTTAAAATGAATACCTCTAAAAGTTGATCTTTTAGTCACTTTTGGCATGAAAGATAACTATTGTTCTACACTAGAATGTTGAGTGTTATTCAGAGTTTCTAGATACTATTATATGAAAGCTATGACTACTACAAATTGATCAAACCAACATCAAACTTGATCAATATTTTTTGAAAGTGGTCCCATTGGGCATGCAAAAAACTATTGAAACATTAGTCTGCACCCTTGGAGAGGGTTATTCAAGATCCCTCAAACTAAGCCACATAATGGGATCAACCTTAGGATATGGGTATCCTATAGTGAGGTTGAACCTTTGGAGAAGGCCTGTTTCCTCTTGATGGATCACTTAGACTAGTGTGTATGCTTGGAAAGGGGTTAGAAAGGGATAAAATGGTTACTTAGAAAGATAAAAAGGTGATGCACCAATTTTAAATGAGATTCACATAGTATTGAAACCAACATTAGATTATCATAAGATAATGTTTTCTCACACAATATCATAAACTAGCTAATTTCATAAGTATTTCATGAATTAGGCTCACCAAGCAATCAAGGAAACAAAGAGGAATTCTAAGACTCACACCAAGCATCCATTAATGGTAGAAAGAACATAAGTTCAAACCTATAAATAACTTGAAGATACCTTAAAAGAGGCAATAAATAAGGAAAATGGATATGGAATAATCTCCTTCACAAATCCATCATGCCCAAGCTTACTAAACACTAGTTAAAGGCAAAAAATAGGTAAAAATCATCTTATTGCATCAATAGGTATTTCTTACAAATTTTAATACAGTTTTACCTTGTCAAATGAGAGTTTATTTATCTTAAAAAGTTAGAGAGTCCTTATAAGAGTCAAAAAATAGAGAGAGAGTACAATGGGAAATAAAAATGGAAGATATAGGAGAAAAAAGGGGAGAGAGAAAAAGAATATGCCATCAAAAATCCACTAATGAGCTGCCACCACCCATCAATGCTAAACCATATTTTGATCAAATTAGGTTTAGTCCTCCATCAAAAAATTAACCTTTATTTATCCCAATAGCCTTTGAACCCTCTCATTAGCTAAGAAATACACTAGAAGACAAGAATCTATTTTGAAGATGATGAGTCATGATCCTTCCAAAGAGTAAAGGTCCTTAAGGCTCTAAAAATAATTGAATACTCCTAAAATCTTCAACCACAAAATATATCCCTTAGAACTCTATGTCATATTTTACTTGACTTAATTATAATGACAAAATCCTCATATCTATGGACCTAATAGAGCTATGACTATGTCTTCTTTAAGTGGCTTTAGGTACATATTTATCAAGGATGTGACCATGTCCAAAAATTAGATGCTCCTCCATAATCCATTTATATTTTCCCTACTCCAAACCTTGACCATAGATATAATATAGATAAAAACTAATCCCATTTATTGGTTTTCATGTAGTCATGACCTCAATGAAAATTCCATCAGGCTACTTAACTCCATTCTTGATCTTTATTAGATCTTAATAGACCTAATATATTCTTGAACATTATGAAAGCCAAGAACTCATTAAACACATGGATTCATTTAAAATAATAATGAACACACTCATGAAATTAAATTTTAACCTTAGATGATATGTCTTGAAAGTTCTAAATCTTCAAACTAGAGGTCAAAACTGAGATCTAATGGTGGGCTTTTAAAATATCTATTTTGGATCATCCTGGATCATATTTGGATCTATATTTTATGCATTTGGCAATCTATATCCATGAAAACCCTTTTATATAACATGTTTCACCCATGTGGAATTCTTACCACACTCCTTATCATATTTTAAAATATGACTATTAATATTTCCAAAATGTGTTATCATCTTGTGTCTCCTAGAAATTAATTGAATTTAATTCATCGATTCTTGATTTGTGCTTCCAAAATTATGACACTTGGTAAAATTATATTAAATATATGGATCATAATATTAGTATAAATATAGTTACCATTTTGTGCCATGTGGTGACCTCACATGCAATCTAGCTCATTGAATTTTTAACCTCATGTGCACCATCGATCTCCTTTGCACAGATGAAAATGCTGCATAAATCCTCAATTTTCCTAATCAAATTCACACCACTAATTCTTTAATTCATCATGATCATGATACTTGTCAACCCTATGTTCAATCCTATGATCCTCTATCCTATTGACCTTGTGCTTACCATTGATCTTGATATTCATGATTTAACTTGTACCATTGATCTTGATGGTCCCACTGACTCAAACTATTATCCACATGTCATTGATCTTGATTCAAGTAGTTGTAATCTTACCACTTGTTAGTGATGAATTTAATCTTAGGGTCCTTTTAAGCTTTTTAATTCAAATGAATACTTCTGATGGCTATAGATTGACATCCCCAAGCACATCCCACTCTTCTAGTTTAAATTTAAAGGCTTATATCTTGAGATAGAAAACTCATCAACATACCTAGTTTGTATTTAATGATATTGGAAAAAAATAAATCATTTCCATGTGATCCTTTGGCTTTGAGAGGCATCATAAATACATTTATTAAATGCATAACCAAACTAACCTGTTCATTCTTGTATGATGTGTTATGACAGTCTAGCTTCTCTAGGGTTTTGCTAATCATCTTTGGACCCATCAAAGCTCTGATAAATATTTGATACTTTGATCAAAATTTATTCATGCCCCATGGATTCCATTAACACCATGGGAATATTTTGGATCCTTTCACTTACAATTCTAGAGCCATTTCTAGATCCCACTACAAGACTTATAGAATATTGATCCCTCTAGGAAACATTTTGTATGTAGGCCATGTTCTCACTTATATTTACACCATTTGAGGATATTTCTTGGCTCTCCTCATCCAAGTGGCATAATTGAAACACCTCTAGGTAGCCTAGGAATGAGGTCAATCTTTAGATAGGGATAGCTCTCTTGATGTACCACCTTTAGATCACTACTACACCTATGCTTGAATGGGAAAAGGATAGAAAATTGAATTTAAACTATACAAAAGGAGGTGATATAACAAATTTATCGATGAATACAAACTAGTTGTATGTCACACATGAAACCAAGAGATTAACTAAGCATTCACTTCTATAATTTGAATTTTCTCACATCGGTATTTCATTATGAGGTTTTGATGAATTTTTAGTATAGGAGGACTAGACAAGAGGCCTATAATGGCACTATTTGAATAGGATAACTCACTCAACCTTGAAACTTCATAAAAAAATTCACATGACATAGAAGAAGAAGATTTCAAGCTGAAAATAAGTGGGAGAATGAGACAACAATGATAAGGAAACAATAATCATCAGTAGGAAAGATCAATAATTAAATTTAACACACTAAGAATAGTCATAAATGAGGTAAAGTTAGTAATATTTATTGATCCATGATATGAAAATGAGTAGGGCTTTGCCATACATAGGTGGAACATCCTTACAATAGCTAAAATGGCTAGTTATTATAGAACCTAAGAGAGAAAAGAGAAGAAATAAGTACAAAGGTCACAAGGACAATTGTTTAGCTAATAAAAGGAGTTGCATGTGTATAATAAGATAATTTTAAATTGATCATGTGAATTTGGGAATCACAAGTGTCAATACCCAAGGTATGAAACTCTTGAAATATGGCATGAAATTCCCTCTACTAGCTCAAAAAAATGTCTTCATCATTCACCCATATTTGAACATCCCAAAGCTAACTAGGGATATTTATAATGATTTTACTAAGAGGGAAGGGTTTTCTACATGCCTATCCATTCATTGGATAAATTATTAATCATCTAGATTATTTTGGAAGTGAGCCATCACTTCCTACAATTAAAGAAACTCTTTTTTTAGTCACCCCTCACACTTGGCCTCAAACCTAGCTTTATTTTCTCATGAAAATGTATACAATGGATTTAATGGCCTATTTAAATACCATACATGATCTTAGAGGCATTAGGTATACCTTAAAATCAATGTACTTGAAGTTTTCCACTCTTCTCACTATCATGTTCATTATGCCTATTCTAGCTGGCTGAGATGAGATATCTTGTAGGAATACTTAGAGATTTTATAAGGCATGAAATTGACATGGGTATTTATCTTAAGTCTCAATATTCCTTCCAAAGTTGATTTCATATCTTGAAACCTCCTATAACTTGCATAATGCACAAAACTATAAAAAAATACCATGTTTTATAGTCCATCCATATAATTTTGTATAATCCAAAAGGATGGGAAGTATCTTGAGAGAATATTATACAAGTTTTTATCACTTTCATGTTAATTATAGTCAATTTGGATATCTCACCATCTTCATTTCCTTCATCAGGTCTAGAACCAAGGTTTAGTAGGGTTTTAGGAAGTTTTGACCTTTAGTGATGCTTCATAAAGGTATGACATTGGAACTAAAAAATAATTCCTCAAGAGTGATTTTAAGGACCCCTAATAACCTCTCCAAACTCATTGGGTCTTGATGCATAACCTCAAAGAATATGTGAGCATTCAAAGTTACCTTATCAAGCTTGTCTTCTCATTTACATAGGACTAAGTTGTCTTAAAGCCTAAAAATAGTTCATTCATGGCTTAAATAAATTAAAAAACATTTATCACATCTTTAATTATCTCATAAAAATTTATTATTCCATTTATTGGTCATCTAATGTTAGAATTAGAAGTGACTCTCCATTTGGCTTCTAAGCCTAAACCTTACCTAATAGGCCTAACTACAACTCTTGTAGTTTGGACTACTTGTGTATATTAAAGCCTTTAGGCATGTTTTATAATGTTTTTAAAGGTTTCATAAAATTAATAACACATATTATCAAGGTTTATTTATCTCTTGGTCCATCATTTATCACCCTTTCTCAGAAATGTAGGGCTTGCACTCCTAGGGAAGTACCCTCTATCTAAGATAAAATATAGGGTACTTAACCTATTTAATCAAAAAATATGAATTTTTTATAGGATTATTAAAGTTATGGAGGAACTCTACACCAAATTTTATCCCTTTATTAGTTAATTTGACCCCCAAATTCCTTCAAATTCCATGTCAAATAATGCAAAAGGCAAATTATGTGCAAGGTTTTTATGGTAGACTATGTGACACACTTGAAAAGGGTTTTTATGGTATAATTAATTGATTAGGGGTATCATGATATTTCAATTCCATTTTAAAACCCAATCACTACTTCATTATAACTCTTGTTAAAACCCCTCAATCATGCCCCTTGTCTGACTGGTCAAAGTATTTGACTATGTTTCTTATTTGGGTGAGGTACCTATAGGTATAGTAATAGGATTAGACTTTGAAAACATTGAATAATAATCCTTTAAGTCTTCCATGACCATTTTAAAATGATTTAGACTCATTAATTTCATACTTTAGCTATATCCAGCTCAAAAAACCCAATCCCTTTGCTCTCTGCCTCTCACAGTCATCTATAGTTGACTGTGTGGAGTTCGGTAGGTGGATTTTACTCTTGAAACCTATGTCATGTAGCCCATAGGAAAAATATTAATTATTAGGAATCAATATGATCTAAAAATTTTCTCTATGTTCATAGTTTCCATATCCAAGCTCATAATATGGATCTCTAAGACTTCATAGTTCACTATACATAAACATCTCATGTGAGACACCTATATGTGTATATAAGAATCAACACATAGTATTCTAAAATATTTAAATTATCCTTAGATCATAAATTATCTTTGATATAAATTTTAATACTTGGTAGGACTATTAAATCTTCAAAATATATTCCACTTGTAATCTTGGGTGCTAGAGTCACCTTAGAGTTTTAAATCATATAGATGATAGTGAAGCAATTTAGTGTTCAAATAGAAACTTTGAGGTTTTCAAATTTTATCTTCCATTATTCATATTTCCTCATTAATTTTGAAAGGATCCTCTCCAATTTTAGAGCTACAAAGTATGCCCATTTAGATTCTCCAAATCTCTTGACATCCCTATTATATGATTTACATAAAAAGACCAGGTGTTATGTTTACACATTTTATGGATTTGGTCTCTAAACCTAAAGTCATTAATTTTTAAAAGTTATTTAAAATTACATTTTCCAACCTAGCCTTTCAAGGAGTTACACCATGATATATATAACATAATAGGACTTTAAAATAGTTTCAACTTGTCCAATATTCTCCATACACGTACATCCATATTTATACTAATGTCACATATAGGTGGATATTTTCATGTACAGTTAGTAATATAGGATTGGCATAGTGAGCAAGATATACATGTTTTTGATCCATTATATTCCCTCAACAAGTTATCAAATGGATTATTTTTAACTTAAATAACCTTAACCTAGTCCTAAACATCCTTACCATGTGTTTTCTCATGAATGGTACTTGTAGATACACTTGTAATGTTGCAGACCAGGAAGTCAAGGGAAAACATGGGTACATGCATTTTTATAGGTATAAAATTAGTCCTAGAAATTTTAAAGGTCTCATATGAGTTATTATAACCTTTATTTCATAGGGTTATATCATGTAGATGTACCTCAACATTGAGCAAGCAGAACTATGGGGTTGTGTAAGAGCATTAGTCATCATAGTCTGATATTTTACCATTTTGAGAAGTATATTTTTATGGATAATGTTGTAATAATATTTCCAACATCCTATGGAATTCTCAAACACTCTCATGAATGTTTTCACACCTCAAAACACCATGGTTATAGTTAGGAATAAGTAGAAAGTTGACAATATTTCCATATGTGACTGTGTATTCCATGATGATTGATTTGGGTAAAGAGATTTAAATGTGAGGGGACCAATAATACATTGAAAACATGGTGATTAACTTATCTACACCCTTTTAAAACATTATCAAAGCATGGAGATTCTGAACATGATAGAAACCTATTTTTCACCCCATATGAGACCAATCTGCATACCTAAGATGATTTGCTTATAAAAACACATTGGAACATGAAACCAAGAATGTAAAAAATTAGATTATTTATTAAAATTTATATGGAATTAATCTTATTAATTATATTTTATAGAATCATCCAAATAAGAACAAAACCTATAAGGTGCATATATTGGAAAGTAAAATATATATGACAAATTATTAAGATTGGTTAATAAAGCACAAGCCACCATTATTCTAAAAACAAACATCAAATTTAATATAACTAATTTTACTTTCACCTCCCAAAGTAATTTTACCTGGAAGTTCTCCAACTGGTCATACCAAGCATAAACCTATTGACCATTTTTGTGTCTAGAAGGGAGAAGGAGTAGAATAGTTTTATATAAAAATTGACACTTCCAAAGTATTTAAAGAATGGAAATGAGTCTATGTAATCTAAAAATACATATCACAACATTTTTCCATGTGTTACTCTCTCTGATGGGCTACACAAGTACCAAACTCTTCCCTTTTTAGTTGGTTTATTTATTTTCAATTAGATAACCTACAAGATTCAGATGGGACTAACATTCCTAATATGGAATCTATCTTATTTTATGCTTTAAAGCAAACTAAAATACTTGGACATATTGAAAATTATGACACTTGCATTTATGACCCTTAAATTCTTATTAAGTGACTCAAAATGACATATTGACTAATTAAACCATGACTAAGGTTAACAAGGCATTAAATTACATCAAATAGATAATAACATAGTCAATGACAAAATATTATACCCCTAAAACACCTAAAAATTAATTTTTTACCTATAGGGGTTTGAATTTGACCTATAAGGTCAAATTTGGTCAACAAATTAGTGACTCATAACATGCGTGCTATGCTAAAGATCAATAGCCTTATCTTGTCCAGGGGCTTACAGAGTCATTTAAATTATGATACAAAAAAGAAGACCTGACACTAGACAATAAATCTTTGACCAAGACAAGACAACTAATTACCTCAACCACACAAAATAAAGGACACACACAAAGCAAAGTAAACACATTAATAAGCCATACATATGTGCTCAAATCACTTAAGGAAACTAGAAAATAAACAACTATACAAAACTATAAAATAGCCATACTTTATTTATAAGATCAAAAGGAAATATCCTTGAATATTCTTCTTCATGGAATGATTCATAGTGCCAATCATGTTGCTCTTTGGATTGAATACTTGATAGATTGGACCTATTTCTTGGAACTTCACTTTTTATGCTCTCAAGTAGACCATATTCAAATAGGTATCTAGTGTAAATGTATTACTTGTTTCCTTTTACACATACCTCATATTTCTACCCACTCTTTATCTCATGATCAACTTTCATCTTCTTGGTAGGCATGGCTTCAAGAGGAGTAGTTTTTTGTTCCTTGAAAGATTAAGGCCAATAGAAGCTTGTTTTGTCATTCAAAGGCTGATGTGTTTCTCCCAACTAGTTGAGAGGATGTTAACCCATTTTTATTATTTTAAACATATCATCATGTGATGCATATTCCTCTTTAAAGGACAAGTTTAAAAATTTGCTTCTTCTTTGCATACCCATTTTAATGTCAAGGCTGCCTTCTCTATTTTTGACTAGATCATAGCCTCTTTGAATAAGAGTATAACCTTATTAAATGATTGAAAATAAGTAATACCAAGGATAATTATAGACTTTTTATTTCCCACATATTATATCTTAGATAGTGATGGAAGAACCAATGATGATTTCCTCTTCTTTGGCAAAATGAAAAGATTCTTAAATATCAACATAATCAGAAAATTCAGCACAAGAAATCACCTCTTATTCATCACTTAGAACCTATTTAGGACTATAAAGTTTTATATAAACCATTATAAACTAAATTTTATTTTCAAGGAATAAAATATCCTCAATTTATTTCTCCTTCTTTGTGATTCCAATGCTAGGCATTTTGTGATCAGGTGACCTAGTCCAATGAGGCTATGAAGGAGATATGTTTTATTCAAGAAAGAGTTATAAATTATTATCAAATAAATGATCCTATTTAGGTTCCAACACCATATTTACATCAAATAAAAGTGTGATAGGGTGATTAAAATATGAACTAGTTGGTGGAGGTGTAACATATAACTCAACATCAGATTGAAAATGAATTATAGGATATCCTTTTGGGAGTTCTTGAGGAAGGGGGGCAAACCTTGGGCTATAATAGCTTGGTTTTATTCCTTAAATTTTATAAACACATAATTTAAATATTATTAATATTGATAACCCTCTTTAGGAAGGTTATATGGGGTGTGTTTAAGCATAGGATCTTTTTTTGGCTCTAAACCTTACATCACAACTTGACTCAACAATTTCATTTTTGACTCCAACTCTTCAATTTTCTTGGCTAAGTTATCCTAGAAATTTATCTCTTAAAGTTTTTAGGAATAATCATGAGGATAATTAGTACAATATGGATGATATGTAATACAATATGTCTATTGAGGAAGGGTGGACGGGGCTTACATAGGATCAAGCTCTTTCTCAACTTCACACTCTCTATCTAGACTTTTATCCCTTTTATTTTCCCATGATTCCACTACTTTATTACATCTTAGGATGTTATAATTATGAGTATATTCTTGATTTAGTGATGAATTTTGAGGATTGGATGAAGTTTTCAAGAAATTTGGTATCTCCTTAGGCTTGGATTCTCCACCTTGTCTCCAATTTGGGATTTCATATCTAGAAGTATCTTCTTGAGATGGGGATGTAATGGAGAGGGAAATGATGGATTAGATTCCATTTAATATTATAATGAGATGGATTTACTCATTTTATTATTGGATAACTCAATTTTCCTATCATGGTATACTTTAAAAACCAAGTTTGTCTTTCTAACTCTCTCTTTGAGTTGATTGGGAAAAAGATGACTTTGATAATCTTAATTGGGCTCATGAGTAGGAGTCAAGTATAACTAATATCAATATTGGGGAGGTGGATATTAATGTTGATAAACTTGGTGAGGTTGTTACTCATAATTTATTAGCTTATATTCTAAGGATGCAACTAGGACACTCATATCTAGCATCTCACTTGTGAGCCTTTGATAATTTTCTCTCTTAATAGGTTCCCACTCTCTTTAACCAACTCTAATGCATATCTCACATTATTAATGAGATAAATAGGAAAATATTGACCATGTCCCCTTTGTGTGTCAATATCTATCATGTACCTCTCATATCCAAAGAGAGTTTTCTTAAAATTTTAAACAGATAGATTTGAGAGGTGACTAGGTTGACTAAAAGGAGCAAGATATTGAAAAGGCTGGTTATAGGACTGATACAACTCATGAAAAGGTTGATAAGGGTCATATTGGAACTGGTCAGGATCATGAAAAGGTTGATAAGAATCATAAAAAGGCTGATAGGGAATTCCATAAGCTTGATATACCTCATCAACTTGTGTAAAACAATACTCAACACAAAAATTAGCCATAAAACTTCATTGAAAATTAAGAACACAAAGAAAAATTACCAATAATCTTAAAAAGGAAAAATTGGGCTGATTGAATAGATGATCTAACTTTGGAGTCTCCATTGATGCTTGGATAGATGCCTCTAAAAGATGATGTGTTGAAAGACAACACCAAAAATATTTCAACTTCTTGGATAATGAGTCCCACTGGGCATGCTAAAAACTATTGTCACTTGGATTTATACACTTTGAGAAGATGTCGCAACTATCTTTATCCAAGTGGCATAATTGAAACACCTCTAGGCTATGGGTAGCCTATGAATGATGTAAGTCTCTAGATAGGGCTAGCTCCCTTGATGTACCATTTTCAGATCACTCCTACACCTATGTTTTCAAGGGAAAGGGAGAGAAAACCAAAATTAAACTATCCTAAAGGAGGTGATACACCAAATTTATTGATGAATACCAACTATCTTCATGTCACACATGAAACCAAGAGATTAACTAAGCATAAACTTCTCTAATCCAAATCTTCTCACATCAGTATTTCATTATGGGGTTGTGATGAATTTTTAGGATAGGAAGACTAAACAAGACACCTATAATGGAACTATTTGAATAGGCGAACTCACTCAACCTTGACACGTCATAGAACACTTCACATGACCTATAAGAAGAAGCTTTCAAGAATCAAATAGGTAGGATAATGAGATAATAATGCTAAGGAAATAATAGTCATCACTAAGAAAGATCAATCATTTAAGTGAACACACTATGAATAGTCAAAGAAGAGGTAAAATTAGTTGTCTTTATTGATCCATGGTATGCAAAGGAGTAGGGATTTGTTATAATTAGGTGAAACATCCTTACAATAACCAAAATAGTTATTTCTTATAGAACCTAAGAAAGAGATGAGAAGAAATAAGTCCAAAGGTCATAAGGAAAAGTGTCAAGTTGAGAAAAAGAGTTACATGTTCATGAAAAGAGAATTTGAAACTGATCGTGCAACATTAAGAAGCACAAGTGTTAATTTAAGGCAGGAAACTCTTGAAATATGGCATGAAATTTTCTCTTCTAGCTTAGAAAACTATCTTAATCATTCGCCCCTATTTGAACATCCAAATACTGACTAGGGATAGGTATAATTATTATAATAAGAGGGAAGGGTTTTAGACATGCCTGAGTATGCATTGGATACATTCTTAATCATCTAGATTCATCTGGAAGTGAGCCATAATTGCCTACAAATAAAGACACCCACTTTTTAGTCACCCCTCATACTTGGCCTCAAAATTAGATTTAGTTTCTCATGCAAATATGTACAAGGGATTGAATGACATGTGTTATGACCATCCTATTATGTTTTGGAGATTATTTATAAATTATAGTGTATTTCAAATATTTTACATTTAAAATGTACTATACACTCTATATGTATTCTCATCAGGATTTAGGGGTGGAAACCCTTGACAAATGAGGGTTTGGGGGTAGTAGCCTCCAAAAAACATTTTGGACCCTATTTAATGGGAAACCATTTTTTGGGTTGACTTGGCCCATGGTTTTGGTGCCCATTATTTTTTAATACTTCTTTGTTGATGTATTATTTTTAGATAGTTATTTCATATATAACACATCATGAGAATAAGGGTTTGAGAAGGAAAAACAAAGTGTGTGGATTTAGGTACAAATTCAAGAGGGTTTGTTGAGTATATCTCTAAATAACATTTATGCATTATAATTATGAGAAGAATTATCTAAGAGTGGTTTTTACTCTCATGTCCTATAAAAAAAATTTGAGCAAGTGTTTTTTAGTAGATGTAGCCCACATTGGGTAAACCACGTTAAATCTAATCTTCTTAATTTGGATATTTATTTTTGTTCTTTTTGCATCTCTAATCATATCTATTATTGTGATTATGTGAACTTATTTGGCATCAATTTATGTATTTATTCCTAGCAATTGGTATCAAAGATTTAGGTTGTATTTGTTGAAGTTTTAAATCATAATAATGATTATTCATTCAAGTGGGAGCTATGGTTGATGATCACTAATCAAAGGTTAAAATTTTTAATGGATAGAACTTTGGCCTATGAAAGATGTAGATGGAGGATTACCTCTATCAAAAGAACCTCCATACTCCATTGAGAGGAAAATTAAAGCAACCAATGAGTTTGACAGATGAGTCTTGGGAGCTAATTGATAGGAAAGCACTTAGGACCTTTAGGTTATACCTTACATCTTCGATCACATTTAATATATCATAGGAGAAGACCATAGAAGGTCTCATAAATGCATTAGGGAAGTTATATGAGAAACCCTCTACTTCTAATAAAATATTTTTAATGAGAAATTTATTTCATATGAGGATGTCTAAAAATGGTTTAATTGCTGATCATGTAAATGAATTCAATATGGTTATATGTTTAATTATATAAAAATATTTTGTTGATGAAGTTAGGTCTTTGCTTATTTTTTGTTCCTTACCAGAGATTTGGAATAGCCTAGTAATGGTTGTGAGTAACTCGGTCTCTAATAATTCCAAGTTGAAGTTTGAGGATGTCATAGGAGTAATCCTTAGTGAGGAAATGTGATAGAAAAGATCTAGGGATACTTCTACTTCAACTGATGCTTTGGTGATGGAGAATAGAGGGAGATAAAATTTTAGAGGAAAAGGAAAGTGTGGAAAATCAAATGGTTTTCGAAGGTCAAAATCAAGGGCTAGGATGGTATGCTAGCATTGTGGAAAGATTGGGCATGTGAGGAAGGATTTTTGGTCTCTTCAGAACAAGAAAAAAAACTAGGAAGATACCAAGGAGGTGGATGTGATAATAGGTAATGTTTGTTAGAATGCATTAATTCTCTCCATTGACAATATTGTTGAATCTTGTGTTTTAGATTCAAGGGATTCTTTTCATGATGTACCATATAAGCATTACTTTATTGATTATTTTCAAGGGGATTTTGGACATCTTTACCCTGGTGATGATGAGCATTACAACATAATAGGAAAATGAAGTGTTCAGATCAAGATGCAGAATGGGAACACTTGGCTACTAAAGGATGTTAGGCATGTGCCTAAGTTGAGATGTAATTTTGTGTCCATAGGATAGATAAGTAGTGAAGGTTTTATGGTGACATTTACAATAGATTCTTGGAAGGTAACCAAGGGTGCTCTTGTGGTAGTAAGAGGTAAGAATGTTGGTACCTTGTATTTATCAAGTACGACTAATTATTACAATTTAGTTATTGTAGATGTAGATGTAACTTTGTGGCATAATAGGCTTGGTCACATGAGATAAAAGGTTATGAATTTTTTTAAGGATTGGTTTCTTGGATTGAAAGGATCCAATTTATATTTTTATGAAGACTATATGTATGGAAAATATAAAAGGGTAAATTTTCTCAAGGTTAGACATACGAGGAAGGAGAATAAGTTAGAGCTAGTTCATTCAGATGTATAGGGGTTGACTTAGGTATCTTCTATTGGTGGGTCATCTTATTATGTAACTTTTATTGATGATGCAACTAGGATATTTTGGGTGTATGTCATTAGGATAAAATATGATGTGTTTGATACATTAAAAATATGGAAATCCTTGGTTGAGAATGAAATAGGTCTCAAGTTAAAATGTCTTAGGGTAGATAATGGTAGGGAATATTATAGCAATGCATTTTTTTAATGCTATTCAAGGAATGGAATTTGTATACATAGGATGGTTCCAAGAACTCCATAACATAGTGGAAAGTTATAAAGGATGAACAAGACTATCATGGAGCATGCTAGGAGCATGAGGTTGCATGCAGGACTACCTCTTCAATTTTGGGTAGAAGTAGTAAACATAGCTATATATTTGATAAATAGAGGTACTTCATCTACTTTGGATGGAGGAATACTTGAAGAATCTTAGTTCGGTAAGAAGGTTTATTATTCATTTCTTATAGTATTTTTATATAAATCCTTCATTCATATTGATAAGTATGATAGGACCAAGTTAGAGGCTAAGTCTGAAAAATACACCTTTATTCGTTATGGTAAAGATGAATTTGGTTTTTGGATTTGGATTCTTACGGATAGGAAAATATTTATCTCTAGGGATGTTATATTTAATGAAAAAGTCATGTATAAACAATGATTGTAAGATCATAAAGAGGATTCCATAAAAAAGTATGTATTACTAGAGAACATTATAGATCATAAAGTGTCTAAGCAACCAATTCAGGCACCTACTCCATAAGAACCCCAAACTGCTATGGTGAGAAGGTCTTCTTGGGTAAGAAGGGAACTTGAACATTTTTTTCCATCTCTTAATTATTTATTACTCACTAAAAATAAAGAGCTAGAGTGCTTTGAAGAAGCAATGTAGGTAGATGTCAGGAAGAAGTGGGAGTAAGCTATGGATGAGAAGCATCAGTCTCTCACAAAAAATTAGACTTGGGATTTGGTAACCCTAGTTAAAGGTAAGAGATTATTTTAGAACAAGTGGGTGTATAGATTTAAATAATATGATGTAGACAAGAAATGGTACAAGGCCTGGTTGGTGGTAAAGGGTTTTACATAGAAGAAGGGAATTGATTTTGATGAGATTTTTTCCACAATGATAAAGATGACTTTTATTAGGACTATTCTTGGGATATTGGAAATAGAATACTTGCACTTAGATTATTTGGATGTGAAGACTACATTCCTTCATGGTGATTTATAGGAGGACTTGTATATTGAGTAACCATAGCGATATGAGGTCACAAGAAAGAAGAAGATGGTGTGAAAACTAAAGATGAACTTATATAGCCTAAAAAAAGCTCCACGATAGTGGTACAAGAAATTTGATAATTTTATGATGGATCAAGGATACTCCAGGTCTCATTTTGACCATTACATATATATCAATAAATTTGATTATGGTGATTACATTATCCTTTGTCTGTATGTGGATGACATGTTGGTTGTAGTTAAGAACATGTAGAAAATAAAGGCACTCAAGGAAAAAATTAGTAATTCCTTTACTATGAAGGATTTGGGATTATAAAAACAAATCCTTGGTATGAAAATAACTTGAGATAGGAAGGAAAAAATATAAATTTATCCTAGGAAGAGTACATCAAAAATTTCTTGGAGAGGTTTAGTTTTGCAGGATGCTAAACCAATTGGGACTCCTTTGGTAGGTCATTTCAATTTATCAAAGGAGTAGTGTCTCAAGAGAGGAGGAGAGAATATAGATGTCACATGTATCATACTCATCAGCTATTGGTAGATTTATGTATTCCATGATGTGCACTAGGACAAATATTATGCATGTAGTGAGAGCAGTAATCAGGTACATGAGTGATTTAGGTAGAGAAAAATGGAAGGTAGTGAAGTGGATCCTTTGATATTTAAGAGGGACCATAGGGATGGTTTTAATATATGGTGGATTGGACACCACTTTTCTTGATTATGTATATTTTAAAATGGATGGATATTTAGATAGCAAGAGGAGTACAATATGATATGTATTTATTGTAGGTGACACAACAGTGAGTTGGATTAAATGACTATAGAAACTTGTGGCTTTGTTAACCATAGAGGCTGAGTATGTTGTTACCACAGAGGAAAGAAAATAAATTATTTGGTTATATTATTTTATTGAATATTTTGGGCATAAGTAGGAGAAAAGGAAGATATACACTTATATTTAGAGTGTTATACATCTAGCAAAAAACTCTGCTTTCCACTCTAGGATGAAGCATATACAGTTGAGGTGCTATTTCATCAGGTCAAATTTGGAGGAAGAGAATTTGAAGATAAATAATATTCATACCAATAAAAATCCTAGTGACATGATGACCAAGGTGGTTACAATGGATAAACTAAAGCTATGTTCATTTATTTTTGGCCTTCATAATTGATAGTGAAGGGTTGAGAAGTCTGCTCAAAGGAAATCAATCTCTAAATGGGAGATTATTGTTTTGTGGAGACTATTTATAAATTATAGTTTATTTCAAATATTATACATTTAAAATGTACTATATACTCTATATATATTATGTATAAATAGATATTTTGCATGTAATACATCATAAGAATAAGGGTTTAAGAAGGAAGAATAGAGTGTGTGAATTTAGGAGGGTTTGTTGATCACATCTCCAAATGAAATTTATGTATTTTAATTGTGAGAAGAAATATTTGAGATTGGTTTTTACTCTCATGACCTATAATGAAATATAATCAAGTATTTCTTGGTGGATGTATCCCACACTAGGTGAACCACATAAAATCTGGTCTTCTTATTTTTCATGTTTATTTCTATTCTTTATGCATCTCTAATCATATCTATTATTATGATTCTATGAAATTATTTTGCACCAATTTTTTTATTTATTCCTAACACATCCGTGATCTTAGAGGCATCGTGCACACCTTAAAATTAGCTTACTTGAAGTTTTCCACTCTTCTCACTATCATGTTCATTATGCCAGTTTTGATTGGTCGAGATGAGATCTCTATGAGGAATACTTAAGAGTTTTTATAAGGTATAAAATATACATGGGTAGTTTTATTAAGTCTCAAGCTTCCTTAAAAAGTTGATTTCATCTCTTGAAACCTCCTAGAACTTGCATAATGCACAAAACTATTTACAAAATACCCTATTTTATACTCTGTCCATATCATTTCATATATTCCAAAATGATGGGGAATATCTTGAGAGAGTATTTTTCTAGGTTCAAGAAATTTCATGGTTATTTGGATTGATTTGGATAGATCAACATCTTTATTTCCTTCATTGGGTCTAGAACTAGGGTTTTAGGTAGTTTTGATCTTTAGTGATTTTTCATAAAGATCTAACATTGGAACTACAAAAAAATTCCTTAAGAGTGATTTTAGGGAGCCTTAATAACCTCTAAAAACTCCTTGGATATCCATTCACAACCTCAAAGAAGATGTGAACATTCAAAGTTACTTTATCAAGGCTATCTTCTCATTTGCATAGGCCTAAGTTATCTTAAAGCCAAAAAATGGTTTCTTCATGGTTTCTCTATATTTAAAAATATTTATCACATCTATCATGATCTAATAAACATGCCTTAGTCCATTATAATGTTCATCTCATGTCATAATTGGAAGTGACTCTCCATTTCGCTTCTAGGCCTAAACCTTGCCTAATAGGCCTAACTACAACTCTTATATGTTTAGACCATTTGTGTAGCTTAAATCATTTAGTAATGTTTTCTCATTTGTTTATATGTGTCCTAAAATTACTCACACCTCTTATCAAGGTTTATTTATCTTCTAGTCCATCATTTATCACTCTTTCTCAAAAATACAAGGCTTGTGCTCTTAGGGAAGTACCCTCTATTTGAGATAAAATAGAGGGTAATTAACCTATTTAATCAGATAAAATGAATATTTTAAAGAATTATCCAAGTAATTTAGACCCTCTATTCTGAATTTTAGCCATTTATTAGTTCATTTGACCCCCAAAATCCTTTAAATTCCAAGGTAGACTGTGCAAAAGTAGACTATATGCAAGGTTTCCTCATATGGACTATTTAATGCACTTGAAAAGGATTTTTATGTTTTTATTACTTTAATTGGGGTATCATTAGATGTAAATTACATTTTAAAACCCATTAAAAACACTTATTCATTTCAACCCTTGCTAAAACCCCTCAATCATGCCCTTTGTCTGATTGGTCAATGTATTTGACTATGTTTCTTGTTTGGGTGAGGCACCTATAGGTGTAGTTACATGGACTAAAATTTGGAAACAAACTGAATAAGAATCCTTGAAGTCTTAAATTATAATTTTACAATGACTTTTACTCATTCATTTAATTCTTGGGATATATCCACCTCAAGAAACCCAATCCCTTTGCTCTTTGCCTCTCACAGTCATCAATAGTTGACTATGTGGGGTCTTGTAGGTGGATTTTACTCTTAAAACCTATGTAATGTAGTCCATAGGAACCATATGAGGTCTTAGGAAGTAATATAATCCAAAAAGTGTCTATATGTTCATATTTTCCATATCTAATCTCATAATATGCATCTACAAGACTTCATAGTTCACTATATATAAACATCTTAGGCAAGACACCTGTAGGTGTATATAAGGATCAACACACAATATTATAACCTCTTTAAATTATCCTTAGAAATTAAATGATATTTTATATTAATTTTAACACTTTTTTGGACTATTTAATGCTAAAAATACACTCCACTTGTAACCTTGGGTGCTAGAGTCACCTTGGAGTTTTAAATCATATAGATGATAGTGAAGGAATTTAGTGTTCAAATGGAAACTTTGAGGTGTTAAACTACTATATTAAATTATTATATCCTAATTCCTTTTGAAAGGATCCTCTCCTATGTGAGATCTAAAAATTATGCCCATTCAAATGCTTCAAATATCTTGGCATCCCTGTTATATGATTTCCATAAAAATACTAGGCATTTTATTTACACATTTTAGATATTTGATCCCTAAACCTATAATCATTAATTTTGGAAAGTTATTTCCACTTCCATTTTCCAACCTAACCTTTCAAGGATTTATTAAATTATCTACATAACATACTAAGGCTTCATAAGAGTTTTAACTTGTCCAATCTTCTTCATACAAGTACTTCCATATTATTGCTAATGTCACCTATAGGTGGATATTTTCATGTATAGGTAGTAATATAAGATTGGCATAGTGAGCAAGATATACATGTTTGTGATCCATTCTAGTCCCTCACCAATTTATCAAATGGATTATTTTTAACTTAAATGACATCAACCCATTCCTAAACCTCCTTCCCATGTGTTTGCTCATGAATGGTACATGTAGATACACTTGTAATGTTGTAGACCTGGTAGTAAAGGGAAAACATGGGTACATGCATGTTTATAGGTATAAAATAAATCCTATAACTATTTAAGGTCTCAAATTATTTATCAAAACCTTTAATATCCTCTCAACAAGATCAAATACCTTTATTTTATAGGGTTATATCTTGTAGATGTACTTTAACATTGAGCAAGCAAAACTATGGGGTCTTGTAGGAGCATTAGTCATCACAATCTAATCTTGTACCATTTGGAAAATTATATTTTGATGGATAATGTTTTAATAATATTTAAAACATCTTGTGTACTTCTAAAACACCCTCATTAATGTTTTCACACATCAAAACACCATGGTTATAGTCAGGAACAAGTGAAAAGTTGACTATGTTTCTATATGTGACTATGTATTCCATGAATATTTATTTGGTGAAAGATATTTAAAGTATAGGGGACTAAAAATACATTAAAAACATGTTTATTAACTTATCTACACCCTTTGAAACCATTAACAAAGCATAGATATTCTAAAAATTATATAAACTTGTCTATCACCCCAAATGAGACCAATCTACAAAATTGAGATGATTTGCTCATAAAAACACCTTGTAACATATAAAAAATAATGTAAAACATTATAATATGTATTCATCATCCTATGTAATTAATTTTAGTAATGGGATTATACAAAATAATCCAAACAAGAGCAAAACCTGTAAGGTGCACAAATTGGCAAGCAAAATAAATAAGCTAACTTCTTAAGAACAGTTCATAAAGAAAAGGCCACCATTATTCTTAAAAAAAATATAAAATGGAATTTTATTGAGTTTAATTTCACCTCCCAAAGGCATTTGACTTGTAACTTCTCCAATTGGTAGTACCAAGCATAAACCTACTAACTATTTCTATGTGTCTAAAAGGTCAAAGAAGATACAAAATGGTTTTAGATCAAAATTGGTGATTATATAGTATATAAATAATGGAAAAAAGTATAATTATTCTAAAAATACATATCAAAACCTTATTCCATGTGTCACTCTCTCTCATGGGTTGTACAAGTGTCAAACTCTTCCATTTTTAGTTGGTTTCTTGATTTTTAGTTAGATAACCTATAATATTTAGATGGTACTGACATTATTAATAGGAAATATGACTTATTGTATGTTTTAAATAATACTAAGACACTTGGACACCTTGAAAACCATGTGACTTGCATTTATAACCCCTAAATGCCTACTAAGTGACTCAAAATGACATATTGACTAATTAGACAATGACTAAGGCTAACAAGGCATTAAATTACATCAAATAGATAATAAAATACCCTATGAAAAAAAATTATAACCATTAAAAACCTAAAAATCAATTTTTTGCCTATAGGGGTTCCAATTTGACCTATAGGGTCAAATTTGGTCAATAGGCCAAAAATGGCCAACAAGACCTATACATTCTTGTAACCATAAGGTATTTGTTTCCTTCCAATTATTTTTCATGAAAAAATACTTCAATGAAAATAATCCATCAATTCCCCTAGTCATATAAACATACTACTAGCTAGGCACACTCTCTTAATGACATCAACCTCATGCAAGATGCACCTTTGACATCAATGACAATCTTTAACAATCTCCCCCTTTGTCATTGATGGAAAACATTATTAAAAAAAATCCCTCACTCTGATGTTTTCTCCCATTTTTACATAAATAAAAAAGTGATGTCTTTAACTCCTTATATCACACTTCTTGTAACCAAAACACTCAACATTCATAACTATGAATTTATGAGTCATCATACACACATGTTACCCCTATCTCCATGCATACGTTCTCAACACTACTCTCCTACACTTGGAGATAATGAACCACCTGATTATATCCCCATAATCCCTTGACTCCCTTAGTAACTTTTAGGGTTAGTAACTACACCCAATTCCTATTTTAGGTGTTTAAATGTTTATTTTGGAAGTGGCTTAATCAAAATGTTTGCAATCTAATCTTGTGTAGAAACATATTCAAGTATGTCACTTTATTTACTTACCTACTCTCTTATAAAATTATACTTTATGTGAATGTGATTAGTCCTTTAGTGCATGTAGGGTTATTTGATATGATTATAACACTTACACTATCACAATAGATAGGTCTAGGACCATCATACTCCATATTGTAGTCTTTTAGGGTCTTTCTCATCCATAGGACCTGACTGCAACATGAAGTTGTTGCAATGGATTCAGCCTCAATTGTGGATAATGCTACTAATGGTTTATTATTTCTTATCCATGAAATTAGTCACCCATATAGGAATAAATATCCTCCATTGGTACTCTTCTTATCATATAGACTTCATACCCAGTCTGCATCTATATAGGCTATCAAATTGAATTCCTTGCTCCTTGGATACCACAACCCAAACTCCATAGTTCCCTTGAGATACATGAGTATCTTTTTTACTACTTGTAGATTATTTTCCTTTGGATTTGTTTAAAACCTTACCACAACACCTACTTCTTTCATGATGTTAGGTCTAGAAGAAGTGGTGTATAAAAAACTTCCAATCACTGACCTATATGGTGTCTGATTGACCTTTGGAGACTCATCTACTTTATCAACCTACACCCTATGATTATGGCTGCACTAACTGTCTTTCAATCTTCCATATCAAACTTCTTCAACATCTCTCTTATGTACTTGGCTTGTGAGATGAATATACCTTTTTTTAGATTGAGTGATTTTTAACCCAAGAAAGAGTGATAGTTCTCCTAACATGGACATCTCAAACTCTTTATTCATCACCTCTACAAAGGCCTTGGTCATGTTCTCATTGTTTCCACCAAATATGATGTCATCCACACATACAACTACTATCAACTGATGGCCATATTCTATCTTTATGTATAGATTACTATTTACAATTCCTCTTTTGAATCCTTGATACAATAGATACCTATCCAACCTAGCATACCAAGCTCTAGGAGATTGCTTTAGAAAATAGAAATCCTTTTTCAATCTAAAAATATAGTCCTTATCATTGATAGTGATAACCCCTTAGTTTTATGAATGTACACCTCTTCTTCCAAATTCCCAATCAAAATGGTAGATTTAACATTCATTTTATATACCTTAAACCCTTTGAATCTAAATATTCTAGAAACAATCTGATGGTCTCCAATATTTCTACTAGTGCAAAGGTTTCCTCAAAGTCTACCCTTTTAAATTGTGCATATCCCTTGCATATGAATATAGCCTTATTCTAGTGACTTCCCCATCTTCATTCAACTTATTTTTAAACACCCATTTTGTGCCAATGACATTATTATCTTTAGGCCTAGGAACAAGTTCCCAAGTCTCATTTTTCTCTATTTGGTCTAACTCCTCATTCATAACATCTATCAAAAAGAAATTTCTTCCTTATATAATATTCTTAGGTTCAATATTAGATAATAGAGAAACAAACTCTTGATTTATATTATTTACCAGTATTCTCCTTATTTTCATACCTACATTATTGTTGCCAATGATTTGAGATTTAGGGTGATCTCTTTGAATCTATCTTGAGGGGAATTTTGAGTCCTATCTCTCAAATTATTCTTACTCATCAACTTCTATAGTTTCCTCTTCATTCATGAAGTCTAGATTCTCTAAATTATCCTTTGACTATGAAAGTGATTTATTTATCTCATCAATATTCACATTAGTGCTTTCCATTCTCTTCTGTAACCTCTTGTTATAACATCTATAGGATGATCTCATTGATGATTATCCTAAGAATATACCTTCATCATATCTAGAATCAAACTTTACTAAGTCTTAATCATATCTTTTGATGAAACATTTTATCTCAAACACTCTAAAGTGTTCCACATTAATAGGTCTACCCTTCCATAGTTCATAAGGAGTCTTGTTTCCATTAGTCCTTTTTTGTCCTATATTTAAAATGTAGACTATAGTGCTTACTGCCTCTCTCCAATATACATCAGATAATATAGACTCATTTATCATACTTCTAACAATCTATTAAACTTTCATATTCTTTTTTTTCACTAACCCATTATGTTGAGGTATCCTAGATACTAAGAACTGTCTCCGTATTCCATGAACCTCACAAAATTCATCAAACTCATTAGACCAAAAAATAATCCTCTATTAGACCTAAGGTACATGATCTTCACATTCTTTTAATTCTCAAAAATATCCTTGAATGCCTTGAACTTGTCAATATCTTCTAAATTTTATTTGAAGAATGCAACCCAGGTCATTCTTGTGTAGTCATCTATGAGTAACATAAAGTAGCTATCTCCTTGAATGTTTTGAATTATTTTTGGCCCATAGAGATAAGTGTGTATTAACTCCAAGGGTCTCATAGTAGAGTAATCCTTGGACTTGAACCTTCTTCTAGTTTGTTTACCATGATAACATGCCTTATAAAGTATATTTTTAGGTTTGGTGATCATAAGCATGTTCTTCATAGACTTCTTAGTGCTTATATTGTCCATATTGTCAAATTTTAGGTGACCTAACCTTCTATGCCATATCCAACTTTCATTTTTATTTATCATAAAACATCTCTCATTCTTGATCTCATTCAATACATATATATTATGCTCAGCCCTCTTAGCATTGGAAATTAGTCTTCCTTATTTGGATCTCCTTATCTCACACACTCTATCATGAAAGTTTTGTGTGTGTGTTTGACTTCACATTTGACTTACACTAAGAAGGTTATGTTTCAAACCTTCAACATACAACATATTTTATTTCTAGGTCTTCCCATTGTTCAAACTCAAGATTCCCTTGCCAACTATATTGGTAGTTTTGTTGTCTCTAAACCTCACTATTCTTTTAGCATTCTTCTTCAATGATATGAAACTATTTTTGTCTCCTATCATGTGGCCTAATAAACCACTATCTATATACCATTTCATGCCTTCATATTTAATGTTAAAGGTAGTTTAATCTAGCATAAAATCCTCTTTAGTCTTATGTTCCTCCTTAACAAATAGTCCATCTCAACTCTTGAGATCAATATGAATAGTCCTAACTCACTTTGGCTTAAATACCAATGTTTGACCCTTATCATTTACTATAGGAGCTTCATATATGATTTTGAATCTTGAGGTCCTTATAACTCTATAAAACATAATCTTGAAATGTGTCCCATATTATGATAGATATAAGAAATAACATTTATATACTTACCACTTGACTGATCACTCCTTTTCCCATCATCCTATGATAACTTATCTCATATTGCATTGGGATGCTTGATTGGTATTTTCATATTGGTACTCATAACTTATTTTGATTTCTCATGCTCTTTCTCAAACTTTCTCATCTTGTTTATGAGCTGATCATGCTCAACCTTCAATGAATCTATCTTTATCTTCAACTAGTCATACTCAACTTCCATTGATCTAAACCTTGTATTGACAACTTCTAATTAATTATTAATATTATTGATAGTCTTATTTTTTATGATTGAAATCATCAATGGAACTAATGATCTCAATTTCAAGGTCTACTTTAGCTTCTCCTTCTTCACTGTCATAGTATACTTCATCATACATGTTATCTTTTTCCTTTTGATCACTAGACATCTTGTGCTTCTTAGGATCACCTTCAAGATATTAGAATTAATTCAAAATACCAAGATTTGATACCAATTATTTGAATAAAAATGACTATGAGGGGGGTGGGGTTGAATCATTCTTGAAAAAAAATTACAAATTTACTTTATCATTCATGAACCATTAAAGCAATATAGTAAACTAGCAACACATCAAGAATCATTTATATGAAAATGAGACAAGAGCATAACACATAGAACACTTATTTGAGTGGGAAAACCTCAAGGGGAATAAAACCTACCGATCTCTATAAATTGACTACAATACTATAATACAAAAACCACTTTTAGTGGAGCACCAAGCCTAATTAACCAATCACCCACTTGACTAGGCTTTAGCAAGGACCTACTTGCAAGGTGGAAACAACCCCCTAGATGATCGACATAAAATCAATAACCTAAGTGATTTGATCACCTTCAAAACAATATTTTTTTCAAACAACATATGATGACCACCTCTTTATATCTTCACACTCTTATCCCTCTCAAACTTCCTTCTAGGCCTTTTTGATCAACTAGGTCTCTTCAAGATAGATTAGGTCATATGACCTTGATATTCATCTATAGTACACATATTATATCTTTATGATAGTTTATATATAGCCTTATTATGGTTAAAATACCTCCTTCATCTCTTAAATGTTTTATTTGCTTCGCTTGCACTCTCACATCCTATAACAAGCCAATTTGGCCTATTTAGCCTTGTTCTTATACAATGCTCTAGCTCACACACTTCTTGGTAGGACATAAACACTACACACTTGAATTACACTTAAAATATGTCTTATAAAACATTTAATATATTAAAAAATCATTACACTAGGTCATCCACAACTTAAAATACCAAAACCTCTTTTAGGACTTTAAGGAGACCTAATTCAATTAGGCTTTCATTAGTACACATTACCATTTGATCTCCTTGGAATAATTTTAAAATAAAAATATAGTAATAAAAATTCATATAAAAATAAAAATACCCCCACTAATCTCATATTATGTCCATTAAACTTTTTATCTCCAATCACCACTTGAAACACACCATTAGTACTATTTACATTAAGCCTTCATTCATATAAAAAGGTGTATCTTGAATAAATGAAGATAACACACAATTTAATAAAAAAAAATGATAATAAATAAATTATAAATATCCTAAAAGACAAAAAAAATAACCAATTTCATTTTACTGTTTAACTCATGTCATAGAGCCTCAAAAACACTTCGATAATTCACTCAGAATTGTCAGTTTTCCTCAAAGACCGGTCATGGTGACTCAGATATCCAACACATGTATAGACATATTAAATGACATTTTATTAATATATATTTTTATGTGAGATAATTATAACATTATTATATATAAATATAATATGGTCAAATGGAAAATATTGGTCTTGGAGACCAATCTCATGACCTTATATCTCATTGTCTCATCTGAACCATACAAGTCAACTTGTGAGAATTTTTTTCACTATATTCACTAACTTAAAAAACTTATATCAAACATTAACATATATTATAATTCATTTAAAACATCTCCTTTCACTTGGTTTCATTATTATATCATGATAACACATTCCTAATTATATTCTCACTACTTAGGTTTTTCACTATTTGCACCATTAAGCCTATTAGCGACAGGCTAACTTAGAGGACTATTTTAGCATATTTGAGGGATATAACCTATCAATAAACCACCATGAATTCTCCATAAAATTATTTTAAATTTTTTTCTAATATAATTCTTGATAGTTATATCAACGTCTTTAGAAATAAGCATGTAACTCAACATTTTTTCTCTCCTCTCTCTAACCAATATAATTTGGAGATACTTGGGAGATTACACTACAATATACAATATCTTACCTAATAAATTCAATCCATTCTAATCAATTTTATAAAAATATTCAACATTGGGTCCTTATTTGATCCATAATTATAATCAAACAAATGCTGTAATAGTGGAACATACATTTGTATTAGATTGAAACCTTATTATAATGATATAATAAAATTTATATTTAAAGTACTAAAAAAATAATAATGGATTTTAAATATCCATTAAAGAGTGAAATAATAATAAATGAGATAACATCAATAGAAATATTGAACCAATTTGATAAAAGAGTTTGGATTACAAGCCTACGTCTCTAAATCCACTCAAAGTGAGGATTGATCCATTAAATTATTTCAAAAATAGAATAAAATTATTTATAAGTCTTAAAAATCATCGTTATATAATTTAATATGTCTAAGAGATACTCTCAAAATAAAATTATATCGTTTGAGGCCTTTAAAAATATCTAAGTCTCTAAACACTCTTATGCATGCTTGTTATTCATGGAATAACATTGAAAAATATATAAACATTCATGGTTTATATAGCATTTTCACCCATGAACCCACTGGTTGGGTCTCTATATTTTTACCAAAATAGTTAGGGATTGAATCCCATGGCTTAGGCTTTGGTGATTGTGTTCATCCCTTTAGTCTTACATTGGTAAGTGGGTGCCACCTTTCATGTTTAAATACCACAAATTTTTCTATTTGTTAATGCCTAAATGTAGGAATTATCATGGGCATGGCATGTTGTTTAAACTATGCATGGAACATTTGGTCATGTTCCAAACTTGGCATTGAACATGGCATGTGGTGGAAACTTTGTTGGAAACTATGGGTATTTGTGGCATGAATGACATGGATATGTCATGTGGTAGGTATGTTGGATATCTTGGAAATTTGATATTATTTGTCATGATATTTAATTAATTACATAAAAATACAGTCAAATAGGTGACTATAATTAAAATTGGACCATAGAAGATTAAATGGTGGCAAGCCATATGGTGGCTTAAGGACCCACCACATGGACCACTCTCCACTCACCACTTGTCAACATCCAACTAGACATTCCATCTAAACTAATTTAATTTACACTAATTAAATATGAATAAAAAATCAAACTTAATGAACTTGCTACCAAATGTTGTTACACCATTATGCCACATCACCCTGTGTTGCCTTTTGCCCTGTTTGATCTAGGAACTTCAAAGTGTGATATCTTACACATATCAAATCAAAATCAAACCATTAAAATTATGATAGATAGATAGATCTCAGTGAAATCTAATTTGTTCCATCGATCAAACTACAATTTGATGACTTCCTTTTTAGAGAAAAACATAGATCCTACTAGATCAATCCTTCCCACTCGGAGCTTTTGGGACTTCAAAAGTTGATTAATTGGTAAAGAGGTGAGGGTATTTCTCCCTTACACTTTTGGCTTCCATCGATTTAGCCTTTTTTAGGTTCATCCCTTTGAGACCAACACAAAGATACTCAACATCTCCCCTTCATGAATTCTAAGCCTTCCTATCAATAATTATATCTTCTTGTCATTCTATTAGATACTCAGTAGCAAAATCTTCAACAAAATTAATGGATACACTCTCATCATGATCTACAATCATTAGAGGCTCATAAAATTTCAGATTTTCCACATTCACAACTGAATAAATCTACATGTAAGATGGTAAATCTAATCAAAAAGCATTTTTACCAATCTTTTCTATAATTTAAAAAGGACCATACTGAATTAGTTTTAACTTTTTACCTTGACTTGCTAGCCTTTCCTTACTGATGTGAAGCCATACCAAATCACCTAAAACAAATTGGTGATCAACATGATGTTTGTCATGTCTTGATTTATACTTTGCCTAACTTTTCTCCAATTTATCTTAGATTTTGGTGTACCTATTGTATCTTTTCAATGAAATTCTTGTCTTTAACAACATCATTACATTCATCGACAGTAGAATCCTATCCATAACAAACATCTAAAGGAGATTTAGGAAAATATCCATAATAAACTTCAAAAGGAGATTTCATAGTAGAAGAATTAAGTGCATGGTTGTAAGCATGTTGTAGATATCATAAATTTTCATCCCATAAGTTGGGAAGTTTACTACAATAACCCCTAAGAAAATGTACCACTGTGTGGTTCACAACCTCTGTCTAACCATCAGTCTATGGATGAAATGTAGTGCTATTATTTAACTTCATGTCCATCAATTCCCATACTGTTGACCGAAATTCCCTAAGAAATCAAGAATCTTAATTAGAAATAATAGAAGTGGGCAAACAAAAATGAACCCATACATGTTGAAAGAACAAGTGTGTTGTACCTTCCCCTATAATTTGCTGAGTACAAGGAATCAAAACACACATCTTGCTAAATATATCCACTACCACATACAAGTAATGATGTTTCCTTCATGACATAGGCAAACCCCCTAAAAAATCCATGGAAATATTTTCCCAGGGATGGGTAGGAATATGTAAAGGAGTGTAAAGTCCTAATTTCCAATTACTAGGTTTGCTTGTGGCACAAAGAACACACCCCTTGATATATTTGGTAATATTTTCCTATATATGGGGCCAATAAAAATACATTCTCAAATGTGAAACTAGTTTATGAACTCCAAAATGCCTAGAAATACGAGAATTATGTGTGTCCCTAATCATGTGCACCCTTTCATTTTGAGGAATACAAAGTTTACCCAAATTATACAAAAGTCCATTATGCACATGATAGTCTAATTCTTCTACCTATTTACCACTCATCAAGTCTTTATACACATCTTTAAAGTTAGAATCATCATCATCCTATTCTTTATAACTTTCATGAGTCAAAGAACTATGTTGTAAAAGAATAGATGCAACTACAATAGGAGGTCTAGAAAGCATGTCAACAAATTTATTCTAAATACCTTTCTTATACCTGATCACAAGATGAAACTACTCTAACAAACCCATCCAAAAAAAATGTTTAGACTATTGTAGCTTGGGCTATGACTAGAGATACTAAAGGGGATAATGGTCTATATGTATCACCATTTCTTTTCCCGTCAAGTAATGTTTCCACTTTTTAACACTTTCAACCAATGCATATAATTCCTTATCATAAGTCAGATAGTTTCTTACTACATCTGTGAAGGTCTCTGAATGATAACATACTAGTTTCTTTCCTTACATCAAGACAACTCCCATAGCATAATCACTTGCATTTGTCTCAATCTCAAATGGCTTCTACAAATCAAAAAGTGCCAAGATAGGATAAGTACTAATATTTGTCAAGTGTTGAAGGCCCTTTATTTCCTGCCTCCCCACTGAAAGGCCTATTTATTACTAGTCAAAGAATGCAAGGGTGATGTAATAAGTGAGAAATTAGCAATGAATTTCCTCCAATATTATACTAAACTAAGAAAACTTCTAACCTTAGTTACATTAACGGGTTTAGGCCATTTAACTATAACCTCCACTTTTGTAGGATCAATTTTCAACTCACCATGTCCTACAATATAACCCAAGTAAACTAAAAATGTTTTTCCAAATTCACATTTAGACAATTTCAAATAAATTTTATCCCTTCTTAATGCATCCATTAATTTCTTAATTTGAATCACATGATCTTCCCAAGACTGACTGAAGATCAAAATATCATCTAATTAGACTATTAAAAAATCATCAAAGAATGGCCTAAAAACATCATTCATAAATCACATGAATGTAGCTAGTGCATTGCATAACCCAAAAGGCATGAAAAGCCACTAAAACAATCCATGTCTTATTTTAAAAGCAATTTTCCAAATATCACCATAATTATTCCTAACTTGATGATAACCACTTTTCAAGTCTAACTTAGTGAAATAAACAACATTTATTAATTGATCTAATAAATCATCAATATGAGGAAGAGGGTAACTATTTTTAATAGTAATTTTGTTTATAACACATAAATCAACACACATTCACCATGTGCCATCTTTCTTTGGCACCAAAATGATAGGTGAACCAACAGGAGATGTACTAGGATGAATAACACCCTTTTTTAATAGTTCCATTACTTGCTTATTTATTTCCTCATTTTCCACCACTGATAACATGTACATGCTAATATTAGGGAGAGGAGAATCCTATAATAATTGAATTTCATGCTGAACTCCCTTTTATGGGGTAACATTTTGGGATCCTAAAACACATCATCATAATTAGAAATTATTTCAACCAATTCTTTCTTATGTCTAAGATCACAAGTTTCCATAGCCTGGGAATATTCTTTTTCTTTAAACTTAATCAACATGAGGCAAAATTTCTTATTTGAATTAACTAGTCTTTTCATTTTCCCTATTGTAACCAAGGAAAGACTCATCTTAACATGATGTGCTCTAACTATATATTTAATATCATCCTTAATAAACAAGTACTGATTTTCCTCCCTATAGAATATTGCTTTTCTATTATAAAGATATGGGCTTCCTAAAACAATCCCATATATTTCCATAGGGACTACATCTAGATCAACTTCATCCATGAATTTTGATGTGATGGCAAATTTCAATCTACAAGTTTTGGTTACTTAAATTTTTACATCATCACACACCCAACCAAGTGGATAGGGTTTTGGATGGGTATTTGTTTTTAGGCCTAAATTTTTAATAATATCTTCAGACATCAAGTTTGCCTATGATCCACTATCAAATGGAGTGTCAATCTTAGTATATTTTGAAACAACCCTAATGTGGAACAACTCATTTCTTTTCTTATCATCATGCAAATTTTTCTATTTTGAAGAGTAATAAACATTAGATGACTTAGTGCTAGAAATAGAAAGAGAAGAACAATTCTTCATACTCATGGCTATGATATTATTTTCATCTCCTAAGTTTGAACCCAGATCCTAAACCATAATATTAGTTTTCTTATCCTTCTTCTTAAACCTATTAAAAGGTTTTAACTCAAGATATAATTACCAACACTTAGACTCATTATGATTTTTATTACAATGATTGAAAATTGGCTTACTCTCTTCTTTATGAATAGTAATAGTGGATTTGTGTTTACCCTTTCCAGAACTTTTCCCTTTAGTATGCTTAACATAAGGTTGCTTACTTTTAGGAAAAGATTTTTTTATTTGTTTTCCTCTAGCCTCTAAATGAGTGGATTTAACACATGATTCATTTAAAATAGTGGGATTGAGAACAAGAATAATATGTTTCAAGTAACTATACAACCCACCTATATACTTAAGCAGTGTTTCTTATGTATAAAGAGGAATATTCAAAATTAAATCTTTTTTCCTAAATTCTTATGTATAATCTTGAACACTTTGGCCTTTAGTTTGTCTAAAATATTGCCAATCCATCATGACGTACTACATATAGCCTAAATGATGAAATTATTTTTTGAGTGCATCAACAAATTCACCCCAAGTGAAAATCAAGTTTACTTATATTAAGCTCATTCTCCTTCAACTTAATCTCCCACCAGATGAGAGTTGTACCTCCCATTCAAAGAGTAGCTAGGTGAATTTTAACCTCATCATCTAAAATATTTTAAACCTTGTAATATACTTCAATTTTATTTATATAGTTATCCATATTTTCTACATTAATCTCACCATTAAACATCAATAATTCAAACTTAATATCTAGCTTTAGTGAAGGAAGAGATTCAATGACTTTTTGTCTTTACCATCATTCAAAGAGGAGGAAGGTTTCTCAAAAAATTTACCACCATCATCATGCTCTATTTTCCTTCATCTTTCATGGTAAATCTCATCAACCATATCCTTAATTTCTAAGAAGGCTTGTCAAAAATATTATTTAGACTCGAAGTCATCTCTCATTTCCATAGTATGTTTTGATCCAACATTCGGATCATACTCTACTAATTCTCCTTCACCCCACCTAGATCTCAACCTTGTCAAAATACACTTGTAATCCACATGGTTAAATACCACATTCTAATCTGATACCAAAAATATGATCCATAATCATAATCAAACAAGTGTCATAATAGTGGAACATACACTTGTATTAGACTGAAACCTTATTATAATGATTTAATAAAATCAATATTTAAAAGATTATGGAAATAATAATAGATATTAAATATCCATTAAAGAATGAATTTAAAGAGACCAATAATAATAAATGAGACAACATCGATAGAAATATCACACTGATTGATAATGGAGTTTGGCTTAAAAGCCTACATCTCTGGATCCTGTTTCTCTATGCTTTTGCTTATTTACATTCAGATAAGGAAGAAACTACAGATAATGGTCAGGGGTTTGTATGTAACCTAGATGAAATTACACACCATATCCAGACATTGTAGGAGCTCCTCTTTGGCTGTGGAGGAAGACACCTGTAGAGAGAAAGAGACTCAAACAAAGAAAATGTTAGATAGATATATGGTGGACTGCCAAGCAACGCTCGGTCCTGGAAGCGTAAAAACTTCCTTGAGAGATGACAGTCCACTATTTGATAAAAATATTGTTGTATAAAGAGAAATAATGAAAGACTAAGAAAGAGAAAGTAGACAACGCATACCTATTCTCTGTAATTAGTCTATCACAATCGCCAGTGTCGGTAGTGCTACCAACATCGATTGGTAAATATGTCGATGTTGATTATGTTACCGATGTTGGTAGAGGTAGTGGGCTTTTGGATAGGTTTCAAGTTTATGTCTATGGTCAACAAAGGAGTTTAGGAGTTTTAGGCTCTGTATAGGGTTGTAAGATAGTGAATAAGGTCTGAAAGGGGGTAAAGATAGAGGACAAGGGTGGAAAGAGAATAAGAATGAGAGGAAGGCTTTTCAGCCTCTCTGAGAAGAAAGTTGGGTTGTCTCTCAATAGTACTCAAAAATATTCCATGGAAACTAATTACCAATGCTTCTAAAATACTGAAATGAAATAGAAGAATACTTAGCTCTGCTTAGTGGAGAACCAGAGGTGTTATGATGTTTGTTCATGATGTGGCTGATGTAGAAGACTTCGTACAACCTTCCAATCCAATGTTTGGAGTGAATTCTATAGAGTTTCTATAGCTTAGAGAGTGATGATAGGATTCTAATGCTTAGTCTCAAAGTGTTTCTGTCGATCTTTCAAATCTGGGAGTAAGAGAATTCAGATTCTGGCCCCTAGCCAAGGTTAGAATTTAGTTTTAAGTAACTGATGTCAGTGATCCCATCAGCATTGGATGATAGTTAACTGACATCAGTGGCTAGAGAATGGGTAAAAAGGCTATTTTTAGCCTTTTTCCCATTCCTCCATCTGCCAAGTTTAGTTGCCATTGGTGAATGGTCGAAAGGCGGGTTTTATAGGCATGAGAGTTAGTGAGAGAGTTGGAATAGGTCTTAGGTAATTATGATTTGGAGGACTTAGTCATAGGGTGATAAATGGTCTAAGGGTGAGGTATCCAAGGTGAGGTGTCTAGGGTGATGTCATTAATTTAAAATAAGTAATTTATTTTAAATTAATAAAGTGTGCAAGGGACCAAGGGGAGTTGACACAATTTTGGTGTCTACATTTGCCCCTTTTTGTCTTGTTGGTTGTTCTAATGAACTGCAAGACAAAAATAGGAGTAAGTTACCCCAGGTATGGGATAAGGTGTATGTTGCCCCAAGTATGGGATGAGTTATTCCCCCTCAAAGTGGGAGTCGAGGGAAGGTGACCTGATATCAGGTGCTGATTTGATAGGCAGTGGATGGGTATGGTGAAGTTGAAGTGTGAAGGATGCAATAGTTGAGATTGTACGTATACCACTTCACATGATAGGTAGGTCAAATTTTCACAAGCAAGGTTGAGGAGTGCTAAAATTGAAGTAACCGAGCCCCAACTTTTAGTCATAGCTGATTGGGTTATTCGATCCGAGCTGTAGCTCCAATTGGTCATCCTGTTCCAAGTATCTCGAGCTCAGGAAGTGCTCTTAGAAAACATGAAAAATGTCACAAATATTAGGGATCAACTTGAGCATGATCCATCAATAGGTGTGAGGGTCGTAGTGTTGGTTGCGTACAATTTGCTAACTATTTGTGAGGTAGCATATATGCAATCAAAACAACCAAGGCAAAGTTGTCTCGAAAGTGGTCATGGTCTGAGGAGATAGTCGTGATCTCCAAAGTCATTGGTTGAGTCAGGCTAAGATGTAAGTCATCTCAAGTGGTGTGTGTTATGGTCAGGGAGATGTATGTGATCTCCAATGTGCCCCATGAGAAGTTTAGGTAACTCATTCAGTGTCAGGGCTGATTGTTTGGTCATGATTTTGGGTTGGTATAGATAGTTGGTCCATTATATGGACGGATGAAGGAATGACTGAGCTAACCTCAGAAGACCCCATGTCAACTAAGTGTTGCCTACATAGCCCTTGTTTGAAGGGCCTCAGGCCAATGTAGTTCTCCCAAAAGGGAAGAAGAGAGTCGATTATGGATTGGGTTTGACTAGGTTAAGTCATGGTTAAAGGTGAAATGGTTTGTCCATCAGGTAGATGAGCAAATGAATGGCCGACATCATTAGGGAGATGAATGGGAAAATGGCCGAGCTAACCCCAGAAGATTCTGTGTCAATTGTGTGCTGCCTACATAGCCCCTATTTCAAGGGCCTCAGGCCAATGTAGTTCTCCCCAAAAGGGAAGATAGAGTCAAAGAGGTCGATAATTGGTTTGGTCATGTTAATGGTTTAGCACTTCCCATATGTCTAATGGTACTTGCTTGAAATGATGAGTGTATGATGATGTTATAGCCTTTTCCATATTATGTGATGGTGTCCTCTATAACATAGGTTATGTGGTTTTTCATCCCTAGCAATTTTCCATATTGGTGATGGATGTATGCTAAAAATAAAATGAATGTATTTATGCTTCAGCACTTTCCATATTGGTGATGATATATGCTTGACATAAATTGTGTTTGCTTGTTAGTTTCCATGTGTATTGTTTTCCATAAAAACTAATGTGAATGGGATATGATAATTTATATAACACAAATTTATATTTGCATTAAATAAATCATGAGGTTATGTTAATGGTTAGAAAATGTTTTGGTTTGGTTTGGTTTAGAAAATGATTTGGTTGGATGTGACAAAGGTATGTAAGAAGTGAAAGGTGTTGTGCTCTTTCATTGACAAGGACCATAAGGGCAGCATAGATAGGCTTGTTGCAAACAAAAGCCCCGTTCATGCATTAAGTCACTGACCATTGTTTGTGTTAGAGAAGTATTCAAATCACTCGATGTTAAGTGAGCTCGAAATCCCTTGGGTATGTTAGGGTAATAGGTTTGATTATGTGAGGTGTGAGGATAGCGTAACCCTTTTTAGCAAGGATAACTTTGCCCCTTTTATAGGTGAACCTGAGAACAACTATAGGCAAGTCCATGACTTAATATTTTGTGAGTCAAATTTTTTTTTTGGTAGACTGATCAATGTGGGGATGTTGTTTTGTTTTGTGGTCATATGTGAAGCTGATCGATGCGGGAAGCTTTTGAGAGAGTGCTATTTAGAGCAAAATTTGGGTATATCCATCCTTTGAGGGAGTGATCTATATTCTACTTTGTATGGTTGAATGTCTTTGAATATCTATCTTTCAAGGGAGCAGTCTATTAATTACAGCAATAATGCAGCTGCCCTTCAAGGGAGCAGTCTACGTTTATAGTTTATGACCTTTTGTTAGGCATCCCAATTTTATATGTTTTATTGACTAAAGTTTTAGTCATGGACTAGACTATAGAGGTTTATGGGTTTCCCTTTTAGTAGGACAAAGCATTAATGTAAAAAGGATTAACTAATGTTTATGGGGAAAAAGGGTTGAAAGGAATAGGAATGAGGATGACAGGGGTTGTTCAAGAGATGAGCTCAAGTTAAATATCAAGTGAATGAGTACTTGATTAACAGTAGAATGGTTGCAGATGTAAGGCATTAAGGGGCTCAGGTTCTGGCCGGCCTTCAAGAGAAGACGGATGATAAGTCCCTGATCCATACTTGTGTGTTATGATATAAGGTTCGAGCCAATTAGGAGCAAACTTGCCTCATTTACTTCTTTCCATATTGGTCACATGTTGGTTTTCTTTAAGGATGAGATCCCTAATTTTGAAATCTCACTCTTTTAGATTTTTGTTATAGGCACGTTTGATGCAATTTTGGTAGATATGAAGATGAGTAAAAGTGGCAAGACGATGTTCATCAAGTAACTTGAGTTGAGTTAATCGATCTTGATGAAAGTCATCGTTAGAAAGTATGTCATGCAAAGAGATGCATAGAGATGGTATTTGTATTTCAAGAGGTAAGACAACCTCAGTTCCATACACTAAAGAGAAAGGTGTAGCACTCGTAGGGGTTTGGATGCTAGTGCGGTAGGCCCACAAAGTGAAGGGAATGTGAATGTGTCAATCCCTTCCAGTGTCGTTGACCACCTTCATTAGGATTTTGGTTAAGATTTTGTTAGAAGCCTCTACCTGTCCATTGGCTTATGGGTAATAAGGTGAGGAGAAGCTAAGTTTGATGCCAAAAGAGTCACAAAGTTTTTTGACAGTTTTTTTTTTAAAAGATTTGCCATTATCGGTGATGATTTTGTGCAGTACACCAAAATGATAGATGATGTTGTTTTTGATGAAGTCGATGATTTTGTTAGCTTTAGTAGAGATGAGGGGAATAACTTCCACCCATTTAGTGAAATATTTAGTCACGGTGATAATAGACTAATGTTGGAGAGAGGAATGAGGGTTAATCTCACCGATTAGATCTAAGGCCCATTGTGAAAAGGGCCAGAAATCCTTAACAACTTGTAAAGCATGGCTAGGGATGTGAAGTAAGTTAGCATGTTGCTAGCATTTGATACAACGTCGAACATAGTCACTGCAGTCTTGGTGAAGAGTGGGCCAATAATAGCCCAAGCAAAGGAGGAATTTTGCAACCGAGTTACCATTGAAATGTCTTCCACAAATCCCATCATGAACTTATTTAATGGCATGAGATGTTTTAGTGGAGGTTAGACATCGAAGAAGGAGGCCATCAAAACCTATTTTGTAGAGAAGATCCCCTAGCATGGTATATCGAGCAGTACTCTTGATAAAATCCCATCGTGCATTGCTAGAGAGATTGGGAGGAATGATAGAAAAAGTTAAGTAGTCAACAAGTTGTTTATACCAAACATCGTGTGGACTAGAGTTGATATTGCCGACAAAGTTGATGTCAGTGGAAATATATGAAGGCAATGCCAAACGATGTACTGTGACATAAATTCTTGAAGAAGAAGATGAAGATGGTATGTGTGAGGTGAGAGAGGCCATAGTGTCGACAAACTTATTCGTAGAGTGAGGAATAGTTTGCAAGAGATAATGGTCGAAAGACTCTACTAATGTGTCAACACGGTGTTTATACCATTGCAAAACTTCATTTTTGCAAAGGTATGAATTGTTAATCTGATTAATGACTAGTTGTGAGTTGCCAAAGATGTTGATTGTCTTGATGCCTAAGAAAAGGGTAGTTTGAAGCCCCAAAATTAAGGCTTCATATTTAGCCATGTTATTGGTACATTTGAAGTCAAGTTTAAAAGATAGAGGCATGGGCTCACCATCATGAGGGATGAGAATGACCCCCGCACCCCCACCGAGTTGACATTTGGATCCATCAAAGAATATTGTCATTTGATAGAATATGTCATCAATGGAAAGTGTGGCGATAGATTCGTCAGGGAATTCACAATGAGAAGGTTGGTTGTTAGGTAGAGGGGCATCTGCTAGTCGGTCAGTGATTGTTTTCCCCTTTATGGACTTTTGTTGAATGAATTCTAAATTGAACTCAACAAGAAGCATGAGCCAATGAGCCATACGTTGGTTTTGGTATGGGTTAAAATGCATGTATTTGAGAGGGTCAGTGTGGGTGATGATGTAAGTTTTGTGATTGAGGAGATAATGATGGAGTTTAGACGTGGCAAAGACTAATACCAAGCAAAGTTTTTCAGCATGAGAATATCGAGTTTCATAGTCAATGAGCGTTTGGCTTATATAATAAACCACCTGCTCACGATGTTGTTCATCTTGATGCGTGATCATGGCACCTAAAGAATGATTTGTTGCTGAAATGTAAAGATAGAAAGGTTGATCTTCTTTAGGTGGAATAAGGACTAGTGGAGAAACAAGATAATGCTTAAGAGCCTCAAAAGCCTCTTGGCAATTGTTTCTAATGCAAAATTGCTTTCTACATTCAAAAGAAGAAATAAGAAACTAAAAGATGGTCAAGGCTAGAAGTACCTGATAAAGTCATGCGCACTGAAATCAGACGTTGAAAGATTCTCCTCTTTTGATGTGGAGGAATGACACCTGCGAAGAAAAGGCTAAAACATAGAAAAACGTTAGTCAAAGATATGGTGGGCTGTCAGGCGAACGCCCGATCCCAAAAGTACGAAGACTCCCTAGAAGGATATCAACCCACTGATAAAAAAGCAGAATATTGGACGAAAGTAGATGATAATGACAGAAATAAATGACAGAAAAATAAAGAGCGTACATGATATGCAGCACTGTCTACACAGTCACCGGCGTCGGTCTCTGTGGTGCCGGCGTCGGTTAGGGAAGGTGCCGACGTCGGTTAAGGTGCCGTCGTCGGTCGGGGTAGTGACCGGCGTCGGTAGGGGCAGGTTCTGGGAAAGGTCTGAACAGGTTTGGGACAGGGTCAGGGATGTAAACGAGGGACACTGGGTCTGAACAGAGTCGGGACAGGGTCTAATAAGGTCAGGGTAGGGTTTTGGATAGAGTCGGGACAGGTTCTGAGAGAGTCTGGGGGATTTTGGACAGAGTCGGGACAGGGTCTGGGCAAGGTCGGGACGAGGTCTGAACAGAGTCTAGGGGAGTCAGGACAGAGGCAGGGATAATAGAACTGATAAATAATAACTAAGAAAGAAATGAAATAAATAGAATAATACTTACCTGCCAGAAGACGTGATGAAAGCCATAGTTGGAGTCAGATTGAATGCAGAGAGTGTTGATGTCGTAGTGTTGATGATTGCTCGGGGTTCACAGGTTGGTGGAGGAATTCACAGGTTGGTTGCTCAGCGTTTCGAATAGCGTTCGGGATCTGGTCTTGAATGGTTGGCAGAGGTTGATGAAGGCGAGGGACGGGGACGGTTCCAGAGACGGTTCGTCAACCGTTTTGGGAAACCGAATGGTAACTGATAACGGACAAGGGGAAGGTGACCGACGTCGGCAGGATTGCCGACATCAGCCGATAGGTGACCGACATCGGCGACATCGGTCAGGTAAAGATCATCGTCGGCAGATGCATAATGGGGATAGAGTCTACCTTTTGCTCTGTGCTCATTTTTACATGCTGCCAGGGTCAAGGTTGGTGGAACAAGTGATCGGCAAGGGTTCAATAGGGGTCAAGGTTGGTGAAACAAGTGATCGGCAAGGGTTTAATAGGTGAAGAAGAATAAGACGGGGAATGACCAGGGGAGTTGACATGATTTTGGTGTCTACATTTGCCCCTTTTTGTCTTGTTGGTTGTTTTGGACGAACTGCAAGACAAAAACAGGAGGGATTGCCCCAGGTGAGGGATAAGGTTGATTTCGTCTTGTTGGTTGTTTGAATGAACTGCAAGACAAAAATAGGAAGTGAAATGCCCTGAGTAAGGATGAGGTATTCCCCCTCAAAGCAGGAGTCGAGGGAAGGGAACCGGGAATCGGGTGCTGATTTGATAAAGAGTGGATGAAAAAGGGGTGAGGGTGAACGCTGTAAAAGTCATGATTGCGCGTATACCACTGCACGAGATGGTCAGGCCAAAGTGTCACAGGTCAAGGGTCAAGGAGTGCCAAAATTGAAGTAACCGGGCCCCAGCATTTAGTCGTCTGATGATCGGGTCACTCAATCTAAGCTGAAGCTCCAAATGGGTCGTCGCGTTCTAGGTATCCCAGGCTCAGGAAGTGCTCCTAGAAACGCGAAAAAGTCACAAGTAGTAGGGATCAACTGGCTCGCGATCCTATACTTGTGAGGGTCCAAAAAGGTCTACGCACAATTCTGCTAACCAGTCATGAGGTAGCATACATGCAAAAACAACCAAGGCAACAACGTCTTGGAAGTGGTCGAGGTCGGAGGAGATAGGCATGATCTCCAATGGTTGGTGGTCGATGGATGGATGAATGGACGAAAGGATGAAAGGATGCGGCTGAGCTAACCCCAGAAGACCCCATGTCAACTGAGTGCTACCTACATAGCCCTGGTGATAGGGCCTCAGGCCGATGTAGTTCTCCCTAGAAGGGAGGAAGGGTCAAAGGGATGGTGAGGAAAAAAAAGATGTTGCAGCCTTTTCCAAATGGTGTATTCTGCAACATTGGTTGAGGGGTTTTTCATCCCTAGCAATATCCCATATGCGTGATGGATGTATGCTAAAAATGAATTGAGGTCTATTTATGCTTCAGCAAGTAGTGGTTTATGCTGAACATAAATTGTGGTGAGTCGATAGTTTCCATGTGTATTGGTGTCCATAGAAACTAGGGTGAACAGGGTAGGTCATGTTGATGGTCTGAAAAGAGAGTTGAGCTGAGTTGATTGACAAGTGATGAGGGTGAATGTGACCAAAGTGCAGAAGAAGTGAAAAGCATATTGCTCTTTCATTGACAAGGACCAAAAAGATAGCATAGATAGGGGTTATGAGAACCAAGAGCCCCATTCATGCGTGACGTCGTTGACCATAGTTATGTTAGAGCGGTAATTGAATCACTTAGACATTAAAGTGAGCTCGAAGTCCCTTGAGCAGGTAATAGGAGGAGGAAAGAGGGTAACCCATTTTAAGAGCAGAGATAACTTTGCCCCTTTTTATAGGAGACCCTGAGACAACTACAAGCCAAGTCCGTGACTCATTTTTTTTTTTTTTTTTTTGCGCAGACTGATCAATGCGGGAAGCCTGCATAGAGATGTCATTTGATGTATGGTCATGTTGCGAAGCTGATCAATGCGGGAAGCTTCTAAAATAATGCTGTTGATTTCCAGATTAGTCATAGCCATCCTTCGAGGGAGTGGTCTAGATTTTTGTTTAATATAAAGGCTTTTGAATAGATGTCCTTCGAGGGAGCAGTCTATTTATTACAGCAATGATAGTACAGCTGTCCTTCGAGGGAGCAGTCTATTTTTTTTGATTTTGATATTGATATAGTGACCATGGATATGTTTTGACATCTTGATTTATTTTTATAGAAGTTGAGTCATGGACAAGACTGTAGAAGGTCAAGGACGCCCCTTTTATTAGGACAAAGCATCCATACATCATAAAAGGGTTATAGGAATTGTTAAGAGGAATAGGGTTGAAAGGAAGTAGGATGAAGAGGACGGGGATTGCTCAAGGGATGAGCTCAAGTTAAGTGTCAAGTGGACGAATACTCGACTAGCAGTAGAACGGTCACAGATGCAACGCATTAAGAGGCTCAGGTTCTGGGCGTCCATCAAGAGAAGACAGACGGTAAGTCCCTGATCCATACTTGTGCGTGATAATAAAAGGTCCGAGCCAATTAGGAGCAAACTTGCCTCGTTTACTTCGCTCCATGTTGGTCACGTGTTGATTCTCTTTGAGGATGAGGTCTCCGATGTTGAAATCTCGTTCTCACAGATTTTTGTCATAGGTGCGCTTGATGCGATGTTGATAGACATGGAGATGATTAAGGGCAGCAAGACGGTGTTCGTCAAGTAACTCAAGTTGAGCTAAGCGATCTTGATGAAAGTCATCGTTGGAAAGGATATCATGTAGAGAAATGCAGAGAGACGGGATCTGTACTTCGAGAGGTAAAATAGCCTCTGTGCCATACACGAGAGAAAAAGGGGTAGCACCCGTAGAGGTTCAGATGCTAGTGCGGTAAGCCCACAAAGCGAAGGGAATGTGAATGTGCCAATCCTTGCCTGTGTCACTGACCACTTTCATGAGAATTTTGGTGAGAATTTTGTTGGAAGCCTCGGCCTGCCCATTTGCTTGTGGGTAGTAAGGCGAAGAGAAACTGAGTTTGATGCCGAAGGAGTCGCATAGCGTTTGGACAGTTTTGTTTTTGAAGGACTTGCCGTTATCAGTGATGATTTTATGAGGGACACCGAAACGACAGATGATGTGGGTGTTGATGAAGTCGATGATCTTGTCGGCTTTTGTGGAGATGAGAGGAATGGCTTCCACCCACTTGGTGAAATATTCAGTGGCTGTGATGATAGATTGATGACGAAGAGACGAATGAGGGTTAATCTCACCGATGAGATCTAAACCCCATTGAGAGAAAGGCCAGAAATCCTGAGCAACTTGTAAGGCGTGACTGGGGAGATGAAGCAAGTTAGAGTGCTGCTGACACTTGATGCAACGCCGAACATAATCGCTACAGTCTTGATGAAGGGTAGGCCAATAATAGCCCAGACGAAGGATGCGCTTGGCAACCGAATTCCCACTAAAATGTCTGCCACAAATCCCGTCGTGAACTTGCTGGATGGCGTGAGATGCTTCAGTGAAGGTGAGACAACGAAGAAGGAGGCCGTCGAAGCCTCGCTTATAGAGAAGACCCCCTAGCATGGTATAGCGAGCAGTACGCTTGATAAAAGCTCGTCGTGCATTACTAGAGAGGTTGGGAGGAATGATAGAGAGAGATAAGAAGTCCACAAGTTGCTTATACCAAGCATCTTGTGGGCTTGGGTCTATAGTGTTGACATGATGAATGTGAGGAGAGATATATGAAGGCAATGGCACACGATGCACCATGACAAAAAGTCTGGATGCAGATGAGGAAGATGGGATATGGGAAGCGAGAGAAGCCATAGTGTCAGCAAACTTGTTCGTGGATCGAGGAACAGTCTGCAAGAGGAAATGGTCGAAAGATGCAAGGAGAATGTCAGCACGATTTTTGTACCTTTGCAAAATTTCATTTTTACAGAGGTATGAACCATTGACCTGATTGACGACGAGCTACGAGTCGCCGAAGATGTTGATGGACTTGATGCTGAGAGAGAGGGCGGTCTGAAGTCCCAAAATTAAGGCCTCGTATTCGGCCATATTATTGGTACAATCAAAGTCGAGTTTAAAAGACAAAGGCATGGGCTCCCCTTCGAGTGGGATGAGAATGACCCCAGCACCTCCACCTAGTTGACATTTGGATCCGTCAAAGAACATAGTCATCTGATAGGTGGTGTCATCGGAGGAAAGCGCAGCGATAGACTCGTCAGGGAATTCACACTGCGAAGGTTGAGTGTCAGGAAGAGGGGCATCTGCTAGTTGATCAGCGATGGTTTGCCCCTTGATAGATTTCTGCTGGATGAATTCGAGATCGAACTCAGCAAGCAGCATGAGCCACCGAGCCATACATTGATTCTGATATGGCTTGGAGTGCATATATTTGAGAGGGTCGGTGTGGGTGATGACAAAGGTTTTATGACTGAGAAGATAGTGGCGAAGCTTAGTAGCAGCAAATACTAACGCCAAACAGAGTCTCTCGATATGGGTATATCGAGTTTCATAGTCGACCAGTGTTCGGCTGATATAATAAATGGCTTGCTCACGGTGATGCTCATCTCGGTGCGCGATCATGGCACCTAACGAATGGTGAGTGGCTGAGATATAAAGGTAGAAGGGTTGGTCGTCTTTAGGTGGAATGAGAACTGGTGGAGAGACCAGATAGCATTTTAAGGCTTCAAAAGCCTCTTGACAGTCCTTATCCCATGTAAAAATGACGTCCTTCTTAAGGGGATGATGAAAAGGTTGGCAACGGTCAGAAAGCTACGAGATGAAGCGACGAATGGACTGGAGATTACCTTGCAAACTGCAAAGCTGCTTGAGATTGGTCAGGGGAGGCATTTCGAGGATAGCGCGAATCTTGGCGGGATCTATCTCGATGCCACGGAAGGAAACGATGAAGCCGAGAAGCTTGCCAGAGAGGACCCCAAAGACACATTTCTTGGGGTTAAGACGGACATTGTACTGAAGAAGATGAGAAAAGATGATGTTGAGAATGGTCAGATGGTCACGGAAAAATTTGGATTTGCCGAGAAGGTCATCCACATAGTCCTCCATGATTTTGTGGAGGAGATCGTGGAAAATGTAGGTCATGGCACGCTGATAAGTGGTGCCTGCGTTCTTCAAGCCGAAAGGCATGACTCGATGGCAAAAAGTCCCCCATGGGGTGATGAAAGTAGTCTTGTGCTGATCTTCCGGAGCAATCAGGATTTGATTGTATCCTGAAAACCCGTCCATAAGAGATAGCATCTCATGGCCGGCCGTAAGATCAACGAGCTGGTCAATGTTAGGAAGAGGAAAGTCGTCTTTAGGACAGGCTAGATTAAGGTCATGATAGTCTGTGCAGATCCGAATCCCCCCAGTTGCCTTGGTGACTGGGACGATGTTAGAGACCCACTGTGGATAATCGATGGGCTGGATGAAGGAGACAGAAAGAAGACGCTGAAGCTCTTCTTTGACAAGGAGGGCAACGCGAGGATGCATCTTTCGAAGCTTTTGCTTGACAGGCTTAGCCTCTGGTTTGGTGACAATGTTATGGGTAACGATGGTGGGGTCGATGCTAGGCATATCACTGTAAGTCCAGGCAAAGGCCTTGCTATGGTCGGAGAGGAACTAGGTATAGTCAAGCTGCTCCTGAGCGTCTAGAGATTGGCCGATCTTTAAGACATGAGGAACATCAGAAGAAGGAAGGTTGATGTCAATGGTTGATTCATTTAACATAACCTGGGTCTCAGAAGGGAGGGAGCGCTGGATGAAAGAATCATCAGCGCCCATGTAGGAAAGAATGGCGTCATCGTCAACGCAGTGAACAGTGTGAATGGTTGTCGACTCATCTTCGATCATGGTGGGAAGAATGAGAGGGAGAGATTTGGATACCCCATTGAGCTGATAAGTCAAGGGGTCCAGGCGGATGGTGTTTATGAAAAAAAACAAAACTAGGAGGAATGGAAACCACTGACTCCGTAGGTGAAGGTGGCGAAATAGGCGAGTGTGGAGGAGATTGGTCAAGGATTGGTTCAGGATAAAGGTCTACAGGGTCTTGAGTGGGGTTGTGATATCCCAGACCATACCGTTTCTTGGTGTCGTCATCATTGAGCGGTTGGATAGGCTGATGGGAGCCCTGCTCATAGCGTCCAAAACCAAAACCCTTCCATGCACACCTGTAAAGGTAAGTATGTGCAAAGGCGGGGTTGCCAAGAAACGAAAAATCTGATGTGAAAGGTTGGGGTGAAGAAAGAGGATTACCATCAGTAGGAGCTTGATTAATCCCTCCATAGATGAGGTTGGTGCGGAGGTGAGGGGGACCATAAGGTATGATCATCCCGATCCGATGGTCGTAGCTGGGGCTGTGATGAAGGCGTCCATACTCTTGCGGAGTTTGGAACATGTCTAAAGCCAGCAAGCGATACTCTCCCAATGAAAGTCTTTGGAAGACGTCTTCCATGGGATCTGTGGTTGTCGCTTGAAGGGGAGGTGTAAGGGCGACCGCCTGTTGTGAATTGTTTGAAGCTTTCGCGGATGGAGGCAGTGCCGAGGTTGACGGCTTGATAGGAATGAGGACATCGTTTGGACAGTAGGTGGTATTGCATGTTTTGAAAGGCGAAGGGTCAGCGGGAATGGTGTGGATTTGTCCATCATGCTCAAACTTCACACAACGGTGCAGGGTGGAGGGGACACAGGCCATGGCGCGGATCCAGGGTCAGCCCAGCAAGATGTTGTATTGGAACTCTCCTTCGATGATGTAGAAGAGCTCCGGGACTGTGCGTGGACCAACGCGGATATGAAGGATGACTGTGCCAATGGTCGTGGCAGTGGTGTCGTTAAAAGAGCGCAAGATCGCGTCAGTTTTGGAGACGCAATTCTTGGGAAGAGCCAACTGATCAAAGGCATGAGTGGAGATGATGTTGATGCTAGCACCCCCGTCGATCATAACGCGTTTAATGCGTGTCCGATCGATGTAGGTAGTGATGAAGAGGGCGGCGTCCTGATCTTCTGTGTTGGATGTAGGAATCTCAGAATCGCTGAATGTGATGGAGGCAACAGGGGCTAAGGAGTGGACAAGGGTAGCAAGTGGCTGGGGATCCTCAGGTTGGACCTCCGCTGCCTGCAGGGCTTGGATAAGGGCCTGACGATGTTGGGGTGAGGTTTGGACGAGATCGTAGAGGGACATCTTCACAGGCGTCTGGTGAAGCTGTTTCAACATGGAGTCGTGGATTGGTCCGGAAGAGGAAGAAGAAGAAGAAGAAGAGGGTTGAGGCGCGCCAAGGATAGAAATCTTAGGCTTAGGCGGTTGAGGTGGATTGACAAAAGGGTAGGTCTAAGGAATGGCAGCTTTTTCTTTCACCTTATCCTTTTGTGACCTAGTGGTGATATGAATGGCATTGATTTCAAAGATGGGAGGTGAAGATGATGAAGGGGTTGTAACCGGTTGATGAGATGTGGATGGGTTTGAAGAGGTTGACGGGTTGTGAGAAGGAGTCGGGGGGCGGTCGAAAGTGTCCTCAAAGAGAAGAGTGTCTTTCTCCAGATAACGGCGAATGACAACCTTAAGGGCACAGCAAGTCTCGGTGTCATGTCCTGGTGTACGATGATATAAACAAATCTTCGTGTCGTCGAACCAGGGGGGTTTAGACCCGAGAGGTTGAAAGGGCTTGATGGGTGGAAGAGTTATGCTATAAGTTTGCAAAATTCGTTGCAAGATCAAAGAGTATGAGCCCACTAAAGGGTCCATGCTCATCGATGTATGCGATGTCGGTGACTTTTGCTTGGGCGAAATGGGAGGAGGTTTTCGTACCACTTTCTGGGTTGATGGTGCGATGACAGGCGGAGATGATACACTCTTCGTGAGAGGTATCACCCTTTTGGGAGAGGGTAGGCTAGTGGTAGGTAAAGGAAGCAAAGGAGGCAACTGGTTTTGGTTAGAGGTTGAAGCGGGAATGACTCTGGTTAAGGTTGAAGGATGCGGGCCCAAAATGGAGGGCAATGGTGACGGAAGAGGAGGCGTTCGCCTCTGTGGTTTGATAGTCTTTTGAGATTTAGGTTGAAGACTAATATTGTTTGAAGTTTGAGTTAAGTCCACCTTCACTTGTGGATGAGTGAGGTTGGAGACGGGGCGAACGCCAAGTGATTTGATAGGTTTAGGCGGAGTAGATGAGGGTTTTGGTTTTGATGAAGTTGATGAAGATGTAGACGGTTTGGAAGTGGAGATCGGATTTTTGTTGATAGTCTTAGGAGGTTCTGCCATGGGAGGATTAGCGACATGAGATGAGAGGGCCCGGGCTTGTTGAAGAGCTGTGAGATGGTCCCACAATCCCTGATGTTCCACTTTCCTAAAAGGGAGAAGTTCGAGTCTCTCCACTAGTCGGGAAAATGGCTGAGAAGATGCGGGATGAGGTTTAGGCTCTTGAGAAGATGCCAATGGTTGTGGGACTGAAGGTGAGACGGATGTAGTAGTCTCGGGCCCAAAGCATGGTGAAGTTGTGATAGGTTCATGTTTGGTTGGAGATGAAGGAGAGATAGGTTCTTCTCTGGGTGGAGAAGAAACTGGTGAATGAAGCTCCTCAAGTGGGTAAAGGGCAGGGATGATAGTGCCCTCCACTTGTGGTCGAGGAGTAGGAAAGGTTGGGTCCTCCATGGGCAGCAAGAAGGAAGATGGTGAAACTGGCGGTGCTGGTAAGGTCGAGGCATCCTCCAAAATTAGAGAAGTTGAAGGAGAACTAGCCAGAGAAAGAGGTTCGTCCATATGTGATGGACTGATGGATGAACTCACCTCTTGGGGTTGGTTAGAAATGAGGGGCGAGACCGTATTGACTGTTCGAATATTATGTTCATGGGTATTGTCAGTCAAGGTCTGGACGTTGTTTTGGGTTGGTGGATGATTAGGGAATGGTTGTTTGAAGATATCGATACCCTGGTTAGGAGGGGCGTTAGGATTGTCGAGGATGAGGTCACCCTTTTCCAACATGTCTTGGACTATGTTTTTAAGGGTTTTACAATTGCCCGTGTCATGACCTTTAACATGGTGGTAGTGGCAGAAGTCATTCTCCCTATACCACGCAGGGATGGCACGTGAGGGATCAAATTGTGGTGGAGGTCGGATCTGAGGGAGATTGATGGCCCCTTGTTTGATGAGTTTTTCCAGCACAGACGTGTATGATTCTCCAAGTGGAGTAAACTGTCACTGTATGTATCTCTGCTGAAATTGGCGAGTGGCGCTCATGGACGTGGATGGTTCAGGTTGATTAGTTGAAGGTGAAGAAGAGGAAGATCTAACAACCACAACATTTGCTGAAGCTTTAGATTTAGGATTGGACAGGAGGGCTTAGAAGAAGGGTCATTGGTTTTGGAGTTGGGATTCTTACTCCGCAACTTGACTTTATTCTCCTCAACGGCACGTAACTCAAGTTTATGAGCCATCGTGAAGGCTTCGTCAAAAGTGCGGAAGGTTTGAACCCTCAAGGTAGAAGAAATATGTTTAGCATAGACTTGAGAGAAAAGTTCAATAAGCTCAGGCTGAGGTAAAGAAAATGAAAGTTGATTGATAAGGCTCCTCCACCGAGCGACGAAATCAGCAATAGATTCATCCTCGAACTGGCGAATAGAATAGAGGTCTGTGATAGAGACCTTCTTGGTGATATTGATGGAGAAATGATCGAGGAAGAGCTGGGCCAACTGAGTGAATGTGAGGATGGAATGGCTGGGAAGAGAGCTGTACCAGTCAAGTGCAGCACCTGAGAGGGACATGGGAAACGTGCGTAAGAGCAACGCATCGTCATGGGCGATAAGGTAACAGGCATGTCTGAATGCCCGTAAATGTTGTTGTGGGTCTTCCTTGCTCTGGAAACGAGAAAACTTAGGAAGTTCCCACTGGTTGGGATATGGTCTGATGGGGACGGAAGGATGGATGGGCTCGTTACAGATTTGTTCGTACGAGAGAGTGTTGCGTGAGCCAGTAATGGAGGTCTCTAGGTTGGACATTTTATCCATCAGCATCTTGATAATATCTACTGACGGATTGGCGGGTGGAGCACCTCCTAGATTGTGAGGCGCTTGAAAGAGGCTGGAAGAGGTATATGACGTAGTCGGTTGTACCAATAAGGGTGCAACGTACGGATGACTAGTCGTAGGGACGGAAGAAGTGACTAAGGATGATTGGATGGAAGGCATGGCTAGGTTTGATGTTGTCATGGGAGGTTGGTTAGAGGTAACATGGGCTAATGGATGGGTAGCCACCCTAGTGTTGATAGGAGTAAGGGTGGACGGAATAGAGACGACCAGGTTTTGAAAGGGGATAGAAAGTGGTTGAGTGGACTGAGATTGATTGGGGGCCGAAACCCTGGTGAAAGTGGGCCCAACGACGGAAGGAGAGGCCACACTTGGATGGTTGGTGAAAGGTTGGTCATTGGTTGAGGCAACAGCCTGGGTGTCTAAGGGTTGGACTACAGACGTTGTTGATACGGCCGCCGTCGCGAGGAGAGAAGTCGGCATTCCATAAATTGGATTGCCAAAGGGGTCTCACGTTTGGCTATTCACGAGATAGTGTTGCAGGGCTTTGGTATTGAGGTCCAAGAATCGTGCGAAGTCTTGGTCCCCTTCTAGAATAATAGGCGTTTGGGTCAGAGATGGTCTGGTAGGAGTTCTTTCAATTTTTGAGTTGAACTCCATTATAGGGTTGGTTGTAGGTGGGGTAGATGGAAGAGGATGATGCCTCACGTGATCGACTAGAGCCTTGGCTTGGCTATGAGTCAGAACCATTCAAGGCAAGGGAGAACATCCTCACAAGCTCAAACAAGCAGATAAGAACTAAAAAGATGAAGACACAAGCAGATCCTAAAACCCTAGAAGTAAATTATTAGGATTACAGTGGCTTATGCCTTAGAATATGTGTGTAGAGGAAGATTGGCTTTGTGAGTCGGGTCCTAGAAGAAGCAGTCTATGGATGGTTTCGGGTTTTGTTATGGTGCTCAAGAAATCTGTGTTAGCTTCCGTACAGGCCTGGTGTTAAGGAGCAAGCTCCCCTCACTTCACGATTCCAGTGGTTAGCTGGTTTTGCTTAGCCAAAATATACTTCCACTAGAGTTTATCCTCTGCCAGAGAACGGAGTGGGCTTCCCCCTTGGTGATGAAATCCAAGTAGGGTCACCGGGATGGGTAAGGTATCTGCTGGGGGATGAAATCCCAGTCGGGCCTTGTCTCAGGTAAGTTTTATGTTTGTTTTGTGCAGGTGGTTTGGTCGTGTAACATCAAGTGATCTAGATTAATTCAATATGCGGTTTAATTACTATGTGTGGTCTAAAAGATGCAGGCAAACAGAAATGAATGCAAAGTGTTTTAATGTCCAAGTTGAAATGTTTGTTCGTATGAAGACGAATGGAGAAAGAGTCGAAGAGTATGAGTTTTAGCTAGTCTAGAAGTGCAAGAAAGAAAGAAGTGTTCGTTTTAGTTCTGCTTATGATGTCGTTTAAGAAGAGACGAAAGGAGGTGAAAAGGAAGAAACCTAATACACCTAAATGAATGAAAGAAAGAAAGAACCCAAGGAGGACCTAGGGTCCCACCGGGCGTGCCAGAATGTTTCTAATGCAAAATTGCTTTCTACATTCAAAAGAAGAAATAAGAAACTAAAAGATGGTCAAGGCTAGAAGTACCTGATAAAGTCGTGCGCACCGAAATCAGACGTTGAAAGATTCTCCTCTTTTGCTGTGGAGGAATGACACCTGCGAAGAAAAGGCTAAAACATAGAAAAACGTTAGTCAAAGATATGGTGGGCTGTCAGGAGAATGCCCAATCCCAGAAGTATGAAGACTCCCTAGAAGGATATCAACCCACTGATAAAAAAGCAGAATATTGGACGAAAGTAGATGATAATGACAGAAAAATAAAGAGCGTACCTGATATGCAGCACTGTCTACACAGTCGCCGGCGTCGGTCTCTGTGGTGCCGGCGTCTGTTAGGGAAGGTGCCGACGTCGGTTAAGGTGCCATCGTCGGTCGGGGTAGTGACCGGCGTCGGTAGGGGCAGGTTCTGGGAAAGGTTTGAACAGGTTCGGGACAGGGTCAGGGATGTAAACAAGGGACGCTGGGTCTGAACAGAGTCGGGACAGGGTCTGATAAGGTCAGGGTAGGGTTTTGGATAGAGTCGGGACAGGTTCTGAGAGAGTCTGGGGGATTTTGGACAGAGTCGGGACAGGGTCTGGGCAAGGTCGGGACGAGGTCTAAACAGAGTCTGGGGGAGTCGGGATAGAGGCAGGGATAACAGAACTGATAAATAATAACTGAGAAAGAAATGAAATAAATAGAATAATACTTACCTGCCAGAAGACGTGATGAAAGCCATAGTTGGAGTCAGATTGAATGCAGAGAGTGTTGATGTCGTAGTGTTGATGATTGCTCGAGGTTCGCAGGTTGGTGGAGGAATTCACAGGTTGGTTGCTCAGCGTTTCGAATAGCGTTCGGGATCTGGTCTCGAATGGTTGGTGGAGGTTGATGAAGGCGAGGGACGGGGACGGTTCCAGAGATGGTTCGTCAACCATTTCGGGAAACCAAATGGTAACTGATAACGGACAAGGGGAAGGTGACCGACGTCGGCAGGATTACCGACGTCGGCCGATAGGTGACCAACGTCGGCGACATCAGCCGGGTAAAGACCGTCGTCGGCAGATGCATAATGGGGATAGAGTCTACCTTTTGATCTGTGCTCATTTTTACATGCTGCCAGGGTCAAGGTTGGTGGAATAAGTGATCGGCAAGGGTTCAATAGGGGTCAAGGTTGGTGAAACAAGTGATCGGCAAGGGTTCAATAGGCGAAGAAGAATAAGACGGGGAATGACCAGGGGAGTCGACACGATTTTGGTGTCTACAGCAATCCTTATCCAAATTAAAGGAGACATCTTTCTTGAGGAGGTGATGAAAGGGTTGACATCAGTCAGAAAGCTACAAGATGAAGTGATGAATAGATTGAAGCTTCCTTTGCAGGCTGTGAAGTTGCTTTAGATTGGAAGGTGGCGGCATCTCGAGTATAGCTCGAATCTTAGCGGGATCAATCTCAATGCCATGAAGAGAAATGATGAAGCCTAAAAGCTTCTCTGAGAGAACCCCAAAGACACATTTCTTGGGGTTTAGTCAAACATTGTATTGGAGGAGGTGAGTGAATATGATTTTGAGAATAGTTAAATGGTCACGGTAGAGTTTGTATTTCCCAAGCAGGTCATCCACATAATCCTCCATGATTTTATGGAGGAGATCATGAAAAATATAGGTCATGGCGAGTTGATATGTGGCACCTGCATTTTGAAGACCAAAAGGCATGACCCTATAGCAAAATGTCCCCCATGGGGTGATAAAGGTTGTTTTATGTTGATCTTCTGGTGCAATCAAGATTTGATTATATCCTAAAAACCCGTCCATGAGTGAAAGCATCTCATGACCAGCCATAAGATCAATAAGTTGGTCGATGTTAGGTAAAGGAAAGTCATCTTTTGGGCAAGCTAGGTTGAGATCCTGATAATCAGTACAAATTTGGATTCCCCCAGTCACTTTTGTGATAGGAAAAATATTTGACACCCATTGCAGATAGTCAATGGGTTGGATAAATGAGACAGAGAGAAGATGTTGAAGCTCCTCTTTGATAAGGAGTGCAACGTGAGGATGCATCTTGTGAAGATTTTGACTGACAGGCTTAGCTTTTGGGTTTGTGACTATGTTATGAATGACAATGTTAGGGTCGATACTAGGCATATCACTATAAGACCAAGCAAAAGCTTTGTTATGATCTGTAAGGAATTTGGTATATTCGGTTTGTTCCTGGGCATCTAAAGATTGACCAATCTTTAAGATGTGAAGAACGTCAGAAGATGGTAGGTTAATGTCAATGGTTAATTCATTTAACATAACCTATGTTTTTGAAGGAAGTGATCATTGAATGAAGGAATCATCCGCACCCATGTAGGTGAGTATGGCATCATCGTCCACACATTAGATGGTGTTGATAGTAGAAGATTCATCGTCTATCATGTCTATAAAAATGAGAGGAAGAGACCTTGATACCCCATTTAGTTGATAGGTCAGGGGTTCCAAGTGAATGGCATTTATGCAAAAAAACTAGGAGGAATGGAGACTACCGACTCCGTAGGTGAGGATGGAGGAACAGGCAAAGTCAGAGGATATTATTCTATAATGGTTTTGTGATGAGGATTTTTAGAGGCTTTAGTAGGCTCTTCAAATCCCAAGCCATGTCATTTCTTAGCATTTCTTATGGCCTCATCATTTGGAGGCTCAATAGGTTGGTGGGAACCTTGTTCATAGTGCCCAAAACCAAATCCCTTCCACACACACCTATAAAGATAGGTGTGAGCAAAGCTATGATTGCCAAGAAAAGAGAAATCAGATGTAAATAATTGGGGTGATGAAAGAGGATTATTATCAGTAGGAGCTCGATCTAGCCCTCCATAAATGAGATTTGTTTGAAGATTAGGAGGACCATATGAAATGACCATTCCAATGCGATGGTCATAATTTGGGTTGTGATGAAGTTGTCCATATTCCTGAGGAGTTTGGAACATGTCTAGAGTAAGCAAATGGTACTCCCCAAGTGAAAGCCACTGGAAGGTATCTTCCATGGGATCTTTTGTAGTCACTTGAGAAGGAGGAATAGGTGCAACTGACATTTGTGAACTTGTTGATGCTTCTGTGGATGGAGGTGGCATTTGGGTTGATGTTTTCAGAGGTATGAGAACATCATTGGGTTGATAAGTTGTGTTACATGTTTTGAAGGGAGAAGGGTCAGCAGGAATGACGTGAACCTGTCCCTCATGTTCAAATTTGACACAATGATGTAGTGTCAAAGGGACACAAGTCATGGCATGAATCCAAGGTCACCCCAACAACATGTTGTATTACAACTCCCCCTCAATGATGTAGAAAATTTTTGGGACTATTTGTGGGCCAACACAAATATGCAAGATGACGGTGCCAATTGTAGTGGCAGTGGAATCATTAAAAGATTGAAGAATTGCATCAGTTTTGAATATACAATTCTTTGGGAGGGATAATTGGTCATATGCATGGGTGGAAATGATATTGATACTAGCACCCCCATCAATCATAACCTGCTTGACACGAGTTCGATCAACGTAGGCTATGATGAAAAGGGTAGCATCCTGATCTTCCAGATTAGAGGTAGGAATTTCAAAATCACTAAAGGTAATGGAGGTGATGGTGGGTAATGATTGGACTAAGGCAGCTAATGGTTGAGGGTCTTTGGGTTGAACCTCTACCACCTATAAAGTTTTTATTAAAGCTTGGTGATGGTTTGAAGAGCTTTGAATGAGGTCATATAAGGACAACTTCACTGGAGTTTGGTGAAGTTGTTTCACCATAGAATCACGAATGGCCTCTGAAGATGTAGGTTGGGATGTTCCCAAGATTGAAATCTTGGGTTTTGGTGTTTGAGAAGGTTTAAAAAATGGGTATGTCCAAGGAATAGAAACCTTCTCTTTTCCTTTATCTTTTAATATTTGTGACCTGGTGGCCACATTAATGGTATTAATTTCAAATAAAGGGGAGGAAGAAGGTAAAGGGACCATAGTCTGATTATGGGATTCTAATGAAGGTGAGGAGGTTTGAGAGACATGGGAAGGTGTCAAAAGTTTGTCAAAGGAACCTTCAACAAGCAGGTTGTCTTTTTCCATGTATTGGTGAAGGATAACCTTAAGGGCACAACAATTTTAGTGTCATATCCAAGTGTGTGATGATATAGACAAATTTGGGTGTCATCGAACCATTATGGCTTTGATTCAAGAGGTTGAAATGGTTTAATAGGTGGAAGAGTGATGCTAGAGGATTGTAACAATCATCGTAGCAACAAAGCATAAGAACCTGCTAATGGATCTCCACTTGTTGTGATAGCAGATGTTGACAAATTTTGTTTTGTAGGAGTCATTGAGGGAGTTTTCTATACCACCTTTTTAGTAGGTGGTGTGGCCAGTCATGTAGATGGCACTTTTTTGGATAGAGGTGCCGAGTTTTTTGGAGTGTATTTTTGGTGGGTAAAGGTAGTAGGGGAGGCAGTTTGTTTTTGTTCGGTGTTGGAGTAGGAAGGATTCCTATTAAGGTAGAAGGGTGTGGGCCCAAAATAGAAGGCAATGGTGATGGTGGGGGAGGAGTTCTCCTATGTGGTTTATTAGCCTTCTTTAATAAAATGTGAGGACCACTACTTAGGGGGGTGAGGTTCAAGTCTACCTTCACTTGTGGATGAGTGAGGTTAGGTATGGGGCGAACATCAAGAGATTTAACCTATTTTGGTGCGGTGGTTGCTTGTGAGGGTTTAGGTTCAGATGTGGATGTTTGAGCTTCTAAAGTTTTGGAAGTAGAAGCCTGATCCTTGTCGGAGACTTTGGGATAATTTGCTACAAAAGGGTTGACAGTACGAGATGAAGTGGGATGTGTAAGATAAGGAGCTTTAAGTCACTCCCACAATGCCTCATGCTCTAAGTTTCTCAAATGGAGAAATCCTAAGTTCGCAACCAATCAAGAGAATGGTTTTGAAGATGTTGGACAAGGCTTTGGATTTTTAGAAGATGTGGGTGGTTGTGAGACCAGAAATGTGTTAGTTGTAACGATCTCGGGCCAAAGGCATGAGAGAGCTTTTACTAGATCATCTTCGGTCGAAGTAGGTGAAGAGACAAGTTCTTCTCTTGGTGGAGAAGGAACTGGAGCATGTGACTCCTCAAGAGGATAAAGGGCAGGGATGATCATACCTTCTACTTGTGGTCGAAGAATGGGAAAAGTATGATCTTCCATGGGTAAAAGAAAGGATGAGGGTGGAGCTAGCAGTGCCAGTATCGTCAAAGCATCCTCCAATATAAGAGAGTTCAAAGTAGACTCTTCTATGCATACAAGGGGGGAGGATAGAGGACAAAGAGAAGAAGAATGTTCTTCCACTCGTGGAGGAGAAATGGGAGAAGAAGGCTCTTCTACCTGTGGTGGATAGATAGGAGAAGAAGGCTCTTCTACTTGTGGTGGGCAAATAGGTTGACTAACCTCTTCAGACTATGGGAGAGGTTGGTTAGGAATAAAAGGAGAAACCATGTCGACCATGCGTGTATTACGCTCTTTGGAGCCATCGACCATGATCTGTACATTGTTTTGGCTAGGGGGATGGTTAGGGAATGGATGTCTAAAGATGTCTATGTTTTGGTTAGGTGGCGCGTTTGGGTTATCCAAGACAAGATCCCCTTTGTCTAACATATCTTGAATAACGTTCTTGAGGGTTTTGCAATTGTCTGTGTCATGACCTTTGACACAATGATAATTATAGAAGTCATTCTCTCTATACCATGCTGGGATGGCTCGTGAGGGATCAAATTGAGGTGGTGGTCAAATTTGAGGGAGGTTAAGGACTCCTTGATTTATTAGTTTATCCAACATGGAAGTGTATGATTCTCTTATTAGATTATATTGACATTGTACGTATCATTGTTGGAATTGTCATGTAATGCTTTGTGATGTAGAGGGTTTGGATTGGTTAGTTGTGGTAGAAGAAGATGATCTAAGTACCAAAACATTTGTTGATCCCTTGGATTTGGAATTAGAAGAGGAAGATTTGGATGAAGGGTCATTTGATTTTGCATTAGTATTTTTACTACGCAGTTTGACTTTGTTTTCTTCAACAACATGGAGTTCAAGCTTCCTAGCCATGGTGAAAGCTTCGACAAATGTACGGAATGTTTGGACCCACAAAGTAGATGAGATGTGTTTGGCACATGCTTGTGAAAAGATCTCAATGAGCTCAGGTTGAGGTAAAGAAAAGGAGAGTTGGTTGATTAAACTTCTCCATCGAGCAACAAAATCAGCTATTGATTCATCATCGAATTGTCTAATAGAATATAGGTTTATGATGGAGACCTTTTTAGTGATGTTGATTGAAAAGTGGTCAAGAAATAGTTGAGCTAGTTGAGTGAAGGTAAAAAGAGAATGACTAGTAATAGAACTATACCAATCAAGGGTGGCACCAGAAAGTGACATGGGGAATGTGCGAAGTAACAACGCATCATCATGTGCTATAAGGCAGCAAGCATGTCTAAATGCTTGTAGATGTTGTTGTGGGTCCTTTTTACTCTAAAAATGAGTAAATTTTAGGAGTTCCCATTGGCTAGGATATGGTCGAATATGGACTAAAGGATGGATAGGTTCATTACAAATTTGTTCATATGAAAGGACATTCTTTGATCTTGAAATAGATGTCTCAAGGTTGGACATCTTATTCATTAGCATCTTGATTAGATTGGCTGATGGATTGGTAGGAGGATAATCCCCTAGATTGTAGGGTACCTAGAAGACCTTGGGAGGGGCATATGATGTGCTAAGTTGTGTTTGTATAGGCACAACATATTGGTAATTCGTCATAGGGACCGATATTGAGGTTAAGGGCACTTGTGAGATGGAGTTGGGGGGCACAAATTGACTAGGTGCCGCCAAAGTAGGTTGGATGGTGGCAACAATAGTTAGAGGATAGGTAGTTACTCTTGTGTTTATGGGTGTAAGAGTGGGTGGGATAGAAACTAGCAAGTTTTGAAAAGGTGTTGAACTTGTTTGAATTGTTTGTGGTTGAGGGGGTATGGAAACCCCAATGGAGGTAGGTCCAGAAATGGAAGGGGAGGCCAACTCTTGAACATTGGTGATGGCTGGGTCATTAGTTGAGGCAATGGCCTGAGTAACAATGGGTTGAGTAACAGAGGTTGTTGATATATTTGTTGTTTCAACTAAGGAAGTTGGCATCCCAAGAATAGGGTTACCTAAAGGATCTCGCATTTGGCTTCTCATGAGGTAGTGTTAGAGAGCCTTGACATTGAGGTCAAGGAATATCTTGAAGTCTTGATCCCCTATAGGAACAATAGGTGGTTGGTTCAAAGTTGGAGTAGGCTCAGTGTCTGAAGGATACTCCATTAGGGGACTTGTTATGAAAGGTGAAGGTGAAAGTGGTTGTTGTCTCACGTGGTCAACAAGATTTTTAGCTTGACTACGTGTCAAAACCATTCAAGGCAAAAATTTGTGCAGGTTTTAAAAACTGTATATTCCAATCTCAAAATTCTAGAGTGTGTGTTTGACAGCCAAAAAGTTAGGTTTTGAACTTGCTATTTTGAAAGAAATATTTTTGACAGTGACCGACGTCAATTAAATAACTGATGTCAGTTATGAAGAGTTGCCAAGGTTGGTGGTATAATTGATGTCGGTGAGATGAGTTACCGATGTCAGTGGAAAAGCCGATGTCGGTGTCTGTGTATTTCTAGAAACACAAAAAACTAATATTCTTAAAAAAAGAGAAATTTTGCATTTGTTTTGGATCTCAAAATGTGACCTCACTAGCTCAAAAGATCAGATATAGTCATAAAAATAGATGATGGCAAGCAACCTCTAAACGTTAAATTCCTAAGAATAAATTTTAGAGTTGTGGTGGCTTATGCCTTAGAAGAGTAAGTTTGGGAATTGGGCTTTTAGAATGGGTCCTAAAGAGGAAGTCTATGGTTAGTTTCGGGTTATGTTTTGGTGCTCAAAATCTGTGTTAGGTTTCATACGTGGCCTGGTGCTAGGGGCTTGCTCCCTTCACTTCACAAACCTAGAGCTGAGCTGGGCCACTTAGCCAATATATACTTCGCCTATAGTTTATACTCTACTAGAGAATAGAGTGGGTCCTCCCCTTGGTAGTGAAGTCCAAGTAGGATCTCCAGGAAGGGTATGGTATCTGCTAGGTGATGAAATCCTAGATGGGCCTTGTCTCAAGTATGTTAAAATGTTTAATTTGATGTGCTTGTGATCAGGTTGTGTAACATATGTGCACTACGCTTTATTCATAATGCATTTTTAATTACTAGATGAGCTAAAAATGCATTCAAGCAGGAATGAAATGCAATATATTTTTAACCCAAATTGAAATGTTTTATTTAGATGCAAACAAGTGAGGAAAAGGTTAAGAGTATGAATTTTACTACTCTAAAATGCAAGAAAGAGGTGACAAGAAGAAAAAGAAAGATATTCTTTTTAAATTTTGCTTATGATTTCTTTTTAAAATAAAAAGATAGGAGGAGAGGATGTAAGAAGAGAATTTTTTCCTAATGCAACTATATGAAAGTTTGCTTTTTATAAGAAATGAACCCAAGGAAAACTCTAGTGTCCCACCAGGCGTGTCGAATGTTTCTCTATGCTTTTGCTTGTTTACATTCAGATAAGGAAGAAACTACAGATAATGGTCAGGGGTTTGTATGTTACTCAAATGAAGTTACACACCATATCCAGAAATTGTAGGATCTCCTCTTTGGCTATGGAGGAAGACACCTGTAGAGAGAAAGAGACTCAAACAAAGAAAATGTTAGATAGATATATGGTGGACTACCAAGCAACGCTCGATCCCAGAAGTGTAAAAACTTCCTTGAGGGATGATAGTCCACTATTTGATAAAAATATTGTCATATAAAGAGAAATAATGAAAGACTAAGAAAGATAAAGTAGACAATGCATACCTATTCTCTGTAATCAATCTGTCACAGTCACCAACATCGGTAGTGCTACTGACATCGATTGGTAAATATGCTGACATCAGTTATGTAACTGATGTCGATAGGGGCAGTGGGCTTTTGGATGAGTTTCAGGTTTATGTCTATGGTCAAAAAAGGAGTTTGGGAGTTTTAGGTTCTGTGCAGGGTTACAAGACAGTGAATAGGGTCTGAAAGGGGGCAAAAATAGAGGACAGGGGTGGAAAGAGAATAAGAATGAGAGGAAGGCTTTTCAGCCTCTCTAGGAAGAAAGTCAGGTTGTCTCTCAATAGTAATAAAAAATATTACATGGAAACTAATTACCAATGCTTCTAAAATACTGAAATGAAATAGAAGAATACTTAACTCTGGTTAGTGGAGAACCAGAGCTGTCAGGATGTTTGTTCCTGATGCGGCTAATGTAGAAGACTTCGTACAACCTTCCAATCCAATGTATGGAGTGAATTCTATAGATTTTCTGTAGCCTAAAGAGTGATGATAGGATTCTGATGCTTAGTTTCAAAGCATTTTCGTCGATATTTCAGAGTCTAGGAGAAAGAGAATTTAGATTATGGCCCCCAACCAAGGTTAGAATTTAGTTTTAAGTAACTAATGTTGGTGATCCCATCGGTGTCAGCCGATGGTTAACCAATGTCAGAGGCTAGAGAATGGGTAAAAAGTCTATTTTTAGCCTTTTGCCTGTTCCTCCATCTGCCAAGTTCAGTTGCCATTGGTGAATGGTCAAAAGGCACATTTTATAGGTGCGAGAGTTAGTGAGAGAGTTGGAATAGGTCTTAGGTAATTATGATTTGGAGGACTTAGTCATAGGGTGATAAATGGTCTAAGGGCAAGGTATCCAAGGTGAGGTGTCTAGGGTGATGTCATTAATTTAAAATAAGTAATTTATTTTAAATTAATAAAGTGTGCAAGGGACCAAGGGGAGTCGACACAATTTTGGTGTCTACAGATCCACTCAAATTGAGGATCACTCCATTAAATTGTTGTATAAATAGCTTACAATTCCTTAGAAGTCCTAAAAATCATTTTTTTGAACTTTACTCTATCTAAGAGATACGAAATAAAATTATATTATTTAAGGCCTTTAAAAATATCTAAGACTCTAAACACCTTTATTCATGCTTGTTCTTCACATAATAACATTGAAAAACATATACACATTCATGGGTTTATATAGCATTTTCACCCATGAACCCACTTGTTGGGTCTCTATCTTTTTTCCAAAATATTATGGATCAAATCCCATGGCTTATAATTTGGTGGTTTTATTCATCCCTTTAGTCCCACATTCATAAGTGGGTGTCACCTTTCATGTTTAAATACCATAAAATTCATGGTTTGTTAATGCCTAAACATAGGCATTATCATGGACATGACATGTTGTTTAAACTATGCATGGAACATTCAATCACATTATAAACTTGGCATTGAACATGAAATGTGGTGAAAATTTTGTTAGAAACTATGTGTATTTGTGGCATAGATGACATGGATGTGTCACGTGGTAGGTGTGTTGGATGTCTTGGATATTTGATGGTATTTTTCATGATAGTTACTTAATTACATAAAAATATAGTCAATTATGTGAATATAATTAAAACTAGACCATAGAAGATTAACTAGTGGCAAGCCACATGGTGGCTTGAGGACCCACCACGTGGACCACTCTCCACTTGCCACTTGTCGATGTCCAACTGGATGTTCCATCCAAATAGTTTTTTTACGCTAGTCAAATATGACTCAAAAATAAATATTAATGAACTTACCACCACATGGCATTGCACCATTATGCCACATCACCTTGTGTCACCCTTTTACCTATTTGATTTGGGAATTTCAAAGTGTGATATCTTGTGCATACGAGCTCAAAATCAACCCATTCAAATTGTGTCAAATATCTCTCAATGAACTTTATGCTATGCCATCAATTAACCTACAATTTTATTACTTCATTTTAAGATCAAAACATAGATCCTCCTAGATCATTATTAGGGTTCTAAGAGGGTTTAAAACTATTTCCACTCTTAATGATCATTCATAAAGCATATCCCCTCAATCTAAAAAATAATGCCTAGAATTTTGAGCTAGGACCCATCCACATCTACCATGAATATCTTATATTCCCATGTAAATGTTTTATGATCTAATAAATATAATAAAATCCTTCTCAAGTTGACAACCCTTCATTATGTGCACTTGAGAGACCTAAAAACCACTTTTTATGTATTTTCTTGCAAACCTTGTCCTCAAATTACATGAACAAACTTATAAAAACATGTCTCACCTATATCAATGCTTACATGAGCTCAAACACCTTGAATTATGATCATGTCCCCTAATTAGGCCACACTCTCTCTCTTTTCTCTTCTAGACCTTGACCTACAAACTATACTAGGCCTTAAAACTAACCTTCATGTTTCTTTCCATGCACTCTCCACGTCACTCACATAATCAAGAAACATTATACAACCACTCAAGCCTATGTTCACTCATCTCATCAAGCCACAAATATTATACCTTCTCATAAGGTCTCTTCATGCCATGAGTAAGCTTAGGCTACTCAAATACTTATAACTTCATGAAACCATAAGGTATTCATTTCCTTCAAATTCTCTTTCATGACAAAATCATTCAATGATAGCACTCCATCAATTACCCTTGTCATATAAACATACTACTAGCTAGGCACACTCTCTTAATGACATCAACCTCATTCTGGATGTACCTTTAAAATCAATTATAGTAATCAATAGAGAGGGGATGAATGTATACACCAATGCCATAAATTTTAAGCTTACTAGTACCCCCTCCTCTATAAAAAAATATAAAGCCTTCAATCTGTCTCTCCTATCCATACCATCCACTTGAAAACTACCTCTACTAACTTGTGAAGATAGCGATAGAGAGAAGGAAGATTTTTTTGAACTTTTAAGACCTATACATGAAATCTAAGCATCATTTTGACTTGTATAATCTAAAGAGACACCTATGCATTCTTTTCACCTGAAAATTAGTTTCCTAAGTCCATACAAGTGAGTGAAACTCCCTTCCTTGGCATTGGACTATAAGAAATTGATCATTTTCTAACATCTTGACATGTGTGGCAGTTATATAACTCCTCTAATAATACTGACAAGTGTATTTTATAGATTATTCATTTTGGAAGTTTTGATACACGTTCGAGTTAGCTAAAACATTTTTTTATTCATTAAACTTTACCTTAAAGTTTTTAAAATAACCTTTAACTTTCTAAACATATGTGAAATGTTTATAAAAGTGACTAAGATGGAAAATGATTGGGAGAGATACCTAAGGACCTATGATACTTTTTGACCAAGTCTTATTACACCTTGTAATGTCTAATGTAGTATAATGCAAGCACAAACTATTACCTTAATTTTTGTAAATTAACCTTAAACTTTGCTAATAAGGCCTTATGAAGGTTATTTGATGACCTAACAAGGAATGAAAGAGTCATAAATAGGGTTTTATAAGCATTAAAATCAATTTTTTACATATAATGCTTTGCCTTTTGACCTTTGGGGTAAGAAAATGGTCAACAAATTGTAAATTTATGTAGGTAGCATGCCTGCAATGCTAACTAAACCAATAAGCTTATCCTTCTATAGTGAATGGTATAATTTTCACTCAACTTAAACCTAATTATACCTTAACTAAGATAAAACAAAATGATTTAACATCCAAACACACACAAAATAAGGACAACACATAAGTAAAGGGAATAAGACACACACACATGTGCTAGCTAAGCACTTAGGGAAAATGAAACACAACATAAACAACTAATATGTATAACTAACCTAAAAACAACTTTATCTCCTAGATCAAATGGGAATCTTATGAGATATTTTCCTCCATGAGATGAATGATAATATGACTCAGGTTGCCTCTTGAACATTGGTCTTATTGGATTTATACTCATGTTCATTACTAATCCTCTTTGCATGCTCTCAAGAGAAATGATATAAACAAACCACTCTCCTATGAAGATGAACTCATCATTTTCTTCAAGATCCGCTTCATATTTCTTAGTATTTGCAACCTCACCCAGTGATACTCCATCTAAACATATTTTTTAGGCCTTCAAGACATCTTAAGTGAAATCATGTCTCTTATCAAATGTTGCAAGCTCATCAAACTCTTTAGGGAGATTTGCATACTCAACCCAAGTTACATCATGGTCTTCAATTGGAATGTCTTGTTCAATTTCTTCTTGAGTATGATCTTCAATAGGGAATGTACCTTCACAATGTCCTTCAATCTCTTTAAGGAACTCAATATACTATTTCCAATCATCTTTTGGGTCCTCTCTTTGATCAATATGAGCAAGACCAATTAGAAAAACATCTTAATCTTTCTCTTCAAGGGCTATAGGGATGTCAAGAGTTTAAAACCTCTCTATCCAGTCATGATTTGATTGGGAATCAACCTCTTCAAGCTAATCTTCTTGCTCATTTTATCCACTTCAAATTCATTCAAAATATTATTTTTTTGGCTTAGATAACCTTCAACATTAAGACTAGTTACAACCTTAGCAAGATTAGATGTAATTGAATCTCTTTCTTGGATCATACATCAAGATTATCTTCTATAAATTCATATTTAAAAATTGATTTATATTTGTGTTCCCTAAGTGGAGTAAAAATCAAAATTTATTCCTCATAGGCACTTGAATAATATTTATTATGTTCACTTGAAACTGAAACCTAATCATATTATTTTATCTCCCATAGGATATATTATTCCTCAAGAAGGGAGATGATGGGAGGGAAAGGAATATGCTCATGATTTGGTTTGGGGATTGATGAAACATCCTTGGAACTTGAGGTCTTGGAAATGGAATATTATTTTAGGAATTCTTGAAGTGAAAGTAATTTCATCTGGGCTATGATTTCCTCATTCTCTTCATCAACCACTTCATTCTTATCTATCCTTCTTAAGGCTCCTTAACAACTGCAAACTAATTTTCAAACTTATCAACTAGGACCTCCCTCTTGTATTGAATACCTTATTGGATAGGCCTCCAAGATGAAATATATTGAAGTTCTTGAGGAAAGGAAAATGGGGGTTGAATATGGACAAGGTTTTCTTTGGTTTTAATATCTAAATCTTGGCTTGATTCAAGTTTCTTCATTTTCAAATTAAACTCTTCAATTTAATTATCTATACTCTTTTGGAATAAATTTTATTGAAGGTGATTAGTGACTTCACAAGGATAAGGAGCATAAGAAGGATGATATGGGATAAAATAGGGATCTTGAGGAGGGATGAGAGGGACTTACATAGGTTTAAATTTTTCCTTGACTTCAACTCCCCAATATATTCTTGTATTACATTGCTTAACCCATGATTTCACCACTTGATTCCAACTTGGAGTATTGAAATACTTCTGGGGGTTTCTTGAGGAAGAGAGGTAGAATATTGTGCCAAGATAGCTTCATTATCTTCCCTCCATGTAGAAATCAAACCTTCTAATTCTATTTTATCTTGGTTATCAATAATAGGCTACTCAACAACAACCTTTACCTTATTTTTAATGATTTCTTGGATTGATTTCCAAGAAGGGAAATTTTGAGGAGTTTGTGAAGGACTTGGAACACTTTAAAACTCACTTAAAATGGCATTTTAGGGAAGAATAAAAGGTATATATGAGGGATGAGGTGGTATATATGAATACACATGGGGATGATAAGATTAAACCTATTATTATTCATGAATTATTAGTTTATCTTCTATGATTTTAGCTAGACCACTTACATCCATCATCTCACTTGAGAGGTTTTACCAATTTGTTCTATCAATAAGTGCCCATTCTTCCTTCATTATTTGCATTGAGTCTCTCACATCATGAATGGGATTATTAGGGTAATTTTGACCATACTCCCTTTATGTGGTAAATCCTACCATATACCTTGCATATCCTAAGATATTTTTCTTGAAACTTGAAATATACTGATTTGAGAAGTGTCTATGTTGACTAGTGATAACATAGTCTTGATAAGGAAGATCACATGAAACATCATAGTCATGTAAGGGGGGTGTAGGATAATTATTGGATTAACATGACTCATGATAAGGCTAATATGTATCATAATTATTTTGATAAGGCTCATCATAGGGTTTATATATAATACCATTGGCTTGAGATGCCTCATCAACTTGCATGAAATTGAATTCTACTTCAAAATAAACCATAAATACCTTATCAAGACAATAAATTAAAGATTGAACTTACTTTGAATAGGTGATAGGGCTGATATAACTATATGCTTAATTATAGAGTCACCATTAAGGTTTTGAATGCCTCTAAAATCTTATATGTAGAATAAAAACACCAACAACTCTTCCACTACTTTGGACCTTAGTCCCAATGTGCATGCCAAAATTGTTATCAACCAAATTTTCATCCTTGGAAGGTAGTTAAAGCCTTAAAATTTTGTAATAACATGGAGATAATCCTAGGATATGGGTGGCCTAATATTGGATTGAATCTCTATATTAAAAGGCTAACTCCCCATGATGAATCACTTAGGATCATAAACTACTCTACCAACTTAATAGGAAAAGAGAGAGAAACCTAATCTAATGGAGGTGATGCATCAAATATATGTGACCACTAATAACCAATTTCATTTTCAATTAAACCATAATATTAACCTACAACAAACACTATTCTTAATATGCTTATATACATCAATATTTCACATGAAGGTTGTGAAAGATGCTTGGGCCAAGAGGACTAGTCAATAGGTCATATAGTGACACTAGTAAATAGATAAATCACTAAACCTTTCACATTTAAATTTAACACTTCACAAGATTTGAAAATAATTTTCAAACTAAATATTAATGCAAGAAAATGACAAATATGCCAAGGAAGCAAAGCTAATCACTTGACAAGATCTACTAGTCATGCACACACATTGAAACTAGTCAAAGGAGGAGGTAAAACAAGACTTTTCTCATTGATCAAAGGATTAAAAATGGGAAGGTATTTTACATACCTAGGTTAATGATTAAAAAATATCTTATCAATGCTAAATTTATAGAAAATGAGAGAGAAGAAGAGAAGAAGGGCATATGAGAGAGAGGTGATAAGTGTATCATGAGGAATTACAATAAATAAGGAGTTAGAGAATATCTTAATAGGTCTTAAATGGATAAGTTTTCATCTTATAAAAATGTATTTCAAGATATGATTACACATTCCTTTTGAATTCAATGGTTCATGTTCTTGGAGGAGTTAGAACCTTACTTTGACACCTAGTGGGAATCTTCTTGATTTGTCAACACTTGGTCATTATTTGAGTTGATTAAACTATTATGAAAGGTAAATTCATTCTAACCTAAGAATATGAAGTGTCGGTAAAAAAACATTACAAAATAATCTATAGATATGATATGCAAAATAAGGAAGATCATATATTATTCATAAATGAAGCATAATGAAGCATGTTAATAAAAGTAAGTCACTTGATTATATAGGCAAGGTGAAATACTAAACTAGATAAATTGGCCAATGTGGGATATATCCTCACATAGTAAAAACTAACTAGAAGATAAAATATCTAGATCATACACTAGTAAACATGATAAAATACATGCAATACATACTCTAACACCCCCCTCAAGTGAATATAGGAGATAGCAAAATCCAAAAATGAAATAGTGGCATATCCACAGTATGAGTCTCAACAACTAGGCCTAATAAGATACTCATGTACAATACGTATCCATGAAATTAATAAGGAAGATGTCTTCATGAACACCCCCCAAGGATAAATTATGAAACCCTAAGCATGTCACACAACTTAAGGAAATAAGGTGATGCAAAAGGCTTTATGAGGATGTTTAAAACCTACTACTAAGTTAGAGTGTACTTCAAGCTAAGACAACCATCTTGAATGTGATGATGAATGAAGTGCATATATACCTCAATGTGTTTGGTTAATTAATGATCAATTGGGTTATGATATATATATTGCACTCTAGTTATCAAACCAAAGTATAGTGGGTGAATCCTATGTGAAGCCAAACTCTATCAACAATTGATGAAGCCAAATAACTTGTCAACTGACTATAACTACTACCCTATACTTAGCCTTTGTAGATGAAAGTGCAATAGCCTACTAAATTTTGAATAAATAAGCAATAGGTTAATAATCAAGATAAAATATGTAGCCAAAAGTGGAACACCTATCACCAAGAGAACCCACCCAATTTGAATCACTATATCTAAACAACTGAGAAGAACCCCTAGTGTAGTGTAATCTAAAATAAGTAATACCTCATAGATATCACAAAATCCTCTTGGAAACCTACCAATGACTATTATGAGGGTCATGTGTAAACCTAAATACAAGGCCAACTGTAAATGAAATTTTTAGGAAAATATGGGTCAAATAAATAATACTCTTAACCATCTACCTATGAAATGTAGCATCACAAAGTGAAGTAATACAAGAGGTAGTGAGAGTCACTCTAGACTAAAAATGAGAATTACTTGGCTTGTAATCAGCCATGCCAAAATGTTGAAAAATATCAAGGGTATACTTATATTGATTCTAATATATCCCTATTTTTGACTATCAAATCTATAAACCAAGAAAGAAATGCAGAAGGCCAAGATCTATCATGCCAAACTATGTTGAAAGTATCTACTAAATAGTTTAAATTTGAGATGAGGAGCTAATTTTGAGAAGCAAAATGTCAATATATAATATCAAGATAATAATTTCCTCCCCAATACATTTAATATACACTTTGGGATCTAATTGGCAGTGAAAAAATCTAGTGGAGAGAAGAAATGAATCCATATTATCATACCAAGCTCAAGGGCCTATTTGAGACTATAAAGATACCTCTTAAGTTTAAAAACAAGAGAAAAATCATGTAAAAACCTATCATGATGCTCCATATATATTTCCTCAATCAAGTATCCATGCAAGAAATCACTCTTAACATCCATCTGATATGCTAGCCAATACTGTGATATATTAAAAAAACGTATAATGTGAACATAATCCATCTTGTAAATAGGCACAAAAGTCTCAAATAGTCAATACCCTTGACTTGTTAGAATCTCTTTTCAACAATACATGCCTTATACTTGTCAATATACCCATTAGCTGCATACTTGGTGTGGTAAATCCACTTGCACCTAACCAGCATTCTTCCCTTAGGAAGAGTGATCAAATCCCAAGTGTGATTATTCATCAATGAATAATACTCATCTGTCATTACATCATGCCACTCATTTATCCCATGAGATTGTGAAAAATATAATGGATCCCTAGAGAATGCCTAACACAAAATTTTAGTACCTATAAAATGTGGTTGATGACATCAAGTAGGTGGAAGATCTTGTATAAATGGTGCTACCTCAATAACTAAAGTATGATCCCACCTAAGCATAGTGGTAATAATAGTGTGAATAATATCCTCATCCTCTATAACCTCTTAAGGAATCTCCTGAACTGGCTCCCTAAATAATGAATTCTCAAGAGGAGGTGAACTATGGAAATAAGAAGGTATAGAAGAAGATGAATTGTCATGAGATGTGAAATGCTCATCAAACTATACATGTGTTCAAAAATGAGCATCATGAGTATCAATATCTAAAATATGATAATCTCTCATATCCTCATAATACCTTATAAAAATCAAAGGTTGCACTTCTTATTCAATGTTTTCCTTTTCTTATTTGGTACAAATTCCCAAGCAAGAATCCTAAAGAATCAAAAAATGATACCTCAAGATTAGATTCAAACCAATCCTCCTCTTAATTCATATGCTCAAGTTATAGATATGGACCCAATAGATAGGAGGTAAATCCCATGAATGCATCATGTATTTAGCCATCTCCTTTAGAGTTTGGTTCTTCCTTTCTTCTAAGACATTCTACTATGTACTATGTGCAATATAATGTTGGTGGATAATACCATGGGATGATAAAAAACTAGAGAAATCTCAATTAAATTACTCCCCCCATTATCTATATGAAGCTTTTTGATACAACTCAATGATTTTTTCTTGACAAAAGCCTTAAAGACTTTAAAGTGATAACATACATCACTCTTGTACTTGAGTAAATAAACCCAACTACACCTTGAGAAATTATCAATGAAGGTAAGTGCATACTTATATCTATTGAAAGAATGAATAGGAAACACTATCAAATCACTGTGTATAAGCTCAAGTGGTGAAAACTATCTCATGGACATGCCCTTAGGAAATGGATCCTGGTTTGTTTCCCTAATGTGTAATTGGTGAAAAATCCATTAAGATATGAAAATCTAGGAAGACCCTCTACCATATTTTGATTTCTCAAATCCTTTAAGTATTTATAGCTTAGGTGTCCAAATATCTCATTCTAAAGCCAACTCTCAAAATTTGCATGAGAATCCAAACATGTCCCTAAATGAGGAGTATCATCAAAACCCTAAAATTAAAAAAGTTGAGAACTGTGATCAATAAAAACCTATGTAATAAGTATGTGTATCTATAACAAACCTTGAACATTAGCACCCTATGGTGTGAAAGTCATTATCTTTCTTTGATCAGAATGGCAAATTTGATAAACTAAAAGTAGATTGGTGGTGATATCTAGAACATATAATGCATCATTGATGCAACCACCATCTAGTTGTATGTCACCCTTCCACTTAATATAAATTAAAGAATAATCTCCAACCTCAATGTTGGAAGTGGAACTCAGACCAAGAGATATAAAGGACTCCTTGGTAGAAATCATATGGTGTGAAGCACCAAAATCTAGAACCAAACTATTTAAAATAGATAATTATGATCTTATGATAAAATTAAGTGTTTTCCCATGCTCATGAGATGGATAAGGAGTGGAGATAGATATATTGTGTTTCCTAATGGAATCCTCTAATTCTTTCATTTTATTTAAACACCTAAACTCTCCATGATCAGTTCTCCCACAATAGGAACAAGATGGGTTAGACTTATTCTTAGATTTGGAAGATGGTTTGGGTTTATATGTAGTAGTGTTAAGATTAGGTACATTTTGAGGTGAAGGATGAGTGTTCCTATTCTTACCCTTATATTTTACCTTATTCTTAGTATGTGAGGCCACTAATGCTTTTGGAGAGGTGGAAGACTCAAAGTGAGACAATTTGGATTCTTTCATAGTAATTCTCTCACAAATTAACTCTATATCTAACATTTTGAATGTAGTATCTAATGCATCCACACTAGAGAAAGAGGTATAAGCAAAGATTTGTAATGGGCCACCTAAATTAGACAAGATTAAGTATTCACAATTTTCATCCTTTTTATCTCATTTAATCCCCTTTGATGGAAAAAAAATGACTAAGATGTGGGGGGTGAATTAGTCTTCAAAACCTTTTACTCAAGTTCATTTAAGAGATAATGAACCACTCAAGAAAACATATGGATATAGTAAGAATAAGCACTTATACACATAAGCATGAAACACAAGAACACATAACATATGTGGGAAACCCTTAAGGGGAAGAAACCCTACTAATATATGTAAATTTACTATAGTCCTATAAGACAAAAATCAAATTTAGTGAATCACCAACTCCATATAGAGTACCAACCCCAATTATCCAAACACCCACATGAATAAGCTTTAGCAAACACCCACTTTCAAGGAGGCACCAACACCCTAGATGACTTAGCATGAACTCACCCACTTTATTGATTTGATTACCTTAAAAACATTATGTTTCTCACATAAAAAATGATGATTGTATGCAATCTTAAATGCATCAGATCCACAAATCAATCCTAGCTCAGAGAAGATAGATCATACTTACACTTCCAATTAGGTATACATTAGATAATTGGGAACATGACCAATAGGGATCCATTAGACCCAATTATGGGATCTCTTATCACAAATACTATAACTAGGGAGGGTTATAAAGCCTCAAGTCAAGAAAAACTATGAAATAACCCTAACTAAGTCCCATGTTTTCATATTCACTATAATAATAAGTAAAGAAAATAAATCTAACTGAGTGCTCACTAAAGCTTGTGTCACAAAGTTGGGGTAATAAATAACAAAATTAAACATGCATAAAATATATATACTCAAATCAATGTAATAAGAATCTAAATGCATGAAAGAGAAGTGTAAATGCATATCTATCTACTCTTATAAAGGAAGAACAAAGTTAGGAATACTTACCTTTGAAGATAAACCCACCAAGCCTTAATATCTCCCTTGGCCAAGGTGATCTACAAGAGGTTGTTGTGATATGTAAATGTGACAAGGATAAATCATATCTAGGCTACACAACCATCAATGCATCCAAAAGACTTCTCCATAAGACAAGATCTATATATTCAAAGAAATTATGAAACCCTAAGCTTGATCCTAAAGTATAATGGTGGATAGGCATATGCACAATAGATCTTACTTCTTCTCTTTTATAAATAATGGTGAAATGATTGTGTGTGTGTGTGTGTATATATATATATATGCATATATATATATACATATATATATATACATATATATATACATATATATACACACACACACACACACAAGTGGATTTAACTCTAAACCCTTTTGAAAATTTAGGATAATAGGTTCAACCCAGTTGACCTAGTATTATTATTGATTAAAAATCACTAGGTCATGGGCTAGGTTAGACAAGATCTGACCTAGACCCTAAATAAGTTTTTCCAATAAGAGTACAAGGTTGAACTAGTCAACTTATTCATGTAAAATATAAAAATAGGTTTTAGGTTAGGAAAAGGGGTACTAAATGTGGTGAATGATTAGAGGAGTGTACAAAAGAGAAGAACAAGCTTAGGGGTTTTAGGAGATAAGTGTGTAGATTATAAGTGGTAAAAGGGACAACAATCCTATGAAGCACCAATGGTCTAACAACCCCTTTCCCAATGCACCCCTTAGGGCATGCACTCATAAATATTGAGACTTGATAGGTTTTTACAAGACAAAAAGAATCAATAATTGATAAAATTTTGAAAATATTATGTGTATACATATGCCCCACTCAAAGCTCATTATGTTTCATGTAAGTGTAACATGAGATGGTGCTTTGAGAAAAAACATGAAGACACATAATCATTATGTTAAATAAAGTGAAATAAAGAGCAAATAAGATAAATGAAAGGATAAAATTGAAAAACACATACCTTTAATTACCTTAGTGATGTAGATAAAGAAAGAGATGAAAGAGATATTAAGGAATCCAATATGAGGAACATTAGGCAAACCTATAAAGATTAGTGCAAAAAGAGTGAAAAATCATTTTTTAAAAATATAGGTATATAATAGTGGAAAAGATTCTCTAAGACACCAAGATTCTAGAAATTTTTATGTTTTTAAAAATGAGTTAGTAAAAACAATGATATGATTAAAATAAGGAATCTGATGGTAAATATTTGAAGGGTGAATAATTATGAATAGAAACTTTAAATAGGATGAAAAAGAATTCATTTTATAGTATTTGACTATGTGTGAGAGAAAAAAAGTGCTCTGAAAGACCTATAAAAATCTGAAATAGCCAAGATGGTGAGGAGATGATAGCTAAGACAAGGTGGAAACCTAGTGGACATAGTGATTGTAGCATAGGTAGGCAACTGAGAATTTCAAATTTATTTTGAGTGTTTTATTTAAAATTGAGTGTTTTATAGAAAACTGTTAATTAGGGAAATTTGATAAATCAAAATGAACCCTAAGAAAGTTTGAGAGATACTAGGGGTCAAATGGGAAACTGGGTTGAAAGGTATCATAGTAATAAATGTTGAAGACATTTATTATAATGGGTCAAAGAGTTGGTAGTTTGAAAGAACTAGGTTGACCCAATCAACCTAGTAGGTAGAAAATGAACTTTTGAAAAGGCTGACCTGTAGGTCTAGGTCAACTTAGTTGTTTAAGGATATGGTTGACATAGCACCCCTTGGATGACTTAGTATGTTATGTCAAAACCCAACTTAGTACTATGGGGGAAAAAAATGAAAGGTCCAACTGAGTTATTTAAGTCCAAATGGCTGACCTAGTACTATAGGGTCAACTTAGTATGTTTTTAAGTGGTTGATATAGCACTGAAATGTAAGAAATTGGTTGATATAGTACTTTAAAGGTCTAGGGTGCTTGACTAAATACTAAAATGGCTAATTAAGCTAAAAATAGTTCAATTTGGTAATAAATGAATAAATTAAGGCAAATTAAGTGGTTTTTGTTAAAATTTAAAAGAATGTATTTTTATTATAAGTGACATGGAGGCCTAATACATCTTTTGTTGTTTGATTATTATAGGGGTACTATATATTTTGGATATTAGTGGATGTATCATGCCTACCAAATATATTAGAGTACCTAACAAATGTATATAGAGTTAGATTGGTCATGCTAGGCTTGGGAGGTATCATGGAGGTGCATCAGATTCCATTGAGTATTGATAAAGTGGTCATGTTCTTAAGAGTATGGGATTGATTGACCAATACATTTACATGGGTGGTGGATGGGGATACCATAGAGGTTAGTATAATTTTAGAGGATGTACATGCATTACTTAGACTACTTATAGAGGGGACACTAGTGATCACAGGGATATTATATGATTAGGAGGAGAGGCTAGCAGCTTGATGGGTGAATTACTCAAATATGATTTACCTAGGAATGAGGGTGAGTCTATTTGATGTCTATTTACCCAAATTCTAGACATTTAGAAGGCTATGATAGGTATTGTGATAGCATGAGTGTTGTGTCATAAGTTAGATGGAAAGGTACTACTATATGAAATAGCCTTATGTCAGTCAATATTAGATCAAGGGGCACTCTATGACTTGGGTTCTATCATCTAGATTCATCTCATGCATGATATGTATGAGATGTTATCCATAGGTTAGAACACTATGGGGCTCATGGTATTACTAAGTGCTTAGACATATGAGAGGTTTTTGATGTATCTTCCAGCTGGGTTGCCCCATGTGGTCAATGCTTAGTTGCCTTGGGTGTTGGGATAGAGATAGGATATAGTGGTATGGGTAATGCCCCATGTGTTAGTGTTATAGATTATTACATGAGTAGAGATCATGTGGTATCTTTATGCATGTATTACAATATTTTAGTTGAGTTAGGTAATGGTGAAACTAGGGTTAGCATGAGTTTAGATCATGGGCCACTAAATTTGGTGGGTAGAGTTTCTTATAATGACACACTTACTGAGATAATTTGGACTCCTTCACCTAGTTTATCCTATAGTAGTACTTACAATTTAGACTTGGCATGTGAGAGAGATGAAGGGGAGAGGAGGAGGAACACTAGCCATGAGACTAGAGATCATACCATGTCATGAGAGATCAGTGAACACCTTGGTTTCATCATTGATGGAGGCATAAATGCAAGATAGAGCATAGAGATTGGCCATCTAAGATGACCCATCAATCGACCTAGGGTAGGGCTAGTCTATAGAGGCACCACTGAGGTGAGGCTTGAGACATGAATATGTGGTGAACTTATGATTTTATTTCATTAGGAGGCATCGCATGGATGAGGTACTCAAGGGAATATCCAATGGAAAGACCATGCTCAGTAGATGATCATATGGAAAGACAATACTTGGTGACACTAGAATAGGTAATAAATGGTTGTAATTTTAAGTCTTATATATAGAATACTAGTTGTATAGATAGATTGATAGACTAATTTTGAGATATATCTGTGATCTAATGTTTATTTGGTTTGAATTTTGTAGATCTTATGGATTAGGAGGAGATTAGATAGGGATCTTTAGTGATGGGATCACTCCATGATATTCTAGATGGGGTGTTGGTGTCATATGACCCTAACACATTAGTTGATCCCATGGTACCATCTATCCCAGCTTATGTGAGCTAGTTTAGATTAATAAAGGAGGATACAAAGTAGCTACATGAATGTGAAGATGGATTATAGCCACCGATAGGGGTGGGAGTGGGAGAGGAATAGGCATGGAAGTCCTTGTCTCAGGAGAGAGCCACATAATTGGCTACCACTATTCATCTAAGATAGGTATAGGCCTAAATGGCCAACTTGTAGGGATAGGTAGCAGGATTGAGATCTTAGACATCCTTATTACAGTGTACTATTTAGAGGGGAATATCTAAGGCATGTATGGGTAGCATGGCTAGGCCATGAGATAAACATGATAGAGCCTATCCTTAGAGAAGGAATAATGTATTTTTGTATTTTGTATCAAAAACACATGATATATATAGAGGTATATTATTTTTATAGTTGGATGTTGATCTTATATGTTTGTACTATGGTTGTGGCTATGGATGCATGGATATATTTATTTCTATCGTATGTATTTTTTTGTTGTTGTATATGTAATAGGAAGTATATATTTTTTCTTTTCTTTTCTAGCATTATGTAGTATACATTTATGATGAAAAAGAAATAGGCAAAAAAGGGCTTGGATAAGTATAATTAATAAAAAAAACACTACACACTATTTCACATTGGTAAATGTGTAATAAAATATGACCAAGTATAGAAAACCAAAGAGTGGTAAACAAAAGGGAAAAAATTATTTTTAAACCATGAGAAAGAGTGGCATCAAATTAAAACAAGAAAAATCACACTAACTCACGTTGGGAAGTATGAAAATAATTTAATAAAATGGAAAGCATGTGAAAGACCAATGGTAAAAAACAAATCAATTAAGTCAATCAATCATACTAAGTCATGTTGGGAAGTATAAAATAAAAACAAAATTGGAAAAATGGTCTTAAATCAATCACATTAATTCAAGTTGAGAAGTATGAAAAACTCAAGAAAAGTGGTTGGATTCTTACATGCAATAGGAAAATAAGAAGATAAAAGATGAAATATTAATGAAGTAAACATAAAACATAATAAATCAAGATGGGAATCAAGTCAATAATATGTAACTCATAATCAATCACATCTTATCTCATATTTGACACGTAATTTCATTATGACTTGGATACTGGAAAATTTTGTGAGGAAAGCCAGGTCCTATCCATGGTCTTAAACAACAACTTAAAAATAAAACACCAATGAGGTGGAATTAATGTGAAAATCTAGTAAAAGTGGATGTTTGGAATGGTAATGTGAAAATTTTAGTAATTTGTGAGAAAGGCTAGGTCTTATCCATGGTCTTACAATACAACTCACAAATGTGATCCCTAGGGGAGTGATCGATGACCAGAACAATATTTATCAAGGGGAAATATTTAGGGTTATAGGGAGTGAAAAAGTGAATTTAAAAAGTGTAGCTTAGGAATCTTATGAGAAGAACTTAGGAGACATGAGGCACACTAAGGACATGAGAAGACACTAAGTAACTAGTGACTATCAATATACAGAGGATACATGTTCTCTATAGACATAAAGTTGTGTAGGAAAATAAGTGTGATACTAAGATTAACTCATGTAGGTAATTTTAAATAAGAAAATTAAATTGGAAATACCTTCCCATGATGTGTTCCCCATTACTCAAGACCTTTTACAGAGTTGTTGGTCTACTATGAAGATTGGGTACTTGCATGAGAAAATAGGTAGCAATAAAAGATTTTTTTATTCTCATTTTCTAATCTACTAGCCTACCACACCCCAATAGATCTTAGATCTATTTTGAGTCTAACTAAAAATTTTGGGATTTGATTAGATAAAATGAAATTTGTTTAGAATCATGTCTTTTAGTGTGATTTGACTTTTGAAATTTTTAATGTTTCCTTTTATATCATTGTCTTTTGTTAAAAGATTTGACTTTTGAATATTTTATAGATTTTATGATTCCTCCTCCATACAGACTTGAAATGACCAATCATGAGAGGTAGAGTGATATACATTAATAAACTATAGGATTTAGATAAAATAAGCTAAGTATCCAAAGACAAGACTGACTAGAACACTTAGGATTAACTATTAACTAGCATGTTATCTCAAGTCTCAACCATGTGTATGCTTAGTTTGTGAAAGGGAATAAAGGAGATCCAAAGTGGACCAGTAGAAGGAGATTATAACAAGATGAATTTTTTACTAATTAATCACATGGTAAAAAAGGAATTACAGAAGGGAATAAGGTTTGTATGACCAAGTCATAATAACAATTATCTATAGTTGTAGAGATAAGATAGAAAATAATCATGAAAAAGAAAAATGGAGTCATAATAAAATTAACCCAAGAAGAAAAAGAATGAAATTTATGAAAAATAATCCATAAGAGAACATCATGACATCATAAGAAATATAAAGTGTAAAACCAAAGCCACCATGTAAGATAGATAAAAATTTGACATAATGTCAAATTATATGAAAATAGATAAATGTAAAGTTGGAGCACATGTCCAATCCAAAAAAAAATGTAAGAACACCATGCATGTGTTCATAAGTACTGATATATTTGTCCACAGACATTATCCATAACATCTAATAAGTCTCTATGAAGTTTAACTTGGATTAAAAATAAAGTTTCATTGATCTTTAGTGAAATTTGATAAAATACTTCATGTTGAATCTCCTCAATAGAAAAAGTAGGAATGCTTGGAATATAATGTTGATGAGGGATATTGTGCAGGAGAGGAAGGGGTCAATTGTGGGATAATCACAAGTGGAGAAAGATATATGGGTGAGGAAAGGTCTATGGGTGAGGGATTCATGGGTGGAGAAGGACCCATAGGTGAGGGAAGGTCTATGGGTGAGGGATTCATAGGTGAAGGAACAATATGTGGAGAAGGGACCATAGGAGGTGAAGCTAATATGAAAGAAGGGGGAGACTTATTTTGAGAGCTACCTATGGGAGGAAGGGTAGAAAGTGAAGGAATGGTTAGGAGGTGATATTTAAGATTTTTTTAAAGGATGTGATGTGTGCCACATTAGTACCATAGATAATATGCCTCTTTGTACTTAGGAATATACTTAGGTAATACTTTTGGGGGAGGTATAGCCTTATCTAATGGATAAAGAGTAGTGGGATGCAAGGTTTCAATATATTGTCACAACTTTTAACAATGCATGGATGAATGGTTATCTATGTTTTAGAATCAATAAATATGTCTATGAGTAGTCTTAGTAGGTGTACTCATAGGAGGAAAGGAAATAAAAACTAAAGGAGCTTGGTATAGGGAACAATCTCTAGTCCAATGACTAAAAACTTTAAGAATGTCATAATAAGTCTAATCAACCCATTTTATGGGCAAAGGAGCTAGCTGTGGTAAAGGGAGAAAACCATCACTAAGAGAAGGTGGGTTTGGTGGAGAGACTAGATAAAGCTTGACTGAAAGAGAAATAAGATTTGAAATAAGAAGAGACTCAACTAGATAAGGAGTGAGAATGGGATCTAATAAGGGAGGGGAGGGCTCCATAGAAGATCAAATGTGACGAGTGTCATTTAAATCTTCATTTAATCAATGTTAAATTGATGTCTTATCAACTAGGGCTAGTGTTCAAAGCTATTTGTAGCAAGGCATAGGATGGTAGATATAAAATTCTACTTATGTGGGTGTTTGATGGTCCTATTCCAACTTTGACTAAAGAAAGACATGTGTCCTAAACTACTTGATTCACTGTTTTTTTGAAAAGGAAGAAATATATCTATTTAATCAAATCAATCCACTCTTTTTCTTGAAAGTAAAATCACACACCTATTTATGCTTGTGTGGAAAGTAAAATCACACTCCTAACTGAAAAAAGGGAATTTGTTTCACATGTTTGCTGTAAAAGAAAACACACATTACATTGAAAAGAAATGACTTTGGAATAAGGAAATGCCTTTTAAATTGTGAATTTGTTTTGATATTTTTATGAATAAATATAAACATTAACAAGATTCTAATTAGTTATAAGAAAGAGTTAATAGAACATAACATAAGTACCATACATAGTTCTTGGTTCCAAGGAGAGTGGGCCCTTGCTCCTCTGGGACTCAGGGACAAAGATTAATCAATGCTGGAGACTAAAGAGATAATTTATAAAACTAAAATGATTACAATCTTTCTAAAACCTATAATATGTTTATACGTATCTTTTATTTATTTTCTAATCTCTATTATATAATATCTTTCAATGTTAAAAGTCTTACATTTTATACTAATACAATCAACTCAAAATAGGATGCAAAGAAATATGATTCCTTAGTTGATCCATTCATCCAAAGATAGGAGATTGGATTTCCAAGAGATCTAATTATTTTGATGAAATAGATATAATATCTTATAATAGTCCTACGATCCAAATATATACAACTTTATCAAAAGCAAATCCTACAAAATAGTAGGTGGGTATTTTCCTTATTTGACTTCAACTAGAATGATTCTCTCTCATCTTATCTGGCTACCAGCTTCCCCATTTATATCTTCATCCTTACAAAATCCATGGAATTGATCCTATAGATTTGGTAGCAATGAGCCTATGGAGTTTGTAGAAACAAGCCTATGGATTCCATAGAATCAAGCCTATGGAGTCCGTCAAAATAAGCCTATAGAGTCCATAGAAACAAGCCTATAGAGTCTATAAAAGCAAGCCTGTGGAGTCCATAGTTTTGTTGGATGGAGATCAAAATTTAACATTCACTATACATCACTTGTGTCTTCTTCCTAAGCATTATTTACAACAAAAATCACTAAAACATGCTATGTATTAGACATTAATCACAAATTAAAGGTTTAGTCTTTGGTTTAATGTAAACAAGACAAATATCTACTTTCCATGTAATATCTATCTAAAACTCTATGATTTGCATAAGATAATATCCTTTGATAGATGAATTTAGGGAAATAACATGTCAATAATAAGCCATATTCTGAGCTCATCATCTCCCCCAGGCTTTACTTTTTACAATTCCTATTGCAAATATTTATTGGCATTCATAGCTCTGGCATCTACTTTCCACACTCTGACTCAAATCATATTCATCAAATTCATCTATTATATGATTTTATAAATTGTTTGCAAACCCCTAATGATCTTGAATCATTTTTTTTCATATATTGAATTGCTCCTTTGATTGTGGATCCCAACTCGGCCATCTTGGAATAGGTATGATCAATAAAGGGGGTTTATATCTCATGCCAATCCATTTCTATTATCCCCCAGAGTTTATTACCTCTATTAAAATTTCCAAAATTGAGTAAGCTCTCATCATACTCCACCTTAGTTTATTTGGAGACATAACCTCTCATCTTTTAAGAGGCACTAAAAGTTGGTCCCATCTATTTACACTTGCATTCACCACTAAATCAAAACTTTATCTTGAAAATAAATCAAAATAAACAACACAATCATATAAATCTTGTAAATAATGTATTTTACACTCATCACTTAAAAAAGCATCGTTAAAATTTTGTTTGATCAATTTGGGAATAGGAAAGGCTGGTCTGACACACAATCACATAGTCTTAGCATGATTTGTATAGTCCTCAATTCTGCTTTTCCATGCTAGTTGATTTTTGAATGTAGAATGTAATGCCCGCAGTTTAACTTCTCCTACATGAAGGTTTATAAAAAACTTATTATGATCATGGTCTCCTAGGATCAAATCATGCAAATAAAACTTGCAAATCAAATCTTCCTGATCAAGTTCAACACTATAGAAAATTTCCAAAAATGTTGTTGGATGTAAAATCTTATAAGGAATATGAAAAGAGATCCTTAAAAAATACCATCTATAAAATATTTCAAATAAAAATAAACTATATTTAGGAGAAGGATTCCTACATGCCAAAATATATTCCCCTAATTTTCATGCATCCTACAAATTTTCTTCTAAATCTTGGACCTTAGCCTCTAATTCTTTTTTTTTTCATTTTCTAATATTTTGTTTGAAGAAGTTACAACTTTGTTTTTCTATTTAAGTATGGAATATTCTTATTCAATTTGATTTATCACTTGCAAAGTAGGAATACCTAGATAACTTATTTGATAACTGTGGTCAACAAATACCTTAGGAGGAGGAGGTGCAACATCAGAAGGTGTTTTGGAAGAGTTTACCAAACTCTAAAATATCCTAGTTTCCTTCTTCAAATATTCTACATATATCCAAAGATTTATTTGTTAACTTTCATTTTCCTTTAATTTTTCCTCTAATCTGTGAACTTATATTGCATGAATGGTAGATGCTATGTCTAATTTTTGCACCAACAATGAGTTAAGATGATCCTTATTTTGTAATTGACTGATCAGGTCAGTGATGTCATCTATTTGTTGTTTCTTTAGAGCTTGAGCTTGAGAAAGCTAAAAATTTAACTACATAATAGGATCATTTATATTATATGACTCACCTTTCTCACTTGTGCATATAGTTTTCTTTATTTATTGTAGTTTCAATAAGAATAGGTGGTGGTTCTACCATACTTGATTCCATTACCATGTTTGGTGCTTCTTTAGGAATTGGCTCCTCCATTATGATTAGAGAGTTCATTTCGAAAGGAATTTATTCAACAGATATAGTTGTAGGGATATTTTGATGTATGGGGGAATGAGATACCATTTTAAGAATATCCATAATATCTATAGCCTCTTGTTCATCTTCATCTGTCAGGATTAGCTTCCTCCTTCTTTTGGTCACTCTCTGAGCTACACTCGATTGGCTTTCCTTCTCAACCATCCAACCCTTAGTCTTCTCAAGTTTTGTAGTAACCTTTCATCTCAATTTTATTCTTCTTGATAAGAGAATTGGTTTCACTATAGATTTATGAGGTTCTTGTTGGGACCTTAAAACTTCAAGGATTTGAGACTTTATGATTCATGTTGAAGAAGAAGAAGAAGGAATTTTTGTGGAGACTAGAGTCTGAGATTTCTTCTTTGGATTTGTTTTCTCAAATGATGTAATAGGTGGAGATGAATGTTCCTATGGTATATTTTAGGTCTCTTGTGTAGGTAGATTTGGAATTTGTTGTGCTATACTATTCTGAAATTCCTCCCATACCTCTTATCCTTGCTGAAGGAAGTGATGTTGGATAATTAAGTGAATCAGGCCATGGTGCCTAAGAGTAACATTAGGATTTGTAGTCATAACTTGAAGGGCACCATATAATAAGGATGGGAGGTTAATCTTGTATTGAGGGTTTTCTCCCATGCTTAAGGTGTATTAACATTTTCATGGCATCTCCTCCTAAAAGACTGTGTTGCCCCTCACAAATGATATACTTGAGTACCCACTTGGCTACATATTTCCAAGGTATAGGAAGTGAATTTCTAATAATCCCTTTTGATTTTCCCTTAGAATATACTAGACACAAAGTCCCAATCTACTCATTACCATTAAACTGACTAATTAAATCACTAAATGAAATTCTGCCTATCACTCTCATTCATTCTTTTGGAACTTGTATGATTTGACTTATAATTGGAGTTGACACAGGAATAAAAATTCAAGGGTGAGATTAATGATGAATTCACTTATCATTGTTTCATTGAAACCTTAGAACTTTTTGATGAAAGGTAGCCAACCATTGGCTCTAAACATTACCATAGAAGCTTTGTCTTTGTGAAACTTTGCTTCATTCTTTAGCTCTGATCTCATTTTCTATCCCATTTCTATGTGTATTTACAAATAAATCTATTCCTTTAACTCTGATTAGGGTTTAGATCAGTCTTCTTTTGAAATTGGTAGGCAATAGTCACTGAGGATTTATAGGCAATAATCATGGAGGATCGATAAACCAAATTCTATTGAAGTTTGTAGAAATGAAATGGTTCATATGAAACTTCATAGATGCATGAGTCTGTAGTTTGATATGATGGCTTGATATAGTTAAGTGCCACACATTTCTATGGAGTGTGCCAACCATTTTATCCATTATTAAAAATTGAATGAAATGATGATGTGGCACTTTAACAGTGACAGTGATTTACCACTTCATTTTAAAAACCCTTTTTATGATGTCCCATCACTATCATTATTAATGATGTAATTGATTATACCAAAGCTACACACTTATCCATACACCTTTGATGGCTTTTTTGATTGCTTCTTCATTATGGTATGTGTCATGTCATTCCATTTCAGAAGGTTCAAGTTTGGGTCATCTCCATATAATAAGTCTTAATTAAATCAAATATAATTAGTTAACTAAACATAGATAAATAGAATATATGTCTCACTTACTTTGACCTTAGACTCATCATTTGCTTTCCATTTGTCTTGCACAAATAAGTTTGCATGGATTAGTCAACAGGTGTTGAAAGAATAAATTTTATTACATGGAGAAGACCAATCATAGTGATATGATGAGATTCTTTTTTTTCTTTATATATATATATATATATATATATATATATATATATAGTTTTCACCCTATGGCTAGCCATTGCTAGTTTTCTAGACAAAGCCCTTTTTACAATGCATAGCTAGCTAGTAAACTAGTTTTATGGGCATGCATTGTCAATAGTGTCCTTGGAAGGATTTTTCACTGTGTGTGTGTGTGTGTGTGTGTGTGTGTGTGTGTGTGTGTGTGTGTGTGTGTGTGTGTGTGTGTGTGCGCGTGCGCATGCACGTAATATCATCAAGGAGTATGTTCTCTGGAAGAAGCAGAGCTCTTCAGAATAACTACTTGATTTGAAGTAGTTTCTCTAGAAGAAGTAGAGTCCTCTAGAAAGGTTACTTAATATTTTATGTTTTGAATAAATTATTATTTATTGAGAGGTTTCTAATAAAGCTTCAATCTATGTCCATTGACTAATAGAGCTCTTTTGTTGTCATCAATAGGTATTAGCTTAATAGAACCATTTTCAAAGACCTCAATATGATAAGGTCCCAACCACCTAGTTTGTAGGTTTCCTTTAAACTATTGAAATTTGGAATTAAACAATAGTGCCCAATCTCTTTTCTAAAACTTTTATTGCTTGATCTATGAATCATGCCAAACTTTTCTTTGATGTTATACCAATTCAGTTCTTTGTAATGCTTCCATCCTCATCTCATCAAATTGTTTAAGTTGTAAGAGTCTTTCTTTCTATATTTCTTCTAATTTAATCCCTACTTCTACAACTATTTTTAAAGTTTGTAATTCAAATTCAACAGAGAATAAGGGATTCTTACCATAAACCAATTCATAAGGTGAAAATTTAGTTTTTGTTTTCCAAGTAGTATTATAGGCTTAAATAGCTTTTGATAACTTATCTTCCCAATATTTTCTTATAGAATTAACAACCTTGGTTAAAATGGTTTCTAATTCTCTATTGGTGACTTCAACTTGTCCATTAGCCTATATATGGTATGGAGATATTTTTCTATGTTGAGTTTGATATACTTGTATGAAGTGCTTTATCATGTTTGACATGAATTTCAGTCCTTGATCTGAGACTATCTCCCTTGGATTACCAAATCTTTGCATGATTTTAAAAAATAAGAAATCAGCTACCATCTTTTCTCTTGCACGAGTTAATACTTCCACTTCCACCCACTTGGTCACATAGTCTATATATACTAGGAGATATTCTTTTCCTCTAGAAGGAGGATCCATAGGACCTATAAAATCAATTCCCTATTTCTCAAATGGTTCTAAAACCAATTGAGAATGAGGGTACAGAGGCATTTCTATTGAAAAGGTAGGGTATCCAATTCTCTGACAAGCATCATAGTGTCTGACATATCTTTTTACTTGCTGATAAAGGTGAGACCAATAATATCCTACTCTTAGAATTTTGTGTATGGTTCTTTGAGATGAGTAATGACCTCCTCCTATTTGATCATGATAAGCTCTGAGATATCATAAGCTTCAACATTTATCACACACCTTTGAAACACATGGTTAGGTCCAAGTTTAAATAACATTCCATTAATCCATTTAAAAGAAGAACTTTCTATGATTAAATGTTTCTCTTCTTTTCGTGAAAATTGTAAAAGAAACTTCTCTGTGGTGAGGTAATTGGCTATATCATCAAACCATAGAGAATTTGCTAAAATAGAAAATAGTTGTTCATTTAGAAAGTCATCTTCTATTGGTTCTTCTTCACCTATAGTGTTTATTTTTGACAAGAAATCAACAACCACATTAGAATTTCCTAGTTTATCTATAATAGTAACATCACATTCTTGTAAGAGTAATAACCATCTAATAATCCTACCTCCTATAATTGGTTTGTTAGTAAGGTATCGAATAGCTAAATGGTCTGCATAGATAAATACCTTGTAGCCTTTTATGTAGTGTCTAAATTTGTTAATTGCATAGACTACAACTAGGAATTCCCTCTCAGTTGTAGTGTAATTTATTTCAGTGAGTGTCATGTTTTTACTAATATAATATATAGCATACATGTTACTCTCTTCATTATTTTTTCTAAGGACTACTCCTATTGTTGTATTGGAAGCATCTATGTATATATAGAATGGCTAAGTCCAATCTGGTCCTCTCAATACTGGAGTAGTAACAAGTTTAACTTTGATCCTCTCAAAGGCCTATTGGTAACTATCACTCCATTTGAATGTACTGTCTTTTGTAAGCAAGCAAAACATAGGGGAAACTATTTAGCTAAAATTATTTATGAAGCATCTATAGTAACCATCATGTCCCAAAAAACTCTTAATTTTAATTTGTGTTTGTAGGATGGGTAAGTTGAATATTATTTCAACCTTATTTGGATCTACTTGAATGCCTTTTATAAAAATATGGTGTCCCAACACTATTCCTTCATCCATCATCAATAAATATTTCTCATGGGTCAAAGATAATTGATGTTATTTACATCTAATCAATACTCTTTCCAAGTTGGTAAGAGCCTCTTCGTAAGTTCCACCATGAATGGTGAAATCATCCATATATATTTTAACACAATCATTTTTAAGGTTAGATAATATTGCTAGAACTAATCTTTAGAAGTTAGATGGAGCATTACAGAGTCCAAATGGGAGTACTCAGTAAGAAAAAGTTCTCCAAGGGTAGGTAAATGTGGTTTTATCTTGATCTTCAACTACTAACATTATTTGATTATACCCACTAAACCCATCTAGGAAATAAAAATATCTCTTTCCTACCAAGTTGTCAAGAACTTGATCAATGAAAGGTAGAGGAAAATAATCTCTTAGTATTGCTTTGTTTAGTTCTCTATAATCTACACATACCCTTAATTTTCCATTCTTCCTGGGCATAATTACCAGGGGTGAAACCCACTGGCTATCTGAGATGGGGTAAATAAACCCAACTTCCAGTAAGTTTTGGATCTCTATTTTGACTATTTCCTTTAATGTGGGGTTTATTCTTCTTTGTGGTTGTCTGACTAGTTTGACAGATTCCATGTAAATGTGATGAGTGAAAATCCTAGGGTGAATTCCCTTCATGTCGATATAATCCCCAATAAAAGCGTTAGTATGTCCTTCTAGTACTTCAAAGAGTTGATCTTCCTCTTCATTTGTTAACCAACTATTGATAGTCATAATCTTTCCATGTAATACCATGATTGGTTTTATACTTGGGTAGTTAGATTCTATTTTCTTAAATTCAATAATCAATGAGTTCAAAGGGCATGGATGAGGAAGTGGCTTATGAAACATGGTTACATTATCAAAAAACTCCCTTCTAGGAGGAATTAGTCTTGCTAAATAACAATGGAATGCATCTAAGAAATGAGTTTGCTATTGTTCTGTCAATTTACACATACTTTCCTGAATGAATCCATGATAATATAGTGAAGAAAAAATAGAAGTAGAAGTGGAGGTTTCATAATATTCTATTTGACGTAAGAATCCTAAACTAAGGTAGTCCATAGTTTCTAGACTGGCAAAGTCTGTACATTCTGGACTGGCAGAGTCTATAGCTTTTGGACTAATAGAGTTCATAGATTCTGGGTATGTGTCTCCATTCAATTATTATAAGTGTTTTTTGACTATGATCATAGCTAATGAGGAAATGTTTGATGTGTTGTCTGATTCATCCACCCAAAGTTCTTGTATGTGATTTGTTGATGGTTTTTCAGGAGGATACAAAGAGATGCATTTAGATTTTAACCCATTAGAAATGGTCATGTCTCCTAACCTGTAATAAATTAGTGCTACTACAATAGCCAACCATGGTCTACCGATGATTATGGGATATCCTAAATTCTTTGTTTTAGGTTGTAAGACCATAAAATCTGCTAGATATTCCTAAGACTCTATTAGTACTTCAACATTTTATATAGTCCCTTCTATTTTAGTTACAGATTGGTCCACCATTTGAAGAATGGTAGTTGTGAGTTGCATTTTCATAAGATATAATGTATGGAGAGTATCAATTGTCATAACATTAATTTATACTCCCAAATCTACCAAGATGTTAAGAATTTCTTTACCTCTGATTGTGACTATGATCACTGGGATTCTTGGATCTGCATATTTTAGAACTAATAATTTTCCTGCTAATAAATCAGCAACTTTTTTGTCAACATGAATGGTTCCTAGATATTTTGATTTCCTCTCAGGTGTCTTGATACAAATATTTTTGATGATCTTATTCAATTCAGGTATATCCCTAATAGCTTGTAATAGGGGTACCTTCATATTAATCTTTTGTAACTCATGGACCAAGTTTGATTCTAGTTTAATATCAATTTCTTTTAATCTTTTAGGAAAAGGAACTACTAGTGTATTAGTGTTTTTTGTTTGCTTTAGGGCTCATTTTGATTTAGGCTTTTCTAGTGAAATTTGAGATGACTCTATTTTTTCTTTTTCATTAGGTATCTCAAAAATGAGAAATGGAGGTTTTTGTATAGTTTTTTCTGATCTTAAATGTATGCCTAAACACTCAATAACTCCAACATTCATTGTCTCTTCCTGTTCATTAACATAAATAGGTGTTGGTTGTTTATTTTTTGAATTCATTATTTGTTGTGTAGGCATTAAGGGTTGATTGATTTGTCCTTGTTGTTGAAAAATTGGGGGTGGCATTGTAGTTTGTTATTGAAGTGGTCTTCTTGGTGGGGTGAATTGTTGTTGTGGGTTCCACTATTGATTACATTATTGATATGGCTGAGGCATCCATTGCTATTATAGTACCCATTATTTCTGTCTGTGGCACCATCCATGGGGGTGTTAGCATCCAATCTTGTCCTGCCCATGGATTTTGGATTGATGGAATTTGTGTTTGATTCCAAAAAGGTGAAGGAATTGAAACATTCCATGGTGCCATCTTTGGATTAACTGGGTTTCTTGTATTAAACTATTCTTGAGCCTGGTTTTGTAGGGTAACGTTTTGTCTCTAAATATAATTTACTTATTTAGTGTACTGGACTTGTGTTTTCGTTTTATTCTTTAAGACAAGAAGAAGGGTGCAATGTTTGGTATCATGATCTATTGCATCATAGATCCTACGTGATGAAACATTTTTTTTATATAAGGGCAGTATCTAAGGGCATGTGTTTGTCTACACTTAGGACAATAGATTGTTAAGGGTTCTGTTGCATTTGCCTTAGCTTGAAGGCCATCCAAAGTACTATATAGTGTAACTATAATATCCATCTTTAAATTGGCAAATTCTTCCATTAGCATACCCACTTCATTAGATTTCCCAAACCTTCCTTTCCTAATTTTAGGTTTTGTTTGAGAGTATTTGGTACAAAGCTCAGAAATCTAATCGAAAGCTAACTTATTTATATCTCCACCTCCCATCAGATTTAAGGCATATCTAGTATCTTCATCCAACACTTTTAAGAAAACCAATTTCTGAACTTCTTTAGTGAGTGGATAATTGCTTATTTTATGAGTGAACATGAATTTATCCAAATAATCCTCTAAAGATTCATCCTCATTCTATTTTATTTTGAATAAATCCTTTTTTCTTTCTCACACTCGACAATAATCTTGATACTTGTTTAAGAATTCTATCTCCATGTCATCCCATCTTCTAATATAATCACTAGGTAAACCCATAAACCATCTCATAGCTATATCTTTAAGTGTAGAGGGAAATACTTTTAATTTTTGGCTATCTATTATGTAATCATAGGTTTGACATAGCACCTTAAATTCAAATAGGAATTGATCAAGATCTTCCCTAGAAATTTGGTAGATTAGCTAGTGAAATATTTTTCATGGGGGTTTGATCATTAAGATCTGCAACAATAGAAAAGGAAAAAGTCCTTCCTAGTTGTGCAAGTTGTTGATTTTGTTGGAGAGCCATATTTTATTCTTCTAATGATGTTTCAAATTTGGGATGATCTTCCCATTGAATGTTTATGGTACCACTTATGGGTTGTTCAAAGTTCTAAAAAAATTCTTCAGCTATGGATTTTTGAAATGCTTCCTTTAAGTCCTTAGCAATTTCTAAATAATGTCTTCCTACAAGAGATTGATCCTAAGGAATTTGTCCTATGGGGCTTGATTGTGGCAATGGCCTAGTTTCTATCCAATTTTCTAAAGATTCTTATAGACATGTTTCACTTGTAACTTCTAGTTCACTACTCAGAGATGTTGAAATATTTTCATCTTGTGTTCTTGGTGGGAATGGGATGAATCATCCTTTAGATTCTCTAGGATGGTACATCAATTTATTGAATTGTTTTGGGATTTTATGGGTTTTATAAATTTTTATGTTTTTTTACTCTAGGCCAATAATTATTACCTTACTAACACCTCATTCCCTAGAAATGGCACAAAAAATGATGAGTGTCTTTTAACTCTTCATTTAATCAATGTTAAATTGATGTCTTATCAACCAAGGCTGGTGTCCAAAGCTATTTGTAGTAAGGTATATGATGGTAGATCTATAAGTTTACTTATGGGGGTGTTTGATGGTCCTAATCTAACTTTGACTAAAGAAAGACATGTGTCCTAAACTACTTGATTAACTCTTTTGCTAAAAATGAAGAAATGTAACTATTTAATCAAATCAATCCACTCTTTTTCTTGAAAGTAAAATCACACTCCTAACTAAAAAAAGGAAATTTGCTTTACACATTTATTGTAAAAGAAAACACACTTTTCTTAGAAAGTAAATGACTTTGGAATAAGGAAATGCCTTTTAAACTATGCATTTATTTTGATGTTTTTATGAATAAATGTAAACATTAACAGGATTCTAATTAGTTATAACAAAGAGGTAATAGGACATAACATAACTACTGTACATAGTTCCTGATTCCAAGGAGAATGGTCCCTTGCTCCTCTCAAACTCAGGAACAAAGATTAATCAATGCTAGAAACTAAAGTGATAATTAATAAAAATAAAATGATTACAATCTGTCTAAAACCTATAATATGTTTGTACATATCTTTCCTTTATTCTCTAATCTCTATGATCTAATATATTTCAATGATGAAAGTCTTACATTTTATACTAATACAATCAACTCAAAATAGGATTCCTTGGTCGATCCATTCATCTAAAGATAGAAGATTAGATTTCCAAGAGATCTAATTATTTTGATGAAATATATATACTATCCTATAATAGTCCTAAGATCCAAATATATACAACTTTATCAAAAGCAAATCCTAAAAAATAGTATGTGGGTATTTTCCTTATTTGACTCTAGTTGGAATGATTCTCTCTCATCTTATCTGGCCACTAACTTCCCCATTTGTAGCTTCATCCTTACATAATCCATAGAATTGACCCTGTAGAGTTGGTAAGATTGAGCCTATCGAGTTCGTAGAAACAAGCCTATGGATTCCATAGAAACAAGCCTACGGAGTCCATAGAAATAAGCATGTAGAGTTCATAGAAACAAGCCTACATAGTCCATAGAAACAAGCATGTAGAGTCTGTAGAAACAAGCCTGTATAGTCCGTAGAAGCAAGCCTATGGAGTTTATAGTTCTACTGGATAAAGATCAAAATTGAATTTTCACTATACATCACCTATGTCTTCTTCCTAAGCATTATTCATAACAAAAATCACTAAAACATACTATGTATTAGACATTAATGAAAAAGTAAAGGTTTATTCTTTGGTTTAATATAAACAAGACAAATATCTACTTTCCATGTAATAACTATCTAACAATCTATGATTTGCATAAGATAATATCATTCAAGAGATGAATAAAGGGAAATAACATGTTAATAATGAGCCATATTCTAAGCTCATTAGAAGGATAGTTACAAATATCTTAGGGATAAGTAGGCTAGAGGGGTCATGGTATCTAGCAAAGTGATAAGGACTAGTTATAACATGATACATAAGCATAATCCTATGAGGTTATTCATAAACTGGAGGTGTATGTACCATATATACCCTATGATAAAGAGGAAAAATATTAAATTTAAGAAAACTATAGGATGTAATACTAGAATATATACTATAATAATGAATAAAATAGGATTATAAAAAATAATTTTAACATCTCAAGACTAAACTAAACCTCTTAAAATAGATCATCTAATATATAGCCATCATTATAATCAGGTGTATGAAGATCAATGACATAGGTAGGGATGATCTTTTCATATGATTTGGTGTCATGAATGGAATGTTGAGTCTTAGTTAAGATAATGGGGATGTCACCAAAAGGTGGTTGATGAGAACAAGGTTGTAAAGAAATGGGAAGCTAAGAAATGATATGAGGTGAGAGATCCAAAGTTTTAATTTTGAGATCGATCTCATCAAGATCATTTTCATTAGAATTTATGATGTTATGGGGCATATTCCCAATTATTTTGGGATGACCACTGTAACCTCAAGTGGAATTGGTAGGGAAGTTAAACTATTAATATTCATGAAATTGAATGCTTGGCAAGGGTTCAAGGGTAGGAATCTTGAATACACCATGGTCCTAGAATTATTATAAATTCAAAGGATTAGTGTCACTTTAAATCCTATAAATGGATCCATTATGATTAAATTTCACATATTGGTAGGTGGAAGATGGAATTGCTCTAATACGATGAGTTTATGGCCTATCAAGAAAAATGTTATAGGATAGAGGAAATTTAAAGATCATCACTTTCACATAAATAGTGATAGGTGTGATGGTAATTGAGAACCACACAATATAAAGGAGGAATTTTCATTTAGTCATAGCCTTGACATGTGCTACATGTGGATTTGAGATTGCATTTATAATATCTAAGGGTTTTGATAAAATCAATATAGGCAATTCAAGTGTTGTAACCCTCATCAATTAAAGCATGTTTGACTTGGATATCATTGATTTTGAAACTAATAAATAGAGGAGGATCATATGTAAAAATCATTATCTCATTGGGGATCATAAAAGTAATAGAAAATTTTAGGGAAAGAGAAGTGTCCATTGTCTCATCGACATGTATGAACATCTCTTTACACTGTTGTAATATGCTATCTTTTGATCCAGATAAGGTGGCTTCGTATCTTGATAGGAGAGGAAAAGGGATATTAATTTTGAAAAAAAGATACATAATATGGTTATGATGATGTGGAGAGGTCTACATAAGTTTGAGAAATGGGATTTGAGATGGGAGGTTAGTAAGCTCCTTGATAGGATCCCACTCATCATAACCCACAAGATGACTACTAGAAAAAGGTGCATAATGTTCAAGGATGTCCTTATAAGGAGGATTAAATGTGCATGTAAATTTACGTTAGTAATAGGTAGAAGTTTTAATTGGAGGATAATTTTATTGATTATCTTGAGGATATGGGGTAGTTGATATAAGTTTGGTTTGAGAAGTGTTGATAGAATTTGAATATCATTGGTGATAGGTAAAGAAGTTGTAAGGATGGTAGAAATGGTATGATAAGTGTTATCCAAGGGAGGTATAAAAAATTGGTTCATAAAAATATATGATATATTATTGTCCCAACTTAGTTAAGTGAGTTGGAGAAGAATTTTGGATAACATGAAATGTGTGATATAATTGAGGTGTGTGGATGGGTTGAGGATCAATGAAAGTAACCGCCATTCCCATATTATTCATACTGACCACATTATCTTCAAGATTTGGGTCAATAAGACTATCAAAATTATTGGTAGAAGGGGTATGATTTTCTAAATTAACTTGGTGATTTAGAAGACAATATTTATAGATGGTCAAATGAGCATTAGCCTAGTTCAAAGATAGAGATTTAGTTTGTGTTTCATGGGATTTGAAAGCAATGTCATAGGATTGTTGGCATTGATGAATGATAGAATCATGGTAAAAATTGGGGCCAAGAAGTAATCCATAAACAAATTATGAATTTTCCTATAGGTCTTATGATAATGACCCCAACTAGCATGAAACCAATATAATTTATTGAGATCAAACCAACATTTGATGGGATGAATGGGATCAAGTTCTCGTGGAAAAGGCCTTGGTAGATGATTTTGTAATTATACTAAGGATAAAAGTTTATGAATATTGATGTTATTATCTAGAGATAAATGAGGATTGGTGATGTGTTTAGGAGGGAAAGCTTGTTTTAAAGTTTGGCTAGGAACAACATCTTGAATAATATGAATGGTATCATAAGAGTCAGTGATACCATCATTGGTAGCATGATAATCATTATTCTTTAGTAACATATGATTACCCATATAAGGTTTAGATGGATTGAATTGATGAATAAGGAAATATTGATGCTTAGCTTAGTCAATGGCCTCTTTCAAAGTACATAGAGAGAGAGAGAGAGTCTGGAACTGATATTGCAACTTGGGAAAAAGATCATTGTTAAAGAATTGGAAAAATTTGTCATCTACCATATTATGTTCACTTTTTTTAGACAATATCTTCTATCATTTAATGAATAATTGGGTAGTTTTGATCTCAATTTTCTTACAATTGATAAAATGGGCCAAGGAATTCTTAGGGAGATCACTAGTTTGGAATTATTGAACAAGAGAATTTACAAAACCTTCTAAACTAGTAATGTCATGAGATTTGAGTTGGTTGTACCAATCTAAAGCATCACCTATGAGAGTTTTTTCTAATAGATTGTTAATGGAAAATGTGTTTAATTAGACCCAGTATTTATATAGATTTATAAATGTTTTTAAATGAAGAGTAGGATCGATTGATCCATTGTAATAAATGGTAGGGATAATACCTCCTATATCAATATTAGCAATTTTATATGTAAGAGGGTCATTTTGAAGATGATTGAATATTTTATTAACAAGAGGAGGTTAAGAGATAAGATTACCATGGGAATATTGAAGAGGAGGTGGGGGAAGATTTTGATTATGTGTGCCCCATAGCATATGTTGAGGGTGGCTTTTTTATGTAATCATAAATGTATCAAATATATAAATCAATCCTAACTCGGAGAAGATAAATCCTAATAACACTTCCAATTTGGTATACATCAGATAATTAGGAACATGACCAATATGTGGATCCACTAGATAGAATAAAGGGATATATCACCACAATAATATTAATAAGGAGGGTTCTAAAACTTCCAATCAAGAAAAACTATGCAATAACCCTAACTAGGTCTTATTTTTTCATATTCACTATACTAATAACAAGTAAAGTAAAGTTCAATCCAATGCTAACTAAAGATTGTGGCACAAAGTGGGGGTAATACACAACAAAAATAAACATACATAAGAGATAAATACTCATGTCAATATATATAAAATATTAATGAATGGAAGAAAAGTACAAATTCATATCTATCTACTCTTATAAAAGAGGAACAAAGTTAGGAATAATTGCCTTTGAAGATGAACCTGTCGAGCCTTAATCTCTCCCTTGGCCAAAGTGATTCACAAGAGATTTTTTGGTATGTAAAGATGACAAGGATAAATCATATATCTAAACTACATAACCTATTAATTCATCCAAAATACTTTTACATAAGACAATATCCATATCTCTAAAGAAAGGATAAAAACTAAGCTTGCTCCTCAAGTAGAATAGTGGATAAGTAGATGAGCAATAGCTCTTAATTTTTCTTCTCTTATATAAATAATGGAAAAATGATCTTGTATATATAGGTGGATTTAATCCTAATAATTTAAAAAAAAATTGGTTGATAGAGTCGGCCCAGTTAACCTAGTACTGATATTGACAAAAATTCACTAGGTCACGAGCTAGGTCAGCTAGGAGCTGACCTAGACCCTAAATGAGTTTCACCAATAAGAGAACAAGGTCAACCTAGTTGAAATAGTAATGTAAACTATAAAAAGGGGTTTTAGGTTAGGAAAAGTGGGATAGAAGGTGGTAAATTATTGGAGGAGTATACAAGAGAGATGAAAAAACTTAGGGCAATGGTTTTTAGGAGACAAGTGTATAGATAACAAATGGTAAAAGGGACAAAAATATTAAAAATCACTAATGGTATACCTACCCATTTTTTGATGCACCCATTAGGGAATGAATTAAAAGAGATTGAGACTCAATGGGTTCTTCCAAGATAGATAACATTAGTAGTTGCTAAATTTTTAAAAATATTTTGTGTATACATATGCCCCACTCGAAGCTCATCATGTGTCATGTAAGTATAACACAAGATGGTGATTTAAGAATAGAACATGATGAAACATAATGTTGATGATAATTAAAATATATTAAGGAGATAATAAGATAAATGAAAATAAAATTTTGAAAAATGCATACATTTACTTACCTTAGTGTTGTAGATAAAGGAGACTGCGAGAGATGTGAAGGCATCCAATGTGAGGAGCATTAGGAAAACCTATAGAGATTAATGAAAAAAAGAGAAAAAAATTAAAAAAATGGAATATAGGCATATATTAGTGGAAATGAGTCTCTATGAAGTCATGATTCTATAACTTTTAATGATTTAGGAAAAGAGTTAGTAGCGACAAAGATATGAGGGACTTAAGAAAACTAGCAAATTAGGATTATTAAGGAAAGGTTAGAATATTGAAGGAAAATTATTGATAGAATGATAATAATTTTAGATAGTTTTCAATTATGTCATGGATGTGTCCTGATGATTGGATGAAGTGCTTTGATAGTCTATGTGACAATGACAAATTGTGTAATATACTTGTCCTAATATGTTTGAAGAAGGCTTGGTTGATCTTCAACATTTTCTTGGTTTTATATGTTTAGGGATGAGTTTGAATTATTTATAATGTGAAATAGATCCCATAATAATTGTTCTATGCTTTGAGATCTTGTGCACATGAGTGGTATTCATCTGGTTCTTCATTATGTTCATCTAGACATTTTGGTCCAGTGGTAGAAATTTTGAGTTAGAATTTTGATGACATCATAATTGCCATGTTTCGATGATTAAAGGGGATTTGGTCATATGGTTGTGATCACATTAGTCCCTAGTTACTATGCACTAAACCTTATGTCATGTACCTAAGTACAATAAAATATATGTGTGTACAAAATTGGGATCCCAGGCATTTTGATAGTATTTTCCCATAGCCAAATTTGCATGAGGCAAGAAAGAGTTAAGTAAGAAATTTTATGGTGGAATATATCACATGTGTGGATGTTTTAAGATAATTTTATCATATGGGTTTATTTATTTTTCTAACTAGTTATTATGTGCCAAATTTTAGGTCATGTGATGTAGCATGACAAAAGTTATGCATATACAAAGTTGGGCTCCCAAGCATTTTGATAGTGTTTTCTATGTTCAAATAACACTGAGTAAGTAGTTTTTTGACATCATATCTTGAGTGTGTGAAGGTTTCAAAATCATCTTGATATATTATGGAATCCCCTATGTGAAAGGATCTTATGTCCTAAATTTCATATCATGTGAATAAGTGAAATGAAAGTTATGCAAGAGTAAACTTGGCCTCATAGGAAAGTTTTAAGCATAGTTGGATTTGCAATAGAATATTTTGATAATGCATTTTAATGGTGATGTATCTCACTCATACGATGGTTCCAGGAACCATTTGTCACATGGTTGGATTCTCCTGTGTGAGGAGATCATATGGTCCAAATTTGAGATCATGTTCTTAAATATATTGAGGTACAAAGTTCACCTTCTAGGAAGATAAGCAAGGTTCCCATACTTATTCATTTATGTACAAGTTAAATTTTGATCAAGATTGATGGAGCACATGTTAGGGTGTGGAGCTAAAATATTCAACTGTTTGTAGACACAAGAAGAGGATGCTGAAGAACCAGAGGAACCAGCGTCGGTAGTATAACTGACGTTGGTCTCAGATAGTGGAGAAGGAAACTGGCGACGGTAGGAGGTTGGCCGATGTCAACAGCACCAGGCAAGCAGGGACTGATGTTGGTCGCCTGTGTATTTCCAAAATTGCTGTTGACGAACAATCAGTTAAGTGAAGCGAGTGTTTGCATGTCAAATGACTAATTATAGTCACGAGCTACGTGTCTAATTATTGTAGTTATATTTCTATTTTTGTAACCATGGGATTCTATTTAAAGACCCATGAGGCATGTATTATAATTACCAAGAAGGCAAGTAAAAGCATTGAAGCAAGCAAGGTCAAGGAGATCTACAGGTGTAAGGTCAAGGAGATCAGCTAAAGCATTCAAGGAGGGATAGCAACTCAGGTTGTAGGGTTGGTTTTGTGTTGAGCAAGAGAGAGAGGGAAGAAGGTCTTGAGGTGTGGCAAGCCTTTGAGGTGGAGGAAGAAGTGGCATCTTCCTTATTGTATTTTCTTCTAGTAATATTTAATACAAGAGTGTGTATTGTCTCTCAAATTCTTTGTTGTCTCAAATTTCTAGTTACTTTATCATTCTGGTATAATTCTGTGTTTAATTGCTTATAAGAAAGTAATCAATTATGCTTCCATTGGATAAGGGGTCACCTAACAGTTGGTATCAGAGCATATTGATTGTTGTAGGTAATTCTCCCCTGACAAGTGGTATCAGAGCTATGGTTTGCAGGAAGCAGGTTAATTTTTTGATTACAGGTCATTCACAGGGTTTTTTGATTGAGTGGGAGTTTAGCAATGGCAGAAGAAAGTAAGCTATGAATGGAGAAGTTTAATGGCAAGAATTATCAACACTGGAGGATGCAGATTGAGGAGTATCTATATCAGAAGGATTTGTACTTACCGTTGGGTGGGGTTGCATGCAAGCCCACAGATATGAAGGATGAAGAATGGAGTGTTCTTGATTGGAAGGCTCTCAGTTCCATAAGGTTGAGCCTTGTATCGTCTATGATTTCCAGCTTATCATAGTGCAAGACAATGGAAGAGTTGATAAAGTCCTTGGCTAATTTATACGAAAAGCCCTCAGCTTCTAATAAGGTATATCTTATGAAGCAGCTTTTTACTTTGAAAATGTAGGAAGGTGGATCGGTACACACTCATCTCAGTGATTTCCATGGTTTGGTAAACCAGTTAGCTTCAGTCAATATTGTTTTTGATGATGAGGTAAAGGCTCTCTTGATTTTATGTTCTTTGCCTAAAAGTTGGGACGGTTTGGTTATGGCAGTAAGTAATTCTGCATCTGCTTCTAAAATCTTAAAAGTTGATGATGTTGTGAGTGTGATCTTGAATGAAGAAATACGTAGGAGAAGCACAGGTGAATCATCAGGGAATGCTCTAAGTGAAGAAAGTAGGGGAAGGCAAAGGGAGAAGATTGAGCAAGGGAAATCAAGGTCGAGAAGGAGATCCGAGTCCAAAGGTATTACCTGTTGGTTTTGTGGAAAGAAAGGACATACAAAGAAGGAGTGTTGGTTGAGAGATAAAGAGAATCAACATGCAGGCACTGAAGAAGCAAAGGATGCAAATATTGTGGTACAAGATGCTCTCATACTTTCTTTGGATAGTCAGGTAGGATCATGGATTTTAGGTTCTGGTTCATCTTTTCATGCATCCCCAAACAGAGATTTGTTTCATGAGTATGAACAGGGAGACTTTGGAGTGCTCTATTTAGGGGATGGTATGCCTTGTCAGATAGTTGGCAAAAGGAAAGTGCAGTTGAGATTGCAGATTGACAACACGGGTGTTGAAGGAGGTCATGCATGTTCCAATTCTGAAGCAGAGTCTGATTTTTGTAGGAAGGTTGGGAGATGAGGGATGCACAATAAATCTCACAATGGATTCTTGGAAGGTTACCAAGGGAGCACTTGTTCTAGCAAGAGGTAAGAAAGTAGATACTCTTTATCTGTCTACTTGTATTACTAATTCTACTTCTGGTGTAGATTCAAAGATGTGGTCTAATAGGCTTGGTCACATGAATAAGAAGTGAATGGACGTTCTTGATTCAAGAGGTATGTGTTTAGATTCGGAAAGCATAGATAGAGTTCATTGCATAAAAAGGAAATTTGATGCTTTTGACAAGAACAAAGAAGCCTTGGTGTTTATGGAGGAGATGAAGGACAGAGATCAGTCATAGGGGCTGAATAAATTTGAGCAGGGCAGTATGGACAGAGATTTGATCCAAGAAGAGCTCGCAGATGAAAATTTCATCACTTACAGGAACACACAGACGCTGATGTCGGTCACATGGGACCAACGTCGGTCATCCATATACCGACATCAGTCATGTGTAGACCAGCAGGGTCGGTAGGTTAGGTAGGAGAAGTCCGACGTCGGTCATCAGGACCGACGTCGATAGGGGGGACACTGGCATCGGCCAGGGAAATGATGTCGGCAGTCAGGGTCAGTGCAGGGAACCCACATCGGTCGGGAGCAGACTAGGAGATGGCCAATATTGGTCACTGGAATGGATGTTGGGTGGATCATTAAGTATCAAACACCCATGTGGAGGTCAGAAATGGTAAGTGAACCTCATATTCGTTGTTCACCTTCTTTATATTGCTTACTGATAGTCAAGAACTAGGAAGATGGAAGAAGCAATGCAGGTAGAATCCAGAAACAGTGGGAGCTTGGCATGGATGAGGAGTGTGAGTCCTTGAAGAAGAACCAAATAGGTATTTGTTGGTAGAGTTGTCAGCTGGAAGAAAGCACTGGATAGAGGGATGGATTCCCATTTTAGAGATGAGATTGGATGGACACATGAGACAGAAGGCTATGGTATATGGTCTTGATTAGGCTGCAGAACAATGGAGGTTTGACCATTGTATTTTATCTTTACTAGGTTGGATAATATTAGCTACATTATCCTATTACTGTATTGTGTTACTTGTTGTAGGGTTTCATATACAGGGAGTTTTCTGAGCTAAGGGTAGAGTTGGTTCAGAAGTATGTCATGGAGAATTTGGGAGTATCAAAATTCTTTTGGCATAAGTGACATGTATTGCATCATAGGTTTACATGGTGGTTGGTCTTCAAGAGTGACTTTGAAGAGGGATACAGAGCCTAAGGAACAAAATAGATGGTGTATAGGTACAGGTACAGTAGTAGCTATTTATCTCCAAGTGGGAGATTGTTAGGGTGTGGAGCTAAAAGCTTCAACTATTTGCAGACACAAGAAGAGGATGCTGAAGAACTAGAGGAATCGGCATCGGCATTATAACTGACGTCAGTCTCAGACAGTGGAGAAGGAAACTGGCAATGGCAGGAGGTCGGCCGATGTCGGCAGCACCAGGCAAGAAGGGACCGACGTCGGTCGCCTGTGTATATCCAGAACTGCTGTTGACGAACAGTCAGTTAAGTGAAGCGAGTGTTTGCATGTCAAATGACTAATTATAGTCACGAGCTGCGTGTCTAATTATTGTAGTTAGATTTCTATTTTTGTAACCATGGGATTCTATTTAAAGACCCATGAGGCATGTATTGTAATTACCAAGAAGGCAAGTAAAAGCATTGAAGCAAGCAAGGTCAAGGAGATCAGCTGAAGCATTCAAGGAGGGATAGCAACTCAGGTTGTAGGGTTGGTTTTGTGTTGAGCAAGAGAGAGAGGGAAGAAGTTCTTGAGGTGTGGCAAGCCTTTGAGGTAGAGGAAGAAGTGGCATCTTCCTTATTGTATTTTCTTCTAGTAATATTTAATACAAGAGTGTGTATTGTCTCTCAAATTCTTTGTTGTCTCAAATTTCTAGTTACTTTATCATTCTGGTATAATTCCATGTTTAATTTCTTATAAGAAAGTAATCAATTGTGCTTCCGTTGGATAACAGGTCACCTAACAGTTGGTATCAGAGCATATTGATTGTTGTAGGTAATTCTCCCCTGACAGCACATTTGTCCAAGATGTCAAGAAGCATCGAGATGAGGACAAGTGCATGATGTTTAATGATAAATAGAGATAAAGATCAAGCTTCTTCCAAGGATAAATAATGAACAAGAGATTGTAAGGATAGAGATAAATAGTGTGTATTAAATTCAAGAGGTAAAAGTGATAACTACTTATCTTTGTTAAATATCGATCTATGTATAGGAGATCGACAGAGCATGTTGAATCAAAGTTTCAAAATTGCACAAAATGAGGTCAAAGTGATTAAGGTTTAACGTTTGAGAATTGGCACCTATGTGTTAAATTTTGGTGAAGATCAATGATGTGATATTGATATAAATTTTAGAGGACACAAGATGTGAGCATAGTGTTTGTATTTTAATTGTGACCGTTGGCATTTGAATATTTGAATTTGGAAAGGGAAAAACTAGAGCTTTGTATTTTACTTATATATTTTGATCTAGGATGAGTTTACCCATGATATAAAAATAAAATATGTAGAGGAATCCATGGAAAATATAATAAACCTGATTTTAAGATCTATAAATGTGTAAATTAAAATATATTAATGTTCAAAGTTGATATTGTGTTCATGCTTATTCTGCAAGTGACCTAAGAAGGATAATTGAGCTTGTTTTGATATATCTTGATGACTTAGATATTTTTAAGTGTTTTATAATAAATAAAAATGATCTATGTTTTATTTTTATGTTCAAAAAATATATTTTTAGTATTAACATTACTTAAGAAGTTGTCTATGTTCATTGAATACACTAGCAGTTTGAGTGATCATGTTAAAGGAGAAAGTTGAAGGTATTCTAAGTAGAATTGATGAGTCCAATGAATATTGAGATGTTTTATATGTATCAAATAATTTTTTTAATTATTTAAGTGTCATATTTGGCCCATTATCTGATGTGGAGAGTCATAATAGATTGACTATATTTTGAATGTGTATGACTAGTTTGAGTGGTCATCTTAAGTGAGATAGTTTGAGCTGTGTTGGTATTTTTTTGAGTGTCTAAGACACATGGTGATGTTTTATATGTATTGTAGGTTCTATAAATATTATTTTTTTATATGTTTATGTGATTAATTTGAGTGTTTTCTTAATAATTTTGAGACTGTGTTTTCTATGTATGAAGCCCTGAAGAGCAAGGAGACCTAATTGGTAGGTCTAATTATGGATTTTGGGTTATAGATATAATGGACCCTTATTGGACTAATAAATATACTATTATATATATATTTTTATATGTTATAATAATTGGTATGAGATAAATATGTTCCAAGCAATCTCACATGTAACGTGTGAGTATGAAGGTTTAATTATTTTAGGTCTCAGCAAGAACTAAAGGTGGTTTGGGGATAATGAGGTAATAGAAAGCATATGGAATGTATGGTTATTACATGTAATGTGTATGAAGACATATTTCAAATGTGTAACAAGTGTGTTAAGCATATTGGCCAACAAAGATGGGTTATACCAAGAGAGTGGTATAAGTACAAGGCCTAATTGGCTTGTTTATTTTAGTTGTCTAAGTGTGGAAAAAATCGAAGGACATAACATTAAAAAAATAAGGTAAAAGTTAGTGAAGACAAATAGACAAATAATATGACTATACATTCTTTTATAATCAAGGTAATAATTGTGATCACATAGGTCATTGTACCTAATAATCCTAGAAGAGGTAGAATGGGTGAGTATGCTCAAGAGGATATTTGAGAGAGGCTTGGTTATGTGAATTGTGAAGTGGAGAGGTAGAGTGCCTTGTGGATTATTTGAAGAGTAGAATAGATTGAGGACTATTTTTATGACTTATTTTTTATAATTATATTTATATAATAATGTTCTTATTGGTTGAGTAAGAATGAAGGTGAAGTGTGATAAGCAGATGTTCATCATCAAGTGTTGAATACATCAGTTCAAACATGGATGTACTCATAGGTGTTGTTTTGGTAGATCAACATCTAAGGGGGTCATAGCCTCATTCCATGGTGAAACTTGTTAAATTTATAGTTATTGTGGTAGCTTAGCTGGATAAGTTTGATATCTCCTTGTGGGATTGCAGTCACACTAAAATAAGGGATGGTAGTTCCTTGATCATTTATAAAAGGTCTAAATTAGATCTTGGAGTATAGCCCATCTTTTAGATTTAATTAGGTTTTATCCCCCAAAAGGTTTTCCCACATATATGATGTGTTGATGTGATGTATGCTCTTATTCATACTTTGGATATATGTGCTTTCATGTTTATCTTGCTAGATCAAGTTGATGAATGATGGGATTGTTTTGGAATTGAATGTGCATTATTTTATACTAATTCAACCCCCCCATCTTAGTAGCTACTTCCAATAATTATTATTAGAGTACATCCTTTAGAGGAAGCTTAACAACTTGAAGGAGATCTTAAGTAGCATAAGATGGCTAAGTAGTTGAAGAAATCAAATCTTTAATTGAGATCAGTGGTCAAAAGTCTTGAAGAATAGATTAGTCATATTAAAGAGAAATCGTGTATAATGAAGGATGAACTGGTTAAATAAGTTAAGAGGGATAAAGATACTATCCAAAGTATCAAAATTAAGTTAGAGGTTACATGTTCAAGCATGAGAGATAAAGGAGATGAATATATTCAAATGAATATTTCTCTTGTTTCCCTGAAAGATGAGTATGAAAAAGACAATAAAGATAGGCAAGCTTGAAAAAAACAAATGGAATCATAACAAGTCAAAGAAAATCAAAAGTAAATTATAAATATCAAGGATTAGTTAAGGGAAGCTAATGCAAGTCTTAAGACAAGAGAATAAGAATGTAGACATCTTAAGACTCAGTTAAAAGAAGTAAAATTCAAAATTAGTTTAAATCAATGTGAGCTTGATGAGATCAAAATTGATATAAACTTTTAAAGAATTAGCATGAGCAACTCATAGACAAGTTGAAAAAACTAAGAAAGTATCATGAGAAGTTTGAGAAATTCAAGGAGAATGCAAGCTCTCAAATCAATATAGGAAGGTTTATTAGACAACCTAATGCTTTAAGGTATGTTATTTTATTTCATGGTCATTGTTATACATATAATAGTATGGTCATAGAGCTAAGGTACGTAGAATGAAGTTAGTCAAGTATGGACATTTATGGAGCTCTGATAGAAAGAGTTTTTGCCCAAATATTGATCATAGATCAAATATGTCAAAAGGTATGAATGATGTTATTTGTTTTTATTGTCATTAGAGTGGAAATATTTCTAGATATTGTTCAAATAATGACAAGAGGTCTTCAAGGTATGTCAAATGATATAGAGATCCTATCAGAGTTGTTGCCAAAATCTAGATAATGCGAATGCAATGGAGACATGATCACATGAGATGAAGCAAGTGCACACCACATAGATGCTAAAGCAATTTGAAATTATACAAGAAGATAAATTTCACAAGACAAAATGGAGAAAACCAAAATTTGATTAACATGAGATGGCCAAAGTGAGGAATACATATAGGAGAGTACGCAAGTAACTCCTCCACAAAAGGTGGATGAGGCACCCCAAGAATAGACTGTAACTCCTCCATGAAAGGTGGTGACAAGGTGCTAATAATAGAAAAGTAACTCCCATCAAGGGAGTTACTTATGACATTATTATGACACCTACGACACATCTATGACACACACCTCCACATAAGCTAGCCTATCCCACAAATGTAGGAAAACTCCATGTATGCACAAGAAATACAATTTCCCTAATTAATAAATAGGGAAAAATAAAAACACACTAATACCCATGCATAAGTGTAACTTAGGTGGGTAGTGTGGAAATATAAAATGGGTCCCATTAACTAGGCCTGATGAGGTACCCATGTACAAATGAAATCTCTCATAAGATAGAGAAAAGGAGAAAATCCATAGGAAAAAAACTCCCCCCCAAAAGAGAGACATAAAAAAAATGAAGAGGCTAGAAGGCCCCCCTGAAGATGATGCTGCTACAAATGTAGACCACACCCCAAGAAGAGATCATAGATGAATGAACTTGCTCTCAGTGAAAGGTTTGGTGAAGATGTATGTAACCTGCTCCAAAGACTAGCAAAATATCAAGTCAATGACCTAACTATGAATAAGCTCCTAAATGAAATGCATGTGAATCTCTATGTGCTTGGTTTGCTAGTGCTGAACTAGATTCCTAAAAATTTGAATGGTACTCTAGTTGTCACAATAAATGATAGTGGGTTGCCTGATAGGAATGCCAAACTAAGAAAGAATCCCCTGAAGCCAAATAGCCTCAATAGCTACATTAATAACTCCCCTATACTCTACCTCTATGGATGATATAGCAATAGCATTCTTCTTCTTGCTAGACCAATTGATAGGACCAGAACCTAGAGAGAAACTATAACCAAAAGTGGACTTGTGAGTCTATGAATTACCAGCCCAGTCTGAATCTGTATATCCAACCAAGTCAACCTCTATGCCAAATTTGTAATGAATCTCATATCTATGTGAACCCTGTATGTAATGCAAGATCCTCTTAGCTACTTTCCAATGTAGCTCATGAGGTTCCTACATGAATTTGGAGAAAAGTCCCACTGTATATGATATGTCAAGCCTGGTGTGAGTCAAGTAGATGAGACTACCAACAAGTTGTCGATATCGAGTGGCATCAACCAATGGTAAAGAACAATCAGCCTCAAGCTTGACTCCTAATAGAAAGGGAGTTAGAGATGGCTTGCAATCAACCATATGAAACTAAGCCAATAAATCAAGAGCATACTTAGGTTGTGTAAGAGAAATTCCTAAATCTAACTGTGAGATCTCGATGCCAAGGAAGTAGTGCAACAAACCCAAGTCTATCATGTCAAATCTATCCTAGAGAGATGCCTTCACCACTGTAATAGCTGATGAAGAACTTTTAGTGATCAAAAGGTCATCAACATATAGAACCAAAATCAAGAGCGAATCATCCTACCACAAGAAGTAGACATTGGGATTAGAATGGCACCTAGTGAAACCCACTGTGAGAAGGAAGGAATCCATCTTGGCATACCAAGCTCGAGGGGCCTATTTGAGGCCATTGATAGATTTCCTAAGTCTGCATACTAATGAAGAATCTTGAACAAATCTTGGTGGCTGCTCCATGTAGATCTCCTCCTCTAGGTCTCCATGAAGAATGGCACTCTTCACATCCATCTGATGCACATCCTAACCATGTGCTATGGCAATAGCCAAGGTGAGTCAGATAGAAGTCATCTTTGCAACGGGTGAAAAGGTCTCTGAGTAGTCAATGCCTGTCACCTGTGAGAAACCCTTGATGACCAATTATGCCTTGTACTTATCAACTGACCCATCTGCTACAAACTTGGTCTGATATATCCACCTACATCAAACCATCTTTCTTCCCTTAGGAAGTGAAGTCAAATCTCAAGTGTGATTTTTGATTAAGGAAGAATATTCTTCCTCTATAGCACTATCCCACTCAGGTACCCCAGATGCCTCGCAAAAAGTCTATGGATTCAAAACTAAAGCAAAGAAGGCATGTGGATCTCTCTAAGAATCTCCCCTAGTATGTCTATCATCTACGAGATATCCTACCCAAGTGCTAGCACTCTCAAGTGTCTATCTAGCCCAAAGTGGCCCAAAAGTGGGCAAGTCAGGTGCTAATTCCTCATCCTCTATCTGACTAGTGGTGGATGACTCTACATCACTGTCCTCATTGTCTGAACTCAAAGAATAAGAAGATGTCTCTGGCTTAAGAACCTGTTATGGCTAATCTGAATCTGATGAGGTATCATCATGAAGAAGTAGATCCGATGAGCGAGAAGAAGCGTCGAGTGTTGAGTCTCTAGGACTCTCCTAAAAATGGACACTTTTCTCGATGAACAACTCATGAATGATTGGATCTAGAAGGTGATATCCCTTAATACCATCAAGATATCCTACAAAGATGCAAGGCTTGGACTGACATTCCATAGCTTTGCATTTCTTCTTTAGAATGTGGGCCATGGCTGGGGATCTGAAAAGCCTGAGGTGCTCAACATCAAGTTTCCTTTTATGCCAAGCTTTAAAGGGTGTTATCCCTTTCAAATCTTTGTGAGGAACCCTGATTTGAATGTAGCAAGCACAATTGATGGCTTCAGCCTAGTACTATGGTGCTAAGGATTTTTAGTGAATCATACAGCTACCCATCTCTTTCAAGAACCTATTCTTGTGTTCTACAACCCCATTTTTTGAAGGACTATAGGTGACTATGCACTGCAAATCAATTCCCTATGTGGTACAAAACTACTCAAACTTGATGCTGACATACTCCTCTCCATTATTAGTTTGAAGAACCTTGATGGATTTCTCACTCTATTTCTCAACAAGAGCCTTGAAGTCTAGAAAATTTTCAAACACTTTAGACTTTTGTTTGAGAAAATATATCCAAGTTTACTTAGAGAAATCATCACTAAAAGTGAGGATGTACTTTGCCCTTATGAAAGATGGTTTGGAAAAGGGTCCTGATACATCATTGTGGACTAACTCCAAAGGTTGTGAAGGCCTCCAAGCTTTGCCTTTGTCAAATTTTGCTTCGGGATGCTTCCCAAGGGAGCACCCCTTACAAAGTCTTTTTGAGAATTAGACACGAGGCAAGCCAATGACCATGTCATTTTTACAAAGTTGCTCAAGGTAGCAATAGTTAAGGTGTCTAAACTACTCATGCCATAATTTACTAACTCCATCTGAATGAGTCAGCAATGCTATTAGAGAATAATTTGATGCAAAATGTGAGAAGGTGTATAACCTTGGTTGGTGATCTGCCCTACCCAATGCCACTGTAGTATCACTATGCAACTCCCTGATAGCCACTAAATCTAGTGAAAACTAAACTCTCATGCCCTGACAAATGTGAGTGATTTGGTACACTAATAGGAGATTGGTTGAAAGAAAAGGAACACTTAGAACATTATTGAATGTTCCTCCTTCCATTTCAATTGACCCTCTCCCTGTAACAAAAATTGATGTGTCATCACCCAAACTAATTAAAGTCATGCTACAAGGCTCTAAAGATGAAAACTCAACTAGTGAAGAGCCCATGTGGTGAGAAGCACCCAAATCAATGACCCATGATGTTTTAGAAGCTATAGTAGCTACAAGGGCCTTGCCCTTTTCTTTCTCCTTACCCTTGCCTTTTGCCTTGGTAGAATCTTGGGTAGATGAATTTTGCTTGATGGACTTAGGAACACCTATGTTGTGCTTCTCTAGAAGATGAGTTAGGTGATGTATTTGTTTCTTCATGAAATTGTGTTCTCATGCCCTATCTTTTTACAATAGGCACACTTAACCTTCTCCTTCTTAGGTTTAGCATTGGAGGAGGAAGACTCAATGTTGTTTTTGGCAGGATTGTTGTTTTCTTTCTTCTTCTCCTGGTCCTTGTTCTTTCTCTTCTTCTCCTTTGTTGAAGTCTTATCCTTACCATTTATAGCTATCAAAGCTTGGGGTTGAGTATACTTCATTGTGCCCATTTGAATTAGCTTATCTTTCTCCCTAGTCAAGTCGGCAATGAATGAATCCAAAGAAGGCATTTTCCATGTAGTGCCATGGGCACTTTTTTGTGGCATGGAAAGTGGAGACAAAGATTGAATAGCTTGGACCTAACTTTGTGAGAATAGAAAGAATGAGTTGATAATCTTTCTTCTCTATCCTATATTATTTTAATTGCAATCTAAGGGCCTTAAAATTAGTGAAGAAGTCTTATAGGGTGTCAAAGTTGTTAGGACTTAGACTTATGAGTTCATTTTTGAGCTCATGACCTCTCATCTCATCAAGCTTCCCAAATAAGTTTTCTAAGGTGTCCCATATGTCATTGGGAGTCTTAGAGGATTATAAATGGAAGATAAATTTTAGAGACATAGACAAGCTCAGTAATCCATAGGCTTCATCACTAAGTTTGTACCACTTGACCTTTTCAGCATCAGTGTTGGGTTTTACTTTAGTACCCATGGTGATCCTATACAACCATTTACCTCTAAGAATGATTGACATTTTAACCCTCCATTCCATTCATGATAGTTGAAGGGTGTTAGGGGTTTAAGTTGAAAATAATCCATTTTAAGTTGAATTTAGGTGAAGTTGTGTTGATTGCAAGTTGTGAAATTATGCAGAAAGGAGAATGAAAGCAAAGATTTGCAAGTTGTGAAAAACAATCACACCCCCCCCCCCCAAAATATTGAGCCCCTCAAAATATACAATTTCATGCTTAAGAGATGTTAGGCTTAGCTAAGAATGCATCTTAGAGTAATCAGTGCAAGACTAAAGCAAACATGATGTCGAACTCGGCTGAAAATGCGTCTCGAGAGACTCAAATTTTAGGCACTTGATAAACTAGTGCATTTTAACAAAAAACAAGCCTACACTATGGAGAATTGAATTACAATCACTTTTTCAAAAAATGGCACCCAAATTTGAGCTACCATTTGCAAGATATTAAAGGTTCAATTTTCTCATAAACTAGTGTTTTCACAAAAAAAAGCACTAAAACATTTTAAAATGCCTATTTTGAGAGAGAAAATGGCCTTCCAACCACTAATTGGATTTGGGATGGATCAAGGAATACAAAGGAGGTTTGTGTGAGGGGGAATTGGCCTCCTGATAACCCGGGCCTCACCCTTCGCCTTCGACAGGTGAAGATACAAGTTTTAAATGAAAAACCTCTAAATTGCTTTTTTGAATGCTAATTTCAAATTTGATTTTAAATCAAACATTCAAATTACTGATTTAGATTAGAATAATTTTAAAAGCAGATTTACCAAATGAGCATCAAGAGAGAGAGGGAGGGCCCACCACATGGGCATTGGAAACCAAAAATGAGCGCCATTTTTAATAAAACTGTTGGCATAATATTTTCACAAAAAAAGAGGGCGCACATCTAGTTTCCAGATAGCAAAAAGAAAATAGGAAGACACCCCAAAAAAGGATGCAAATTAGAATATACTTGCAAAAGAAAGAACCTGAAGACTTATATGTTGTAAGCCCTGCTTGGCACCTTGTAAATAGAGAAAAAAATCAGCTAGAAGGACTGTGGCATGGCTAAACTAAAGGTGCCTTGTTGGAAGGAAAAAGGTCAGTTGTTAGAGAGCATGTGGGTCTGTAGAAGCTTGGTGCCTAGACTAATGCTGAGTGCTACTCCTCCCTCTACTACTCCACACAAAAATGGCACCCAAGAATAGAAATAAAACTAACACCTGAAGTGAAGACAGCCAAGACACCCAAAGGCCAAGGATCCCAAGATGTAAGAAATGATATTGAAAGAGATTTTTTTAATTTTAGATCAGATCTATAAATAAATAAATAAAGAGAACTCCACTCCTCTTGATTTAAAAATAAACTAAAATCATAACCAGACACACAATTACCAGGTTTGCTTTGATACCATATCGGAGTTGTTACCAGAATCCAGATAATGTGAATGCAATGGAGACATGATCACATGAGATGAAGCAAGTGCACACCACATAGATGCTAAAGCAATTTAAAATTATATAAGAAGATAAATTACACAAGACAAAATGGAGAAAACCAAAATTTGATTAATATGAGATGGCCAAAGTGAGGAATACATATAGGAGATTACATAAGTAACTCCTCCACAAAAGGTGAACAAGGCACCCCAAGAATGGACTGTAACTCCTCCATGAAAGGTGGTGACAAGGTGCTAAGAATAGAGAAGTAACTCCCATCAAGTGAGTTACTTATGACACCTATGACACATCTATGACACACACCTCCACATAAGCTAGCCTATCCCATAAATGTAGGAAAACTCCATGTATGCACAAGAAATATAATTTCCCTAATTAATAAATAGGAAAAAATAAAAACATACACTAATAGATCCTATAAGGTTTGAGAAAGGACAAACATAGGTATGGAAACTAAAGGTAATCATTACCAATTATTCTATTCATAAGGTTTATAAGAAAGTTTTTGTAAAAGGCTATGTTGTAAATCAGTCTAAACTCAAAGGTCAAGTTGGTAAGTTGGCTACAAAAGATGAGAAAAGTCAAACTATGGTATGGAGACCTAAGATAGTAAAGACTAAAGAGACTTATCCTATTGTGTCCAAGAGTCTTGATGGATTAATAGCCACTATAGAAAAGGGATAAAAAGTGAAGGAAAGTCAAGATTTTATATTTTTATCATTTGTTGATAAGTTTAAAGTAGAGAATATGTCAACTATCTAGATAGTAAAGGAAAAACAAAAGTCAGTTCAAATCAAGATCGAAAAGAAGACCAAGGTGGTGGTTGAAGCTAGTTCTAAGGTATGTATGGATCCAAGTGAACATCCTATTAATTTTTATCATGTATCATGCAAAGAAAATCAATTGTTTGTGCTAAATGAAGAAGTTCTAAGCTATAAAGAAGATTCTACAGATGAAAAGGTATGTCACAAATCTCTATTGTCTCCATGTATTATCAATCCAATTCTAGAATAAAAGGATAATGTTTTAGTCATTGATCATGTTGATTTTCTTAAACATAAGAAGAAGAATAATAAGAATTATGGGTATTATATGACTAAGGAGGAGAATGAATATGAAGAGTTATGGGCAACTCATAGTTTCATGCCATGGTAGAGAATTGTGGTGTACAGGAGGTCTCTATCTATTATTATTAAGAGACTCCTTTCAGTAGAGAAGTAAATTTTTATGCTTAATATTATATTTAAATATAAATAGAGACTTGTGTTGATATAATAAGGTCTTTTGTTAAGGGGGTGCAACAAGTTCATGAGATTTCTCTAGAGGTATATGAAGGAGCTTTTGTAGAGGGTCAAAATGGGTGTTTTCAAGTGTTATAATGATTTTGATGTAATGTCAAGTAGATTTTTATACATATATAGGTATATAAACTTATTTTTGATGTGTTATAGGTGTTTTTGTGGTCTGAAGGTGTGTTTGTGCCAATTAAATATTTTTGAGTGCTCTTGATTTTCTCAATTTTTTGGCTTAAGGGCAAGGAGGCCTAAAATGGGTTATAGTAAGTCTATGTTACCAAAGGTATTATGGCCCAATTTTTGGTCAAAAATTGTGTGATGGGTGTCTCCAGGGGTGCAAGAAGTTTCATAGGTGTGCATTAACCAGAAGGAGGTTTGTTGACTTTATTTGTTTTAAGATTTTAGGGTTTTGGGCTCTGCTAGAAAAGTGGTTTTCCATGTGAATTAAGGTTTGAGGCTCATTAATATTTTTTATGGGACAAATTTTTGGTCAAATAAATATTCATAGATATTTTAAGGTTTGTGGTTCTCTAGTTATTCATGTTTTTTTCAATGTGGAGGGTTAATTGACTAATAGGTTTATGAAAGAAGTATGTTGCAAAGGATGATATAGTTGTTTAAAATTGGTGTTATTGAGGGGGGATATGAGAGAGATATATATTAATTTTTAGGTCTTGAATTTATGTCTACAAAAAATTATGGGCTCTACAATTTTTAGGTAGGGCTACAAGGAGGCTACACAGGCCTAGTTTGAAGAAGAGTGGTTTTTGCTCAATTTATCCAAAAGAGAAAGTTATGTGTGTTTCAAGATGAGTTATCAATTTAGTTTAATGCATGTTTCCTATTTTTTTAGTGGCATCAAGTTCTACTGGTGGTCCTTATGATATCTTGAGAGAGAAGGCTAGTAAGATTGTATGATGGTTCTTCATAGTGTATGTAGATTTAAAGATGCTCAAAAGGTTTAATTTCTTAGATTTATTATTGGGAGTCCCTCTTATATTTTTCTTTATGTGTTACATTAGATTTATGTGGGTTTGTGTATTCTTTCTTCATTGACTGTAGTGCTTAGTTGAAGAGAGTGTTGGCATGGAGCAAGAAAAAGTTTGTCAAGGCAAGAAAAGGTAGGCTCAAGGTAAGGGGGAGTTTGTATCATATTTTTAAGGTGGTCATTTCATATTTATAGTATTTTTAGGTCATCAAGATCATTTGGTTCCCAATTTGTCATTATGTCAAAGGGGGAGGAAGTTCCTATTGTGGGAGTACTTGAAGAGAGAGAAGGGGAGTTGTATATTGCTATATATGATGGTTATTAACATCAATGAGAAAGGGAGATATTGTTTGAGGTTTTTCATTGATGTCATATAGGTTTCCTAGTGAGTGTATGAAGTGATTTGATAGTCTATGTGTCAATGATAAAGTGTGTAATATATTTTTCCTAGTATGCTTGAAGAAGGATTGGTTGATCTTCAGAGTTTGCTTAGTTTGAGATGTTTAGGGATGAGTCTAAAGTATTAATAATTTTAAATAGGTCCCATAATAATTATTATATTATTTGATATATTATGTGTATGATTGGTATTCATCTAGTTCTTCGTTGTGTACATCTAGACGTTTTGGTCTATTGGTAGAAAATCTGAGTTGACAATTTGTTGACATCATAATTACCATGTGTGGATGATTCAGGAGGAGTTGGTCATATGGTTGTGATCACATTAGTCCTTAGTTATCATTTTTTAAACCTTAATTCATGAACATAAGTGTAATCAAATATATGTGGGCACAAAGTTGGGATCCTATGCATTTTAAAAGTATTTTCCCATACTTAGCCAAATTTGCATGAGGCAAGAAAGAGCTGAGTAAGAATTTTTATGGTGGCATATCTCACACATGTGGATATTTCAAGATAATTTTACCATATTGGTTTATTTAGTTTTGTGCCTAGTTTGTATGCATAAAATTTTAGGTCATGTGATATAACACAATAAAAGTTATGCATGTGTAAAGTTGGGTTCCCAAGAATTTTGACAATGTTTTCTATGTTTAAATAGAGTTGAATAACAAGTTTGTTGAAATATTATCTCACACATGTGAAGGTTTCATAAGTAACTTGATATATTTATGGAATCCCCTATGTGAGAGGATATTATTCACTAAATTATAGATCATGTGACTAAGCATAATGAAATTTATGCAAGAGGAAAGTTGGCTTCACAGGAAAGTTCTAAGCATAGTTGGCTCTATGCCTTAAGATTTTGAGAAGGCATTTAAATGTTAATATATCTCACTCATATGAGGGTTCTAGGATTTGTTTATCAAATGGTTGTATTCTCCTATGTGAGGAGATCATATGGTCCAAATTTGAGATCATGCGCTTGAGTGAAGCAAAAGATATGGAGGTGAAAAGTTGACCTTTTAGGTAGATAAGCAAGGTTCCCATAGTCATTTATACACAAGTTAAAGTTTGATCAAGATTGATGGAGTGAATTTTATCCAACATGTCAAAAAGTAGTGAGATTATGATAAGTGTATGATGTTTAATGCTGAGAAGAGATAAATATAGATATTATTCCAGGGATAAATAGTAAGAAATAAATCATACATATAAAGATAAATAGTGCATATTAAATTCAAGAGGTTAAAGTGATAGTTGTTTATCTTTGTTAAAGACCAAGCTATGTACAGGAGATCAATGAAGCACATCAGTCAAAGTTTTAGGCTTACATGAGATGAGGTCAAAGTGACTAAGGTTTAATGTTTGAGTATTATCACCTATGTGTTAAAGTTTAATGAATATCAATGGTGTGAGATTGATATAAATCTGAGAGGACATGATATGTGATCATAGTATTTTAAGTTTAACTATGACCATTGGCATTTGAATATTTAAATTTGTGAAGGGAAAAAATAGAGCTCTATATTTTGATTATCTATTTTGATCTAAGATTAATTTAATCATGATTTTAAAAAATATGTAGAATACTATAAGGCACATCTAATGAACCTAATTTGAAGATTTAGAAGTTTTTATAGTCAAAGATATTAAGGTTCAAAGTTGATTGTCTGTTTGTACTTATTCTACAAGTGACCTGAGAAGGATAATTGATCCTGTTTTGATATTGTATTGATATATCTCAATGAATTATATATTTTGGAGTGTTTTATACTCCATGAGGATAATATATGTGGCATTTTTTGGTTTGAACAATCGATCTTGAGTATTAACATTACTTAAAAAGTTGATTTTATTTATTGAATACACTGGCAGTTTGAGTGATCATGTTGGAGGAGAGATTTGAAGGTGTTCTAAGAAGAATTGATGAGTCCAATGAATATGGAGATGTTTTATATGTCTCAAATACTTATGTGAAGTATTTTAGTGTCATATTTGGCCCCTGATCAAATGTTGAGATTCATAATAGATTGACTATATTTCGACTGTGTATGACCAATTTGAGTGGTCATATTAAGTGAGATAGTTTGAGGTGTGTTGGTCTTTGTTTGGGTATCTAAGACACATGGATATGTTTCAAAGTTATTGTAAATTATATCCATATTATTTTTTAATGTGGTTATGTGATTAATTTTAGTGTTTTCCTCAAAATTTTGAGACTACATTTTTTTATGTATGAAGACTTAAAGAGTGAGGAAACCTAATTTTTAAGTCCCAAGTATGGATTTGGTGTTACATATAAAATGGAACCTTATGGGATTAATCAAGGGAATATTGGAGGTATTTTTTATATTTTATAATCATCGATATAATCTAAATATGGTTCAAGTAGTCTCACATGTAACAGGTGAGTATGAAGGTCTGCTTGTTTTAGGTCTCACTAAGACCTAAAGGCGGTTTGGGGATAATGAGGTAATAGTTGACGTATATATTGTATGGTTATTACATGTAATTTTTATGAGGACCTATTTAAAATTTATAAAAATTGTGTTAAGCATATTTTATTACCAAGTTGGGTTATACCAAGAGAGTGATATAAGTATAATGCCTAATTAGCTTATTTATTTATGTGTGGAGAAAAGTGAAAGAGATAACCTTTTAAAAAGAAGGTAAAAGTTAGAGAGGAATAATATAGATGAATAGGATCAAACATGCTTGTTTTATTAAGGTGTTGAAAGTGATCACATAGGTCATTAGACCTAATAAGCGTAGAAGAGGCAGAATGGGTCAATGCTCAAGAGGTTGTCTGATAGAGGCTTGGGTGTGTGAATTATGGAAAAAAAGGAGGGGTAGAGTGGCCTATGGATAAGTTAAAGATTATAATATATTGAGGAATAATTTTATGACCTATTTTCCATAATTCTATTAGCATAATAGTGCTCTTTTTGGTTGAGAATGAGCAAAGGTGAAGTGTGATAAGCAGAGGTCCATCATCAAGTGTTGAATACATCATTTCAAAGTTAGATGTGCTCATAGGTGTTGTTGTGGTAGCTTATTATCTAAGGGGGTTATAGCCTCATTTTGAGGTGAAACTTATTAAAGGTTTAGTTGTTATGGTAACTTAGTTAGATAGGTGTGGTAGTTCCTTGTGGGATTGCAGTCTCATTAAAACAAGGGATGGTAATTCCTTGATCATTTGTAGATGGTCTCAATTGGATATTTTAATTATAGGACTATAGACCATCTTATAAGGTTTAGTGGGTTTCATACCCCAAGAGGGTTTCCCACGTATATGATGCATTGATGTGATGTATTCTCTTATTCATTCTTTGGATGTATGTGCCTTCATGTTTATGTTGCTATATCAAGTTGATGAATGATGGAATGGTTTTGGAATTGAATGTGAATTGTCATATATTTATTCACCCCCATGTCAATATCAACTTAAAATAATTAAATGAATGAAAAATGTTTATAGAACACACTAAATCACATTGAAAATCATGTAAAAAGGAATTTAGAACATACTAAATCATTATGGTAAGTATGTAAAACATGAATGGCAAATAGGAATGTCAATGCAAGAAAAAATCTAACAAAGATATGTAAGTAAGTGACAAGTAACCCCATGTAATATAAGAATGTCGAATCAAACATAAGGAAAAACATGAATGACTAAAACTGAAATGTAATTCAAGATGTGAGAAAAAAAAATCATACATAAAGAGAAACATGTAAGAATTCCAAATGTCATATGTAGGATAAGTGAAGTCCATAAAATCAAATAAAAAAATGATAAATAGATGAAAATCAATAATATCTAAAGGATTAAAATAAAACTTAGTTCTTGTTCTAAGATGTAATGTAAGAAAATTGAACCACCTAGTGACATGACTAATGTGATAATGAGATGGTATGGTAAAAAAATGGTATAAGGGTGTTTTTGAGGAAATCCTAGTCCTATCTAAGGTCTTAAAATGCAACTCATAAATTATAAACCAAGAAGCATAATAATGTAGATGTGATCAAGGATGTGATCAACTAAAATCAATATCAAATAAGAGGAATATAATGAAAATATGATGTAAATAAGGAATGTGAGGCACCACATGGGTGATGTGAACATCCTTAAAATGAATGAGACATGGACCTACCTTCCCATAATGTGTTCCCCATTCCTTAGGACCCCTTGAAGAGTTGTTTATCTACTACAAATATTGGGTACTTGTATGAGAAAGTAGGTGGCACTAGATCGTATATGATATAATGAGACCTCCTACCCTAGTCTACTAGCCTACCGCACCCCAATAGACATTGGATCTATCATGAGGCTAATTATGGAGTTTGAGATTTGACTAAGATAGGGGGTGTGCCAAATATAGATCATGTATTTGATGTGATCTAACTTTTAAGATTTTTTTTCCTTTTAATCGTTGCCTTTTGTTTGTATTTTATGATTTGACTTTTAACTTATTTTGACTTTTTATATTCCTCTTATTCCATATAGATTTAGAGAACTAAAAATGAGTGACATAGGTCACAAAAACAAGATAACTTACACTTGGTCACTAGAGAAAAGGAACTAAAGACCAAGGTGTCTAATGACTGCTAAACATGCCCACAAGTAAGTGTGCAATATCAAAATTAACTGATGTGAGCCTCAAATGAAAGGAAATATGGGGATCATGAGAGATTCTTCTATGTAATAAGTGATACAATGATGAATATTCTTATAAATGATCACAAGGAGGTAAAATAGTGTTATGAAAGGGATGGGGCTATGTTATGATAGTCATGTCACTAGATAAGCCATACTAACCTACAATGGATCTAGTACAAAGACTAATGAATATGGTAATCATCCCAAAAATTGGTTTAAATATGTTTTAATGTGGTAATCTGTGAGGAAGGATAGGTCTTACCCATGGTCTTACACTACAACTCACAAGGTGAACACCAATGAGGTGAATGATAAGTAAGGGGGAAAATAATAATAAAGCTACTAAGGAAAATAATGACATAAAAAGACAAAAATAAAAGAGATATGTAAGAACAAAAATGAAAAAAAGTTCCAAATGTAATGTGAAATAAAAATAAATAACCCAAATGTGATAATGATGTTAGTAAAGTGAAACTAAAAGACTTAAAGTACACAAAAACAAATAAACATGAGATAAAAATAATAAGACCTATGTTGACATCTTTATCAAAGATTAGCATGTGAAATACAAGTCTATAAGTCTTATAAGGTTTTTTAAATTTTAATTTATTATTTATTTTGCATTTTAGAATAATATTGGGAATCCTAAAATGCCCCAATGGGTAATTAGATGTAGGTATGGGCATCACAATATGCCCCAAAGTCTAAAGGTGCATGTGGATGGGCATCGTAAGATGCCCCAACATGTGAGTTGGAGTGAGATAACATTGAACCATTAAAATGATTTGCATTGGGTTGGTAGGTGCATTTATAGATAAGTAAATGTGTTTGTTTTTTAGATTTTAGGGATGTTGAATGTGACAGAGGATATGTAGGAGAGGTATGAAGAGTTAGATAAGGTTAATTAGGACCATGTATGATATGATTTAGAGTAGGCATTTGAACTAGGTAATCCTTTGGTTCATATGACCTAAGAGGTTGAGGTTCAATGGATGCAATTATATGTTTAAATTTGTTCATGTTAGCTATCCTTTCCTTATTGGTGTAGGAAAAAGGATCAATTATGGTTTGAACAACATTAGTGGATGAGGTGTAGGTATGGGATATTTTCTTGTTTTTCATTAGGTAGTTGATGTTGGTGTGATTATGGTTCTTTAGATTGAATTTGAGAAGTTTGAATATAGTCTTGATAATGTTGTGTTGTTAGAGTATCAAGATGAAATGTGGAACAAGTAAGTAAGTAAGAATAAATTGGTGAAGATCATGACAAGACTCATGATAATGACCTATATTAGAATGCCACCAATAAAACTTATCAGGATTGTACCATTTTGGAGGAGGTTTGGAAGGATCCAAGCTCATGGATTTAGAGGGTGGAAATTTATTCTTAAGTTATTCTAGACTCAAGGGAGAGTGGTTGGGTTTTAATTGGTTGAATTAGATGCTCCATTTTGAGGTTTTGGAGGCTTGGATGAATCAATGTTATGATAAAATGATTTTAAATATTATTTAGTAGGTGTTTGAGGTGTTTCAAATTGAGTCATAAAAAAGTTTTGACTTTTTTCTTGGTATAAGGCTTCTTCTAATGTCTTAGGGGAAAAGATTCAAACTTTGTATTGAAGGGGAGATTTAAGGGAAGTAACAAATAGTTTTAAAAGAGTATCATCATTCATGTTATGGTCCACTTGGTTAGATAGAGACTTTTGTCATTTGATAAAATCATGAGATGAGTCATTAGGAAGTTTCTTGGCATTGATGAAATGGCTAAGGTGATTTTCAAAAAGATCATCATGTTGGAATTCCTTCACTAGATTATTGAATAAATCCTCTAGTTGTGAGATGAAATTTTTAGGAAGTTGATTGTACCATTAAAGTACATCACCAACAAAGGTTTTGGCTAAGAGATTGGTGGTAGTAAAGGTGTTAGTTTGGACCCATTCCTTATGGATATTAGCAAAAGACTTAAGAAAGCTAGTAGGGTCCTTAGTCCAATCATATATGATAGTTGGAAAAATGTTTCCAATATCTATGGATGAAATTAATGGGTCTAAAGGTTCATTTTGAAGATGTTGAAGCATTTTTTTATTCATGTGAGGTTGAGGGATGATATTACCATTGTAATCTCTAAGAGGAAGAGGGAATTTTTTTTAATTTGGTTGAGACATGATGACTTGAGGTGGTTGACTAGTCATGTGTAATAAATGTTGTTGCATTTTTATCATTTGGGAATGATTAGTTATTTGCATGATGTTCATTCATTGAACTATTTGAGAAATAATTTGAGTTGTGTCAATTTGTACATTAGTATTTAAAGGTTAGGTATTAGTGCTTTTAGGAGGAAGATTGGTAGTATTGGTGGGAGTAAGGATAATAGGTGGAGGATTCCCAAAATTGGTATTGGGAGGAGGACTAGGACAAAGGACCTTAACTAAATTACATTGTGTAGTGATTGGTTTTGGATTAGGAAAAGATGAATGAAGAAAGTGAATAGTTTCATCTAAAGTAATAAAATAAGTGAGGTTGTGATTTAAATCCTTTATTATGTAATTTTCTTGACTAATTTAAGTCTAGAAAGATATCATCGTTATGAAATAAGACTAGATAACCACACACTGAATAGTTGAAAAATCAAAGAGATACAAATGAATAGATAAGAGTACAAAGTCAACTAGGTCAACCTAGTACTAGAAACAAGGTCTAAAAACTAATTAAATAATGATACAAAGTTGATAGGGTCAACCAAGTACTATAACCTAAGATAGAAAATATCCTGATAAGGATATAGAGTTGACATGGTAGACTTATTACTATATCCTAAGAGGCAAAAAGGAATACTAAGTTGACTAGGTCAACTCAGTACTATAGGCAAGGGAAATAGATAATCTATAAGAGACTATGTCAAATAGAATGATAGTATACTGAAATAGAGAATTCTTTTGCAATATACTTGAAAGTGAGAAATGGAGGTAAACACACAATCAATTAGGTCAATGAGAATGATCCAATTGAGATACTCATCACAAAACCTTGCACCAACACTGGACAATGCAAGCTTTTACAATACAACATACAATGAGCAAAGAGCAAGTGGACAAATAAAAATTAAATGTTATGTAAGTGGTCATATTGAATGCTTTTAGATTTATAAAGTGTGATAGGGAATTTGGATAAAATTATGGAACTAGAAATCAATCAATGGATTTTTTCAGGACATTTAAGCTAAAAGGGATCTATGTTGGAAATAGTACTAGATTAGTATTAGGACCTACCCCCTTACTTCACAATATCATAGTGATAAGGGTATTGAGTGTTTTTATAATATATACCATTAACCACATGTTTATACTTGGCTAGAAAACCAAGTTAGCCTCCCCCTTGGTGATGAAATACAAGTAGGTAGGCCTTGGGTGAAAAATGTTTTAATGAGTTTCAAAATTATGTGATTTGGTAGTGTGTTCCAAAAAGAGAAAATAATGTAACTAAATGGTATATTTAAAAACCACCTAATTAGACTATGTGATCTATTCTAAGCATGCAAACAACTGAAAGTGAAAGTGTGAAGTAATTACTATAATATAGATGTTAATTCCCAATTTGAAACATGATATAGTTTTGGTTCATACAATAGTGTATACATATATTACAAAACATTAGAGTCGATAGTGTCACTACTGTAATACTAAATCAAGGGTCTTTAAGAACTATGTTGACAAGGTTGACTTAGTCTTTTAGATAGAAGACAAAATATAGAACTAGGTTGACCAGGTTTATTATATGATGGAAGTTTTAAAGACTATAAAATATATAAAATATAACTATAAGGAATAACTAAAATGAAAGATAAAGAGATAAAGGAAGCTCGGTGGGATTAAAAATACAAAAGAATGTGAGATTTCTAGTGAAGTGATTTGAATGTTACCTATAAATTATGCCAACTGTCTCAACTAGGTCGACCTAGTTATGTTGTTCCCTATTTTTTGAAGCCTATAAAAATGACTATACCAACCTATTTGACCAAGTATTTTTTATAAAAGTCTGGAAGATGACTATACTGGCCTAGTCGACCTAGTATGTTTTCTATAAAGCTCTCTAAAATATAATACTGGCATGATTGACCTTGTTTAATTTTTAAGGCTAAATAAGAGTATTGTGTCAACCTATTTGACCTAGCAACCTATATCTAATGAAGACCTAAACAAATAAAATAGAGTCATTTTTGATATGACTATGTGTTAAACCTTCTCATATAAGTTAGAAATTATATTAACTCTATCGACCTCGTATCAAAAATATATAAAAATAATAAATAAAATGATAAAAAAGTGAAAAATGTGAAAGAAAACTTGTAATAACTATATTCATGTCAAATTCACCAAAATCTATGCAATGAGAAATGCATTAAAATTATAAATCAATACTAACTCAGAGAAGATAAATCCTACTTACACATCTAATTGTGGATACATTATATAATTTTGAATATGATGAATATGTGGATCTACTATACCGAATCAAGGGATCTCTTACCATAATAATTTTACTAGGGAGGGTTTGAAAGACTTCATTCAAGTAAAACTACACAATAACCCTAACTAGGTCATATGTTTCATATTCACTATATTAATAACAAGTAAAGAAAAGTCTAATCTAGTGCTCACCAAAGTTTGTGGCACAAAGTGGGGGTAATAAAAAAAAAATTAAACATGCAGAAGAGACATATACTCACATCAATGTATATGAAATATTAATGCATGTAAGAGAAGTACAAATGCATATCTATCTACTCTTACAAAGGAGGAACAAAGTTAGGAATACTTACCTTTGAAGACAAACATGTCGATCCTAAATCTTTCCCTTGGCCAAGGTGCTACACAAGAGGTTACTGTGGTATATAAGGATGACAAGGATAAATCATCTCTAGGCTACATAACCTATCAATTCATCTAAAATACTTCTCCATAAGATAAGATCCATATTTTAAAAGAAATTATGAAACCCTAAGCTTTCTCCTCAAGTAAAATGGTGGATAAGAAGATGAAAAATAGATATTACTTATTATTCTCTTGTTTAAATAATGTCAAAATGATCTTGTATATATAGGTGGATTCAACCCTAATCCCTTCTAAAGTTTTGGATGATAGGGTTGGCCCCATTACACTAGTACTGATATTGACAAAAATTCACTACATCATAGGCTAGGTCAGTCAAGAGCTGACCTAGACCCTAAATGAGTTTCACCAATAAGAGTACAAGGTTGACCTAGTTGACCTAGTACTATAAACTATTGAAAGGGGTTTTAGGTTAGGAAAAAAGGGATGGAATGTGGGAAATGACTAGAGGAGTATACAAGATAGAAGGACAAACTTAGGGGAATGGTTTTTAGGATACAAGTGTGCAGATAATAAGTGGAAAGATGGATAACAATCTTGAAAAGCACTAATGGTATGCCCACCCCTCTCTTTGTGTACCCCTTAAGGTGTGCATTTAGAGATATTCGATAGGTTATTACAAGATAAAGAGCAATAATAACTAATAAAAGTTTGAAAATATTATGTGTATATAGTTTTGAAGATGGATAATATGATTTTGCATTTACGTCATTTGATGTCCATTTTTATTTTCAAAAGAATTCATTTGATTAATATTTTTTAATAGGAGTTGATTGGTTTGAGTTTCATTAGTGTTATTGTGTGAAGTATTATAATTGGTACTAGTGGCTTGGGTACCACTATGGGTGCTAGTAGGAGCTTGAGAAGAAATATTAGTGAGGCACTAGTGGAAAAATTTGCTTATGTGGAAAAATATGGAGTAGTATATGGAAGAGAATAAGCAGAAATAGAGGCATGATTACCATGGGTATAAAATTATGCACTAGTGGAAGAATTGGAAAGAGTGGGTCTTGGAAGAGGCCCACTAGATGTAGAACCTACCATGTTAGTAAAGATACTAGTCATGGAGGTAAAGGAAATCATAGAAGAAAAATTTATGGTATGAGAAGGGTTAAAATAGAGGGAAAAGGCTAGAAGAAAATAAGCTAGTGTCTCCAAATCCATGTGAAAACATGGGAGAAGGAGAATGGGGCTCCTCAACTTGACCACTTATCATGAGATGGTAAATATTATAAGGATCTTTTTCTTGACATTGAGGAAACTCATTAATGAAGAATAAATTTTTTGGTGTATACTCTAATTTGATTTGGCCTTCTAGTGAGAAGAGAAGATTATGAATTTAAGAGGAATGAGGAGGGGTCCCATAGTTTGTAATGTGAGTGGCTATATGCACATTACTTTCATCTAAGATAGGAGCCATAAGATAATTATGAGAGAACCTATTAGGGTTGGTAAGACTCATCATATATGTTGAATTCAACTCAGTATTATCTTCAAATAGGAAGTTCATGATGAAGGAGATATATTAAAGAAGGCAAAATTGATGTAAGATCAAGGAGAGACAAAATGCAGATAAGAGTATAGAGTCAACTAGGTTGACCTAGTACTAAAAATAGGGTATGAAAACTGAGCCAGTAAGGATACAAAGTCAACTAGGTTGACCTAGTACTATAACTTGGGATAAAGGAGACCCTGATAAGGATATAGGTTTGACCAAGTTGACTAAGTTTTGTAACTTGATAGGCAGAAAGGAATACTTAGATGATTAGGTTGGCTCAGTACTATAATCACGGAAAAAGATAGTCTGTAAGAGATTGTGTTAAATAGAATGATAGTGTATTAAAAATAGGGAAAAAATTTGAAATACACTTTAAATAAATAAATTTAAGTAATCAAACAATCAATTAGGTCAATGAGAATGATCCAATTGAATCACACATGACAAAACCTCATACCAATGTTGGCCAATGTAAATTTTTGTAGTACAACATATAATGAGTAAAGATCGAGCAGTCAACTAAAAAGTAAATGATAACTACATGATAATCCTAAATGTTATTAGATTATTATAAAATGTTATTTTAAGTGTGATAGGGAATTTGGGTGAAATTAGGGAACTAAAAATGAATCTATGGATGATTTCAGGATGTTTAAGCTGAAAGTGATCTATATTGGCAATGGTATTAGCTTGGTATTGGGACCTACCCCCTCACTTGAAAATCCCATAATGATAATGGTATTGGGTTATTTTCCAATATATACCATTAACACTGTATTTATATTTGGCTAGAAAACCAAGTCAACTTCCCCCTTGGTGATGTAATCCAAGTAGGTAGGCCTTGGGAAGACAAATGTTTAAATGAGTTTTGAAATTATGTGATTTGGTAATGTGTGTAAGAAAGAGAAAAATAGTGAAAATAAAATGTATATTAAAAAACCACCCAATTATACTATTTGATCTACTTTAATCATGTAAACAACTAAAAATGAAAGTGTGAATTAATTACTAACATACAGTTGTTAATTCACAATTTAAGCATACTACAGAGTCAGTTTAGATGATAGTGTATGCAAACATTATAAAATAGAGTCAATAGGGTTGTTATTATACTATAGAATCAAGAGTATTTAATAACTTAGTTGACTAAGTTGACCTAGTCTTTTAGATAGAATATAACATACAAAACTAGGTTGACTAGGTCAATTTAGTTGTTGTAGGATTATAGTTTTGAAGACTCAAAACTTTGCAAAATATAACTATCAGGGGGGGAAATGAAAGAGAGAGAAAGAAAGTAACCTTGGTGGGTTTCAATATTCTAAGGACTATGAATTTTTTTTTGAAGTGACTTGAATGTTGCTTTCAAGTTTTACCAACTGTATCGACTAGGTTGACCTAGTTCTACAATTCCCTATTTTTTGAAACTTGTTTAAGATGACTATACTAGCTTGGTTGACATAGGTTGTTATCTATAAACTATCTAGAATATTCAGTTGACATGAATGAATTATTTTATTATTACGGTGTTGAATAATTGACTAATATGACATGTTCAACATAGTTTATTGTCTAGAATTGAATAAGATTACTATGTCAACCTATTTGATATAGTAACTTGTATCTAATGAAGACCTCCAAAAAAAGAGTAGAGTCATTTTGATGTGAATATTTTTTAAACCTATGCATAGAAGTTAGAAACTATACCAACATAGTTTACCTAGTATCAAAAATATAGAAAAATAGTAAATAAAATGATAGAAATGAAAAGTGTGAAAGAAAAACTAAAAGGCTTACATTCACATCAAGTTTACCAGAATGTATGCAATAAAAAATGCATCAGATCCATAAATCAATCCTATCTTGGAGAAGATAAATATTACTTACACTTTCGATTGGGGATATATTAGATAATCGAGAACATGACTAATAAGGATTCATTAGACCCAATTAGGGGATCTATTATCATAAATAATATCACTATGGAGGTTTCCAAGGGATCTAGTCAAATAAAACTATGAAATAACCCTTACTAAGTCTTATTTTTTCATATTCACTATACTAATAACAAGTAAATCAAACAATCTAATCTATTTCCCACCAAATCTTGTGACATAAAGTAGGGGAAATAAACAAAAAAATTAAACGTATATAAAATAAATATAATCTCATCAATGTATATAAAATCCTAATACATGGAAGATAAGTGCAAATTCATATCTATCTACTCTTATAAAGGAGTAATAAAGTTAGGAATATTTACCTTTGAAGACTAACCCATCAACCCTTAATATCTCCCTTAGCCAAGGTACTTCATAAGAGGTTGTTATGTAAAGATGATAAAGATAAATCAGCTGTAGGATACATAACCTATCAATGCATTCAAAATACTTCTCCACAAGATAAGATCCATATCTCCAAAGAAATTATGAAACCCTAAGCTTGTTCCTCAAGTAGAATGGTGGATAATTATATGTGCATTATCTCTTAATTCTTATTCTCTTCTCTAAATAATTATGAAATGGTTGTGTATATATATGTAGATTTAATATTAAACCCTTTTGAATTTTTTGGCCAATAAGGTCGACCTAGTCGACCCAGTATTATTATCAAAAAAAACTCACTAGGTCATGGGCTAGGTTGACCAAGAGCTAACCTAGACCCTAAATAAATTTTACCAATAAGAGTACAAGGTTGACCCAGTCAACCTAGTCATGTAAACTATCAAAAGAGATTTTAGGTTAGGAAAAGGGGTAATGAAGGTGGTAAATGACTGGAAGAGTGCACAAAAGAGAATAACAAGATTAGGGGAATGGTTTTTAGGACATAAGTGTGTAGATAATAAGTGGAAAAAAGGACAACAATCTTGAAAAGAACCAATGGTTTGCCCACCCCTTTCCCAATGTACCCCTTAGGGTGTACACTTAGAAATATTGAGACTCAATGGGTTGTTTTAAGATTGAGAGAATTATTAATTGATAAAATTTTCAAAATGTTATGTGTATATAATGATCACCTTCTTTATATCTTCACACTCGTATCCCTCTCAAACTTCTTTCTAGTCCTCTTCACTCAACTATGTCTCTTCAAGACTTATTAAGTCATATGACCTTGATAATAATATGTAGACACACTACCATATATTCATTAAAAATTATCTTACACACCTATTATGGTCTAAAATACCTTCTACTCAACAATGTGTTATTTCATTTGCATATCCTTAGCTTGCTTAAATAGGCCCAAAAGTGCCTTGTATATATACCATTCCTTGTTCGTATTCCACTATGTTGGCTAATCACCCTTAAATATTAGGTAGGACATGGAAAATGTCTTAAGACATATTATAAACATCACTCAAATGAAAATTCAGTCCCTTTTGGTCTATCATAACTCTATTAGACCTCATTTCACTTTTAGGTCTCATGGAGACCCAATTCCATTAGGCCTACTTTAGGACACATTACCCTATGACCCATTATAACACTCTAAACATATATAAATGGTAATATTATTTCATACAAAAATCAAATAATACATAGACAACATCCTCTGATCACCATGATACTTTCTAGGTCAAACAACCACTTGAAATACTCTATTAGCACTATTCACATTATGCCTTTGAATACACAAAAAAGTCTATCTTCAACAATTGAAGATAATACATCATTTATCCACATAAACATGATAATAGATCACTTATATAGAACTTAAATGACCTCAAGGTCATCACCAAATGTATTAGGCACTTTCACTCAAGATATAAGTACTGAAAAAACATCTTTGCAATTCACACACTTTGAACTACCAATTTTCCTCAAAGACCAGTCATGGTGTCTTTGAAATCCATGTGTAAAAACATTTAAATTCTCTTTATTCATTAAAAATATTATATGTCATCTTCATACCATATTCAAATATAAACATCATATGGTCTAGTGTCAATTATTGGTCTTACAGACTAATTTATTGACCTCACTATACATAGACCTCACTGACTCAGACAAGCCATTTTGGCTTCATCATTTTCACCAATATAACTAACTTCAAAGATATCTACCAAGAATTAATAATATATATCAAACTCAAATGACATTTCCATGTACCTAGTTTCATTTTTATATCATGAAAACACATTCCAATCCATCTTATCACTGTTACCTAGGTTTTTCATTGTTTGCACCATTTGACCTGTTAACAAATAGATAACTTGGATGACCAATTTAGCACATTTTAAAGATATAAATTGTCCATAAAACTTCATTTACATGAAACATGAGTCTCTACCTTATTCCTCCATCCATTTTCTTACTATGTCCAATGCAAATTTTAACTTCTACAATAACTTCTTCAAAAACAAGCCTATAACTCAACATTTTTTATCTCCTCTCTCTTAAACAATACCACCTAGAGGTACCTAGGAGATTCAAATACAATATCCAATATCTTACATGAGAATAATAATATATTCTTTTCACTTTGGATTAACATCTTCAACATCATGTTCTTATTAGGGTTCTAAGAGGGTTTAAACGTATTTCCACTCTTAATGATTATTCATAAAGCATAGCCCCTCAATCTAAAAAATAATGCCTAGAATTTTGAGCTAAGACTGTTAGCCATATAACATGAATAAATTAGTCTCCCATGAAAATGTTTGACAATCTAATGAGCACAAGAAAATCATTCTTGGGTTGAGAACCCTTCATTATGATCATGCGAGAGACCTTCAAACAAATTTACATGCCTTGCCCTTCAAACTATGATATTAAACTATATGAACAAACCTAAAACAACATAAATCAACTCTTAAAATTATTACATGAGCTCAAACACCTTGAGATCTAATCATGACCCTTCTTTAGACCACACTCTCTCTCTCTTTGCTCTCTAGACCTTGACTTAAAAACCATATTAGGGATTAAAAATTGCCTTCATGCCTCTTTTCATACACTCTCTACCTCACTCACATACTCATAAAACCTATCTCATTCTTAAATACTTCCATACATCCTTCACATGCCTTGAAAATAGATTATGATACATCATTAGGTTAGGTAGGGTTTAAGAGAGGTCTAGATGCTTACAAAAACTAAAGGTCCTACCCTTGTAGGATTACCCTTAAAATATCATGAGTGTTCCAATTCCTCACACACATTTTAAAACAAACTAATATGACCACTCATGCCTATGTGCACTCATCTCACCAAGCCACCATGATCAAACCTTCTCATAAGGTCTCTTCATGCCATGACTAGGCTTATGCTACTTAAGCATTTGACCTAAAAGACCTGTACCTTCATATGTTTTTCAAAAATGGAAACAAAAAAAAAACACTCATAACCACTTCAATACTCTCTTTCACATTACATACCTTTAATTATTATAATTTTGTCAGAACACACACTGTCAACTAACATTCCTCACAATAACACTCTTGCAAATTTAAAACCACATGACCAAGCATCATATGACATAACATCTCTCTTTCAGGAACCCAAACACCTTTGACACATTTACTTGTGCCTTTATGCAACCATAATACACTATTTATCTTCAAATTATCTCTAACCTTTAAATTATCTTGTATTCAAATTCTCTCTTGCCTTCAAATGCATCTTGTCACAGGGCTCCTATGTAGACATAAGTTGTCTTCAAACATCTCCCATGAACTTGTCATATCATGTAAATACCTCAATGACCACTCACCATGCACCTTCACTAAATTCACCTTGAAATCAATTACATCAATGATAGAAACATGCCAACAAACTCTCCCTTTGTCATTGATGGCAAACACACTATAACATGATCATTCTCACTTCCCCATTATGGTCTTTCTCCCCTTTTGACATTAATAATAAAGGATCTTCCAAAAACTACCATTTGATCATAATACCTTGATAAACCATACTTCTTATGACTTCTACCTTATTATATTGAAACTTCACAACATAGAGCTACAAATCTCCCCCTAAGCTGATGTTTCTCCTCACAGAAACTATATTATAACCACTATTAAAAATTAATCATTCTCTCAAAAAGATACATCTCCCTCTAGTATTTGTTCTCCCAAAACTTTCTCTTTTCTCATATAAACATGATCACACCTACAACATCTAGAATCACACCATTTTTCTATAAAATATCAACACATAGAATATGAAGCACCATGCATACCTCCTTCAAATGAACTTATATCAAAATAACACTCACCTTGTTCTTGACATGACTGATATGAAACAATACTTTGATCACACACTAAGCCACCATATTATTGACATCAACTAAAGAATTAGGGACTCCCCCTTTGTTTTCATAGCTTGATCTCACCACATGAGTAATTAGGACTCTCAAACCATACTCATCTTCCTTCAAACATCTCTCATATACCAACAACACTTCTAGTTATATCAACATTCTTCAACATGTCTTCATGATGGATACCAATCTTACACTAACTAATGAGTGTCTCCATGAAGCCTAATGGAATCACCCCTTACCATAGGGAGCTATAAAAACATAAACTTAAGATATTCTTAGATCTCCATTCTCTCACAAGATTGATGATCCTTTAGGATATTTTTGGGATTGAATATCCTCTTCATCATCCATGTGAATAATAGCCTGAGATAATAATGAATAATCTTGATACTCTTTAATATCTAGTCTATGCTCTACAATATCAAATAGTCCACTTTAGCTTGTAGACTGATTAGGACCAAGCTTGACTGTCTTTGGCTTCTACACCTTGGTTTGTCTTTTTTATTGAATTCTAGGAGCTTGAATCTTATTATTCTATTTTGATGATTCATAATGACATAATCTTGCAATATGACCAATGTTAAGAAAATTATAGCAAATAACATCACTCCTACATCTTGATTGATGTAGAATGTGACTCCTTCCATAGTCCCATGAGTACTAATTTTTGGAGGGTCTTCTACACTCTCTTGCTCTATAACCAAACTGACTACATGAGAAATACTAACCATTGAATGAATCTACATACCTTATGGCATTATACTATCTAACAAAATTTGTCTTTATATTATTCTTTAGGTCAGCCTTCTTTTTCACATTAGCATTCTCCTTGTTTTCCTTTTGATCTAATTTAAAAATAAGACATGTCTTATCATTGGTAGACTTATGACTAGAAATGTCATCTAGAGCCTCATTGCTCTAGCCTCATTGCTCTTTTCAAAATTCTCATAGGTATTCATCTTACTAGTTTCTTGATCCAATTTTGACTTTATGGACACTATTTTTGATTCAACTTGGTGCATTATTCATCCTTATACTTTGGCTAGTAGTGACTATTTCCATCTGAATTTCTAGTTGTTTGATGATCTCCTCATGTTCATTAGTGTTGAATCTTAGTATCTCTTCAAATATATTGATTTGATAATGATAAGTATTAACCAATGATATTAGTGTTTGATTCCTCCTTATTTGTAACTTTAACTCCTTTAGAACACTCACCAACTATGCCTCAAGGTTCACTTCAGCCTCTTCTTCATCTGATTCTTCATCATCCATAAGACCTATCCATTTTGATTAACCCTCATTGTATATTTATATATCCATGAATAAGTTTTCATTATTTTCATTCTCATTATATTCATCATCACTATCATATATACTTGTGTCACTTACATCAGATGAGCTATTAATATTTTATTTGGTATATAAAATTCTCTTGTTCTTGAACAAAACTTTCCTATGGTAATACTTCCTAAAATATTTCTTGTTTATCAAGATAATATGCCTTCTTATCATCACCATGATATTCATCATGTTCTTCATCATGCTAAATCTTATCTTTGTTAGGACACTTAGATGCAAAGTGACCAATCTTACCAAAATTGAAACATTTGAAAGCAACTTACCCTTGTACTTACCAGATCCAAAACTCATTTTTTTAGAAAATATGGCTATCAATTCATCATCATCAATATCTAAACATACCTCATCCTTGAACTTATTAGCTTTTTACTTATTCTTAGCTTTAAACATTGCTTCTTTATTGGGAGGTCTTCCTTTATTTGTTCCTATCTCATAGGTGGTCAAGATGCCATGAAGCCCATCCATCTAAAGTGTTTCTATATCTTGTAATTCTTCTACTTCAGACACCTTGTAACCAAATTTAAAATTTAAGGATATCAATACCTTTTGAACAACTATAAACTCTTTCACTTCTTCTTTGAGACCTATGATGACATTGATAACTTCATCAACCCTTAATAGGTAGGATGCAATGTTTTCATCCTCTTTCATATTCAAAATTTAAAACTTCCTAGAGTGAGTCTACAAATTTTCCAAATTCACTTTAGTATCCCCTTCATAAATGGTCTGTAACTTTTCCCAAATCCCTTTGTCTATATCACAATACATGACCTTTACAAATTTTTCCTCTGAAAGACCACACATAATGGCTTCAATTACCTTAGAGTTTTTCTCATTTACCTTCTTTCCTGCTACATTATTTCATGTTGTAGAGGGTGAAGTGAAAACATCAATAACAAAATGCCATATTTCATAACCCAAGTACATTAGATAGGTCTTCATTTTGATTCTCTAAAATTCATAGTTAGTCCCATTGAAGAGAGGAGCCTTATTGGTTGAGAAACCTCATTGAACTTGAATATTATCTATCCTTGCTTCTAAGATCTCCTTTATGCTATTAAGCATTCTTAAAATGACCTTCTCTAATACCAATTTATGGAAAGATAGTGATTAAGAGGGGGGGTGGGTGAATCAGTCTTCAAAACCTTTCACTCAAGTGCATTTAATAAATCATGAGCCATTTAATCAAACATATAAATCTAAAAAACATAAACACTTATCCACATAAGCATGAAATACAAGAACACATCACATATGTGGGAAACCCTCAAGGGAAGGAAAAACCACTGATATATGTAAATGGACTATAGTCTTGTAAGACAAAAATCAAATTTAGTGAATCAACAACTCCATATGGAACACCAACCCTAACTAGCCAAGAACTCACTTGACTAGGATTTAGCAAGCACCCACTTATAAGGAGGCACCAATAAAATAGATAAATCACCAAAAAATAAGACACATAATTGATTTTATCACCTTTATAAAATTATACTACTCACATAAAAAAATGATTATTACCTTCTTTAGCTCTTCACACTCTTATCTCACTCAAACTATATTTTAGGCCTCTTCACTCAACTAGGTCTCTTCAAGATTGATTAGGTCATATGAAATTTATCTTCATATGTAAACAAAATATTATATATTCATTATAGATCTTCATTATACTAAAAAATGTGCCATTTCATTTGCATATCCTTAGCTTGCTTAAATAGGCATACAATTGCCTTGTATATATACCATTCCTTATTCATATGCCATGTAGTCAGCTAATCACCCTTAAAATCTTATGTAAAACATTTAATATGTTTTAATACATATCATAAACATTACTAAAATGAATATTAAGTCCTTTTTGATATTTCATAGCTCTATTAGACCTCATTTCACTTTTAGGTCTCATGGAGACCTAATTCCATTAGGCCTATTTTAGGACACATTACCTTATGACCCCTTGTAACACTCTACACCTCTATACATGGAAATATTATTTAATTAAAAAATAAAATAGGCCCTATCCAGCATCCTCTAAGCACCATGACACTTTTTAGGTCAAATCACCACTTGAAACACTTTGTTAGCATTGTTCACATTAGGCCTTTGAATACATAGAAAAAGTCTATCTTGAACAACTAAAGATAACACATAATTTATCCATATAAAAATGATAATAAATCACTTATAAATAGATTAAATTACCTAAAGGTAATCACCAAATTAATTAGACACTTCCACTCAGGAGATAAGGATTAAAAAAACACCTCTACAACTCACTCACTTAGAACTCCCAGATTTCCTCAAAGACCAAACATGGTGAATTTGAACTCCAAAACATATGTATATACATTCAAAGACACATGATGAATTAAAAATATTATATGAAATATATAAACCATCTTCAAACATAATCATCATATGTTTTAGTAGAAACTATTAGTCTTACAAACCAATTTGTTTATCTCACTACACACAAACCTCACTAAGTCAGACAAGCCATTTTGGATTCATTATCTTCACCACTATACCTAAATTTCAATTTATATACCAAGAATTAATAATACATATATTTCTTGAAAAACATCTCCATATACTTGGTTTCATCTTTCTATCATGAAAACACATTCTAATTCATCTTCTCACTGATGCCTGGGTTTTTCACTGTTTGTACCATTTGACCTATTAGTGAATGGCTAACTTGGATGAATATTTTAAAACTTGAGGGATATAAATTTTCCAATAACCTTCATGGACATGAAAAATTAGTATTTACCTTCTTCCTCCATCCATTTTATTACTATTTCTAATGCAACTTTTGACTTTTACAGTAACTTATTTAGTAATAATCTTGTAACTCAACATTTTATCTCTCCTTTCTCTTAACCAATAGCACCTAAATGTACCTAGGAGAGTAAAATATAATCTACAATAGCTTACCTAAGAATACAAATCCATTTTGGGTACTTTTTATCAACATCTTCAACATTGGGTTCTTATTAGGGTTCGAATAGGGTTTGAACTTGTTTCCACTCTTAACGATCATTCATAGAGCATAGCCCCTCAATCCAAAACATAATGACTATAATTTTGATGTAGTACCCTTCCCCATATACCATGAAGATATTAATTTCCCATGAAAATGTTTGATGATCTAATAAGCACAATAAAATCATTCTTGAGTTTAAAACCATTCATTTTGAGTAATCGAGAGACCTCCAAACAACTTTTCATGACTTCTACTTTAAAATATGACCTCAAAATACATGAAAAAACTTGAAACAACATACCTCACTTTTGAAAATTCTTACATTATCTCAAACACCTTGAAATCTGATCATGACCTTTCATTATGCCACATTCTCTCTCTTTGCTCTATAGACCTTGACCTGCAAACCGCATTAGGACTTAAAAATGAACTTCATACCTCTTTTCATGCACTTTCCACCTCAATCACATACTAAATAAATCTATATAATTATTAAATATTTACATACATCCTTCACATGTTTTAAAAATAGATCATGATACCTCATTAGGCTAGGCAAAGTTTAAAAGAGGTCTAGATGTAGACCTAAACTTAAGGTCTTACCCATGTAAGCTTACCATTAAAATCTCATGAGTGTTATAATTACTCACACACAATATGAAATAACTTCATATATCCACTCATGCCTATGTGCACTCAACTCACCAAGCTACCATGCTCAAACCTTCTCACAAGGTCTCTTCATGTCATGACTAGGCTTAAGCTATTTAAGCACTTGACATTAAAGACATGTATCTTCATATATTTATCAATAATGTAAATAATAAAATAAAACTCATATCCACTTAAATAATCTCTTTCACACTAAATATCTTTAATTCTTATAATCTTGTCACAACACACACTATCAACTGGCATTGCTTACAAGTACACTCTTGTAGACTTAAAACCATATGACCAAGCATCATATGACTTGAAATCTCTCTTCCATGTACTTGAATTCATTTTACACCTTGACCTATGCCTTTATGAAACCATAAGACTTTTTTTGCCTTCAAATTCTCTCTTTCATTCAAATTCTCTCTTGTCTTCAAATTATCTCTTGCCTTCAAATACATCTTGTCACATGGCTCCTATGCAGACATTAATTATCTTCAAATATCTTCCATTAACTTGTTATATCATGCACATACCTCAATGAACACTCATCATAAACCTTCACTAGATGCACCTTGACATCAATGGCATCAACCTTGACATCAATGACATTAACTTTGATATCAATGACAAAAACATGCCAACACCCTTAAACCATGTCAAAAAATGATTAAACTTAGTGAGGTAGTCTATAATGGATTTAAATTAATCTAGATTTAATGAATCAAGCTCCACTTAAAACTTCATCACTCTCAAGTGATCTACTTTCCCAAGTAAACCCTTTAACTTAGTCCACATTTTTAATGGAGAATCACACCCATCAAAATGAAATAAAAGACTATCACTCACATATCCCCTAATCAACCCCATACACTCTTCAAACTTACATTGATGCTGAAATTTTTCAAATTCACATGTGAATGGTGGTTTTGATTCATTCATTATGGACTATAATCCTTTACGCTTTATGATATTTTCCATTCAAGGTCTCCATATATGGTAATAATGTGTAGTCAAAAACTCACAATGGTCAAAAATAGAAGTAAAGGTCATGCTTACTAATCACTAAGAGCATAAATAATGTAAAGGGTGCACAAAATTAGCACCAAGACAATACCCTAAAAGATTATATTATAGGATACCCCCCTATAATTTGACACTTTATAAAAATAGTTTATTTTTACAATTTAATGACACTAATAGATATAGAATAAAAAAACATGTACTTTTGAAAAGATTAGAACTCAAATTTGAGTTACGGTTGAAATGTTACAAGCATTATGATTTCCCATAAAATGGGTCAAAACAATTTAAAAAATACAATAAACTAGTTTTTAAGACCAAATCGGAAAAGAACATAGTATTTCAATCACTCATTAGAACTGTAATCGAACCATGAACTTAGAAACACCAACCAATGTGAACAGATATCCTCTTGGTTAATGTTATGCTTGCATAAACAAATAATGCTTCCACTTGAGGTAAAAAATCAAGTTTTTAAAGGCAAAAAATGAATAAATATGTTGTTTTGAGATGAAATAAAAGTACATTACTATTGTTTTGGGGTTTAGATATCCCACAAGTAGATCTAGATTTGTCGAAAAAAACTCTAAAATAGATCTTGGTCTTTCAATGTAGTAGCCTTAAGAGAACCAAACTCAACCAAAAGGATGCCTAGATCATATTTTTAATCTCTATTGCTAAAAAAAATCCACTTGATTCCTCTACACCTCTTCTATTTCAAATCAATGCAAGTAATCAGATTTTACACTCAAATTTTCAATGCCAAACTCCTCTTTCTCCAATGCCAAGGTCAAAATTCAATGCCACTCAACACTCAGATCATAAAATTAGATTATAAAAATATGATTATGAGTATAATTAAATGAAACTATTAAAAAATGGTGTTGATATTCAATGTAGTAGATTAAAAGTACCAATATCAAAATTTCAATGCCAATCAATGGATTAAGATAAAAAAAGATCAGATCTCCCATAGAAAAAAAAGGAAATAATATTTTAGCCATAAAAATTCACCAATTTTGATGAAATATTTTTATGAAATTCCAATAATAGTTCCTTTATTCTCTTTCCTTAGATTTAGGACACCAAAATTAGATCTTTGATCTCAGGCAGATTTCAATGCTTCTACAGAATTTTCATAAAAGCACCAAGCTTGGAAAAAATGGACACTGTTATGAGAAAAATTTCAATGCCACAATTCAACAAAATATTGATGCTTGATATTTTAATAACAAATACAAAACACAATGCCTTAAATAATATTTTAGATCTTAGAATAAGATAAAAGTTTAGATCAGAAGCAAACAAAAGAAAATAATGCCTATCACAAAGTGCTAATCTCTTCCTCTAGCACCAAGATCAAACTTCTTCCTTGGAAAGAAAAAGCATTCCTTGAAATGATGACATGTTTTTATCTCAAATACCTTCAAATGGAATAATCCACCTTATCAAATCTCTATAGCCTCTCTTTCTTTAGCTTCTTTCACTACCTCAAAATAAATAAAAGCTTCAAAAACAACAAAATCTTCAAAAAGTCTCAGAAAAAGGGCACCAACATTTCCTTGTACACCTCTCTTCTATTCTTCCTCTCCACAAAAAGGGAATAATAAATGAAAAGAGGGAAGTGGAATAAAATTATCTTAATTATAATCTAACTAATGGTTTTAACTTCTTTAGGGCTTTGGTATGATGTTAAGAATGGTAAAGGCATTCCAACCCAAGAATCTGAAATGTTGGCAACAAAATATCACAAAGGAAGCTATAGATATGATATGAAAAATAAGGTAGATCATATATTATTTATAAATGAATCATAATTAAGAATGTTATTACAAAGGAAGGCACTTGTTTATATAGTCAAGGCAAAATACTGAACTAATTAAACTAACCAATGTGACATAAAGCCTCACATAGGACAAACTCACTAGAAGAAAAAATAGATAGATAATACACTATAAAATGTGATAAAATACATGAAATACATACTCTAACATGAAATATTTGTAACTACCTCAAAACTCTTATTTGACACCTTGCTCTACTTTTTAAAGGTTCCCTTTTACACATCACTTTATTCTCTTCTTAGGTGTCTTCAAGTCCATCTAATCTTACTATGCCAATGTTATCCAAATAGGTCAAAAATTAAGTTTTATTTCAATACTACCATTATTATCTATGAGAGGCGTATTCACATAATATCAAACCTATGACAACTCATTTGGAGTTCTCAAACTACCCCCAAGGTTTCATTTGGCACCAAAATATCTCACTAACATCCAATTCCTTGTAGCCCTAAAATCATACAAACCTCCTTGCATAGAATAATTTATGAAGGATAATGGAGAAATAATAAAAAAATTATGACCCAATATCCCCTTAAAACTCTATATAAATGTTTAGGAACTAAAACCAAGTCGAAGTACACTATTTTTGCTATTCTCTCTCATTAATTAGGCCTCCATGCCTATAAACTAAATTATGGCCCTAAAACACTCCCATACAAGTGAAACTTCTA